>CM060962.1:165034193-165349193 GCA_030765045.1 Tenodera sinensis
AATGCTCACAACGTATGCATAGATATATAGACTCAGACACACGTAAATACAGAGCAAATATAAATTTCAGGGAAAACAGAAGATAAGACGCACAGTTTATGTCACTGCTGTACTGCTCTTCAGACACGTGCTAATCACGTGTTAAATACCGACAACACTGATTTAGGGTGTACCGTTTTAGCCCTAATTAGTTCTTCTTTTCGGTGCTATAACGACCGCTATGACGCATACATCCCCTCCTGTTCATGTAGACCATTCCGCCACGTGGCAAGCAACTGTCAGTGACTTTCTTGCTTGGTGCCGAGTATAACCTTAAGATGTTGATGCACGCGTTTACTCCCTTTTCACTCTCAGTTCAGCTCAGTATTTTAAAATCAGGAATTAACATGCACTGTATGCTGTCTGTAAGTCGCTCTGGGTGGTTCAGTTGATTAGATACTGGCCTACTGATCCCGAGGTCGTGGGTTCAAACCGCGCTTAAAAACGACAGTCTCCATATCAGTCGAATTACTAACTTGTAAAAGAACTCCTGCGAGAAGAAATTCCGGCATACGGCGCCGCTATAATATGGTCCTGGCAATTGATAGCATTTTTAACAAACAAGATACTTTTATGCTAGCTGTGATAATCGCACTTACAAATAAAAGGTTATTTCTTCTCCTTACACAAATGTCTCATTGCAACCAAAGCAGCAATAAAAATGCGCCATTTCCATTTATCTCTTTAAAAAAAAGCATTGCACCTGTTCTTTGCAGTCTGAAACTATTGAAACTGATCAAAATGTTGTGGCACTTGCACCACCTCACGTGTGTATGTACGAATCAGGGTTGCCAACCCGTACAATAAATATGGCGGTGTGTGATAATTTGAATGTTTGTACTCGTGGTTGTCAAGCCGTACGATGATTATGGGGGTGTGCGATAATATTGATACCGGCGAAATATCATTTTCACTGGTTTTTCACACCAGCGAAATGAAATTAATTACAAATAGTGACACCACTTTCGCCCACATGGTCTGTCTCCACCCCTCTAAGACAACCATTTCATATCCTATAATGCTTCTACTCTTTATCCTGTTGCCAGTGTGCCCAGATCTGGCAATCTCAATGAAGAAGGCACTGCTCAGAAAATTGATGATCAATGGAGAAAACTCGGAATACGTGATATTCCGTGTGAAATAAAGAACATGCCTGAACCTGGCAGCTTCTGGAGTGCTGTTAAACACATGTCACCTTGGTGGAAATAGTGATTTCAAAGAACTGGCGAAGGTTGCATTATCAGTGATTTCATTGCACCACAGAAACACATCTTGTGAAAGAGCTTTTTTCCAAAATAGGTTTAATAAAAACCAAAATTAGAAACAGATTGACGCTAGATACGGTAAATGGACTCATTCGGTCGTCTCAGGTATGAAAGAATGTGATGGGTCCGAAAATCTGCAAGCCACCGAGATGTTAAAGTTTATCTCAACAGCCAAGTTGTATAATACTGCAACAGTTGCGGAAGATGAACTTTCAGATGAATAGTGGGAGAAACATAAGTACTAAACTTGTAATCCTGATTGAGGTCGTCAATCTTGTAAGTCATCATTATCATCTGCCTTCATGGATTTAGGCCTTTGACCTGTTTCCACGTCAAGAAATGGAATCTCTGCATCTGGCAAATGGACGTCCCACTCTTCTTCTACCTTTTGGTTGGTATTGAAGTACAATCTGTGGCAATCTGTGTTCTGTCATTCTTTCTGTATGTTCTAGCCTGTTTATTCTTGTTTGGTTTATTCTGTCTTTTATATTGTATATTTGTAACTCTTTCCTGATTTCCGTGCTGCGTTTCTTATCTAAAAGTGTGTAACCTGCTACTGAACGTAAGAATTTCATTACGGCTGTCTCAATCTTTCTTCTATCTGTTCTAATAAGTGTCCAATTATCACATTCATATGTCAACGTGGGAACTGCCATTGATTTATAGAATTTTAATTGAGTTGTTCTTAATGTTTTATTTCTCAGTGTTCTTCTTATTGTTCCACACATACTATAAAACCTATTTAATTTTATATTAATGTCGTTCCTTTGATAGCAGAATACATTAAATCCTAAATAATTAAAATTATTTACTTGTTCTATTATTTTGTTATTGATTACTATCTTACATTTTAAGTGGTTTGTCCCTTGGAACACCATGACTTTTGTTTTCTTCTCTGAAATTCTCACCTTATAAATACTATTATTAAATACTATTACTAAAGAAGGGAATGGTAAACAAATTCTCAAATGTTATTGAAATGTATGGGTTTAGCCCTCAATGCAGAGAACCAACTAGAGTAACCAACACATCTAATACTTGTATTGACAATATAATCACTAATACTTTATATGAAAGTGGAAATTGCAGAACAGTCGAAGCTGGTTTCTCTGATCATAAGGCATTATTTATTGCTCTTCCGAATGAACGCACAAAAAAGGAAAAAAATGAAATATATAAAACAAAGCGATTATTTAGTGATGAAAACATAACATGTTTTAAAAATCAGATTGCAGATATAAGTTGGCACTTTGATATATCACGAACTGTTGCTGAAAATTACAACACATTCTTAAATCAATTCTTTCTCGTTTATAATCAATGTTTTCCTATAAGAGTATGCAAACCAAAATATAAAAATTTCTCGCTAAATTGGCGTACCCCGGGTATCAGAGTATCAAGTGCAAGGAAAAGGTTATTGTACAGACTTACCAAAGAATCAAATAACTTACAGTTAAAAAACTATTATTTGTGTTATAGTAAAACTTATAAAAAAGTTATAAGAAAAGCCAAAAAAATGGCTACTGAAAAATATATAAAAGAAGCTCATAATAAAAGCAAAGCCACATGGCAATTAATTAAATCTGAATTAGGGCTAAGAAGTAAGCAACAAAGCAAATCATCAAGTAATAATATTACAGTAGATATGGTGGAATCATTGAATAAATATTTTATAAAAATTCCAAATGTGATTCGGAAAACACCACCATGCATGACTCACGCACTTAAGAATATGCAAAAGAGTTTCCCAACCCACAGGTGTTTGATCTTGGATATGTAACAACGAGTGACATAAAAAATATTACTACAACCTTGAAATCAAAAAATTCTAGCTTATGGGATGATCTTCCTCCTAGGCTTGTAAAAATAATTGTGAATAGTATAAGTGAACCACTTGCAAAAATATTCAACTAATCCTTTCATTATGGCGTTTTCCCAGAAAGGATGAAATATGCGTTAATTACTCCTTTGCACAAAGGGCAAAGGACTACCGCCCAATATCTGTCCTAACAAGTTTCTCAATAATATTAGAAAAATTAGTATATGTTAGACTAAAAGACTTTTTGGAAAAAAATAAAATATTAAATGATTGCCAAGATGGTTTTAGAAAAAATTTATCGACAATTACTGCCGTAATCACAATGGTAAATGAAATAGCACTAAATTTAGATTTACAAAAAGAATACTGCCGCAGTAATGTGTGACATTTCGAAGGCTTTTGACTGCGTAAGTCATCAAATTTTTTTTAAAAAAAACTTGAATATTATAATATAACAGATCAAAACTTAAAGTGGTTTCATTCATACCTGTCCAATCGCAAACAAAGTGTAATTACTAAATGTAGCTCTGGAATTTATAAATCAACATGGCTAACAAATACCAGTGGTGTACCGCAAGGCTCAGTGCTAGGTCCTTCGCTTTATATACTGTACACTAACGATTTACCTCAAACTATAAGTGGGAATCTAATATTGTATGCAGATGACACATCAGTTATTTTACAAAATGCAAGTTATTATAGTTTGCAAATTGATGTTAGTAACACATTAAATAACTTAGATAAATGGTTCACTGATAATGGTATGAGCTTAAATAGGACAAAAACTAGCAGTATACAATTTAAAACTTCTGCTAATCTGAAACAAGATAACTTAGATGATGATGATGATGATGATGATGATGATGATGATGATAATAATAATAATAATAATAATAATAATAATAATAATAATAATAATAATAATAATAATAATAATAATAATAATAATAATAATAATAATAATAATAATAATAATAATAATAATAATAATAATAATAATAATAATAATAATAATAATAATAATAATAATAATAATAATAATAGTAACAACAATAATAATACTAATATTAATAGTACCATAACAAAAGGTTATACTAAGATATTAGGAATGCACATAGATGAACATTTAAAATGGAATATTCGTATTGAACATGTAACCAAGAAATTGAACTCGGCCTGCTATAATATGTTATGTCTGACACATATAATGAACATAGAAACCAAAAAAATTGGGTATTATAGCTATTTTTATTCAATTTTGGCCTATGGTATAATATTGTGGGGAAACGCATCTGGATGGGAAACAGTTTTCAAAATTCAAAAAAAAAGATAATTCGCATAATGTTACATGCTAGCTTTAAAGATTCATGCAAACCACTATTTAAAAAATTAAAAATTTTAACAATGCCCTCGGTATATATTTTAGAGTTACTTACCTATGTGCACAAAAATTATGACAAATTTATGCAAAAACAAAATCAACATTATTACAGCACTCGGAAAGGGTCCAGCATAAAATACCCTATGCATAGACTAACACTATATGAAAAAACACCCTATTACATGGGCATAAAAATATATAATAAACTGCCTCAACGATTCAGAGAGATAAAGACTCAAAAATTGTTTAATAAAAATGTAAAAGAGTTGTTATTAGATAAGACTATTACTCCGTACAAGAATATATGGATGACGCAATACTATAAGTATTACTTTAATTAGTTGTAATTGACAATTTATAATGTATTAAGAATATCTTGTATACCATACATTAGAATTAGTTTTCTCTTTTATCCTAAATCTGTTTTTATATCTTGGCGAATCACCAGTTTACCAGCTTAGGCTCACCATGTAAACATTATGTGACAATAAACAATAAACAAACAAATAATCCTGTAAGTGGATACCATAAACATCAATACTATTATATTTTCATAAGTGTTATGTTGATACATTTATTGTTGTAGCATTTGGTTTATGATGTACGACAATTTTGAATACATATCTATAATTTTGAGTGGCCGGTACGATAATTTTACTTTTAAACATTGGCAACCCTGGTACCAAATGAACAAATGTGACTTTAGAATCGAATGGGTGCAGTGCTAGTGACTAGTGTGCTTTGTGTTTCAAGTCACAGGATTGTGGTGCCATACAAAGTGCATTTTATTTACAGTGCACGTACTTTCGATCTGGTCGTTTCATCTTGACTTCTTTAATAGTTTAAATATATTGATACGGCCGACATTCAAGTGTTCCTCGGTGACGGGAGGGATCCCGTACCACTCGCCGGCCGATGGGCGAGCCATCGTTCCCGGACTCGGACAAAGAAATGACCGAAGCCGAAGCTCCAGCTCTGCCGGTTTCGGAAACTACTGCTAGCCTCCCGACTCCCGTTACGGAAAAACTCTTATACTCATTTAATGATTTGGGTCCATACCTAGTAGTCCTTACAAGCAGTAAGGGTGACGTAACTTCACTACACCCATTGAAACTCGGTAAACTTCTCTTTGAGAAATATGCGAAATATCATATCTCTAAATTACAAAAAGCTGGAAGAAATCGTTTTGAAATTTATTTTGAAAAGTATTCCGAGGCGAACGCATTTTTGCTGTCCGGTTTCGACTCTGAGAATAATATGCGTTCCTTCATTCCTCAACATTACATTGAGACGAAGGGCATTATACGAATTGTGGACATTGACATTACAGAACAGGAGATTGTGGACTATGGAACTACCGAATCTAATACCCCCATACAACATGTTTACCGCTTTAAGCGTAAAGAAGTAACCCCGCAGGGTGAAACTGTATACCACCCTACACAGGCTTGTGTCATTACTTTCCGCAGTCAAATCCTTCCACGTTCTTTCCGACTATACTACAGCTCTTTTAAAATTACCCCTTATATCAGCCGAGTGATGCAGTGTTACAACTGTGCCAAATATGGACATTCGGCTAAAGCTTGTCGCAGCAATACAGTATGCTTTAAGTGTGCCGAATCACATACCACCTCATCTTGTTCATCAAACAACCTACGTTGTGTACACTGCAAGCTTGCACATCCGCCGAATGCGAAAACTTGCCTTGTCCGCCTTAGGGAGGAAGTAGTCCTGAAACGTGCCGCCGAGCTCCGGGTCACGCGCTACGAAGTTCTGGCGATGCTTAGGGGAGCTTCCACGTTTGCCGATAAAGTTCGAGAAAATGCTCCACATATAGAACGACCCGAGGAGACATCGCCGACACCCCAGACTCTAACCTTGACTAAACAGAAACGTCTGGCTGGAGGAGGGCCCGGTGCCCCCCACCCCCTGTCGCCGAAAAAACCTCGCCGTATTTTAGCACTACCAAACGTGTTCGCCTGGCTCAAGGGCAGCCTCCGAAGCGCGCATTCCCCCACTCCTCAGAAATATCTTCTGGTCGCCTACCTCAGGCAGGCCCCTCTAAGCCTGTATATGCTTATCGAACTCCGGGTGCTCCTTTGAGCCCCTTCACATCCCAGGTGGAGGCTCCTGCCAACAAACCTCACGTTGTAACACAACTGGTAGACAGTTTCGCATTTCTCCGACAACTCTACGTCTCTTAGTGGAAACTGAAGCGTCGAACTGGGCCGAACAGGCAGGGCGCATTCTCGCGGGCCTGATCCAGGCACAGACGCTTTAGTATGCCTCCTAAATGCCCCATGGACAAGCCACTATCCATACTCCAGTGGAACGCGCGTAGCATCCGCTCTAAACGGGCGGAACTCCAACAGTACCTGTCTAACAAATATGTTGATATGGTGGTGCTTATTTCAGAATCATGGCTAGCGCTACACCACACATTTCGCTGGACTTCTCACCGTATTATTCGGCACGATCGTAACCGGGAGGGGGGAGGTCTACTCCTCCTACTTCATCCCCCTCTTATTATTCTCTCCGTCCAGAAAATATCTAGCTTTGATGAACAATTTCAAGCACTGCTGTTCCAACTCCCTCAACTGCAGATCCTCACGGTTTACAACGCTCCAGCACACCATATATCGCAAGCCTTTTGGAACTCCCACGTTCTGCTTAAACCCCATCTACCAACCATCATATGTGGCGACTTTAACCTCGGACTCACACTGCAGCAGATACGGCACGGTGCACACACGTACCGGATACTACGCTCTTTGGCTTCTTCCCGTCTCCTGCTTTTGAATACCGATGACCCAACACGCTATGGGCCACCTCCCCAACGTCCGACTTCTCCCGATCTTACGTTTATCTCTGACTCACTCTGGCCACAATCTACCTGGAGGGTGGATCTTGACAGCCTCGGCAGTGACCACAGGCCCATACTACTGCAAATTTCTCTACTTGGTCCGGCACAACGCCTTCGCCATATCCCGATACGCCCGCAAATACAAGACTGGACCCACTTCAAGTAGGATCTGGATAGTGCTTTTCTTCAAATCACTTCCACACAACTAGCCTCTAATCCCCTCGCCCTATTGGATGCCACGCTAAACACTACGCTTCCAAAGTACTACCCCAAATCTCGTCAGTACGCCTTGACACGAACTGCGAAGCAACCGTGGTGGACACCGGAGTGCTCTGCGGCAGTAGCTAAACGTCGCCGGGCCCTGCGACTGTACAAAGCATCCCCTACCAGATCCCTCTACTTGGACACACAACGACAATATGCCCAAACTTGACGGATTCTACAACAGGCGAAGCGCCTCGGATGGAGTAATTACTGTTCTAATCTCGCACCCCACGTCTCGCCCTGTGAGATATGGCGTAAACTTCGATGGTTCACGTCGCGTGCTCGGGGACCAATGTCTCCCATAGAATATAACCCTGAGTTACAACAAGAATTTTTATGTTCCGTAACCCCAGATTACGTAGCCGAGAAACCGGAGGTGGAGGATACAACTGACAGTTGTGTGGAGTGTATTCCTGGAAGACGGGAGTTGATTTCCGCAGTGACGATCGACGAACTACAAATGGCTCTGCAACGGCACAACCGCTCTTCCACGCCGGATCCAGACGCTATTTCCTACGACATGATTCGTCATTTTCCGACAAATCTTCTCCACCTACTTACAGAGTGATATTCGCACATTCTTACCACAGGAACTATTCCCGGAGGTTGGAACACTTTTTATGTGCTCCCTATCCTCAAACCGGGCAAGTCGGGCGAAGAAGCAGCACACTATAGACCGATAGTGCTCGCCTCCGTACTGCACAAGCTGTTAGAGCAAATATTGGTCTCGTGGCTATCCTTCTACCTCGAACGCGTTGGTCTCTGGCCGAAGGGACAGTACGGATTTCGTAAGTCTTTCTCTACTACGCATAATCTTTTACAACTTACCCACGACGTTTGAGTCTCGTGGCTTCAGAACCAAAGGGTTTTAGCCCAGTTTTTAGACATATTCCATGCCTATGATTATGTGTCTGTCGGCCCATTAATACAAGGATTACGCCACTTTACCTTCCCACCTTCCTTACTTACACTTTTTATCAACCTCCTGTCAAATCGCCGCATTTACCTTCATCCTCGCTATATGTTACAATACCCACGTTTTTGTTCCCAAGGTCTCCCCCAGGGCACGCCCCTTAGTACTCTCCTTTTTATCCTACACATTCACACACTAAGTACTTTGCCATTTAAGCATAGCCAACTCCTTTTATATGCCGACGACTTAGTCTTATACTCCCAAACCCCTTTACATACTGTGCGTCAGTCTCCGACCACCCTTCAGGCCGATTTAGACCTCCTACTTGGCAAGCTCAAAGACCTTGACCTGAAGGTTCACCCTGACAAATGCGTATCGATTTTCTTTAAACGCGGCCCACCTCTGCTAAATGCCAATATGTCCATTGGGGAAAATCCACTGCCTTTAGCTCGATCCGTCAAATTTCTTGGGTTACACCTGGATCATAACCTGAGTTGGAAATCGCAGGCGATACACCTGCACTCATCCTTCTTGGCTTCTAGTACCCTGTTCCGCTACTTGCAAGGGCGTAGCTGGGGAGCACACCCCCAGAGTCTATACAACATTTTCTTATCTTTAAATCAGGCTAAATTAGACTACGGTTTGATAGTCATTACTCATCTTCCTAAGGTGTGGCAGAGGAAAATAGACTCGGTCCTTTACCGCATTGGCAAAGCCATACTTGGGGTAGGGGGCAAACCTTCTATGAATAAGGTTTTTACGGAGCTGGGAACGCAGCCTCTTCTGCAACGGCAGGTGGACCTTGCAGTCCAATTTATAGTCAAAATATTTCAATATCGAGAAACGCCATTGTACGCGAAACTCTTGTTAAGTGCACGCTTACCACTTTACCAAGCAGTTGCTTCTACACGCTATCCGTTGGTTTACCAATTAGTTTTTCGGAAAAGTCAAGAATTAGAGGGCATGCCCAGTTTCCCCAGGCTACCGCTATACTTAGTGGACTACTTAGTCCACCAACCGCAGGCGACTCTTCTGACTGCCGACCTGCATCGCGGGGACCCGTCTACACCACAACGGTTCCACCACTTCATGATCCAACACAAGGCATCCATGACTCAACCTTTTTCCCACCTATTTACAGACGGTTCCGTTACCCCAACAGGTGCGGGAGCGGCGTTTATAAATTGGACAACACAAACGTCTGCACGGGTGTCTCTCCCTGTGGGATTTTGCAATTATTTTGCTGAGATTTATGCCCTCTATCAAGCTCTGCGATCTACTCTTTGTATTTCCAATTCCACGATCCTGTTTTGTTCAGACTCTTTGAGTGTCCCCCGAAGCATCAGCTCACCCAGTATGCATCCGGGGATGGATTGGTGGGAGGTGATGTGTCGTTTAGAAGTCTCCAAACACTTTAACCGATGCAATACAATTCAATTCTTATGGGTCCCGGGACATGCAAATATTTCGGGCAACGAAACAGCCGACCGCCTGGCTAGGGGGGCGGCTCATCTCCCCGCACCGATGGAACCGATTACCCTCCCTTGGAGAGATGCTGCACGGCTTATATCTAACCACGTGGTTTCGCACCTTTCTAACTATTCCGACGTACCTCCCCTAACGAAGCGATCCCCATGGTTTGAGAAATCCACTCTGAGTAGAGCTGCAATCTCTTTGATCTCAAAAATCCGATTTGGAGTCGCAGTTACACCGGCCTACTTATTTAAAATCCGCCAAAGAGCCTCCCCAAATTGTGATTGTGGTGCCTTCGATGATATCAACCACATCATTTTTAATTGCCCCTTACATACACTCTCTGTTACGCAATTTATCAGCACACTAGCCAAACGTTATGGAAATGGCCCACGGAATATATCCTCCCTGGTATATAATGCGGGTACCCATTTGCCACGGGTACTACTTCGCCATCTGGTTAACTGCAAAATGAAACTATGATCTGTGCTCCGATCCTCCTTTAGTGATGCAACGTTTACATCAGTTCTCCTACTTATTTCGATTCGACGCAGACATCGATTACCTCTGAAACAAGATAATTTAGACAACAATAATAGTACTACAACAAAGGGTTATAGTAAGATATTAGGAATGCACATAGATGAATGCTTAAAATGGAATATCCATATTGAACACATGACCAAAAAATTGAATTCGGCCTGCTACAACATGTTATGCCTGACAAATATCATGAATATAGAAACAAAAAAAATTGTATATTACAGCTATTTTTATTCGATCTTGGCCTATGGTATAATATTGTGGGGAAACGCATCTGGATGGGAGACTGTTTTTAAAATTCAAAAAAAGATAATACGTATAATGTCACATGCTAGCTTTAAAGATTCATGCAAACCATTATTCAAAAAATTAAAAATTCTAACAATGCCCTCTGTATATATTTTAGAGTTATCCACCTATGTGTATAAAAATTATGAGAAATTCATCCAAAAACAAAATCGTCATCAATACGGCACTCGGAAAGAGTCCAGCTTAAAATACCCCATGCATAGATTAACATTATATGAAAAAACACCCTATTACATGGGTAGAATAGAATAGAATAGAATCTTTATTGTCACATAATGTTTACATAGTAAGCCTAGCTGGTAAACTGGTGAGTCGTCAAGTAAATAGAATAGAATCTTTATTGTCACATAAAATATACAATAAATTACCTCAACGACTCAAAGAAATAAAAACTTTAAAACTATTTAATAAAAGTGTAAAAGAGCTGTTATTACACAAGACATATTACTCCACACAAGAATTCATGGATGACACAATATTATAGGTACTGTATTACTTGTAATTGATAATTAATCTTGTATACCATATATATTAGAATTAGTTTTTTCGTTTAAATTTGTTTTATGTATAACTTGACGACTCAGCAGTTTACCAGCTAGGCTTACTATGTAACCATTATGTGACAATAAAGATTCTATTCTATTCTATTCTATTCCTGCCAGGAGTGTGATAGTGCGTCCATAAACCCCCAAACAACAACAACAACGAGAATCGAATGCCGTACTGACGCGAAGTGAACCATTTCGCTCTCTTGTCTGTTATTACTCTATGACTTGGACCAATCAGCTGTTTCTTATTCGTAGCGTCTGCTGGAGCAAGAGGTGGTTTGTGGATTTTATGATGAGGAAACATATTTGTATGATTCTGGAAAGGCACTTTGCAAACGTAATATTTTCCATTTAGGACGGCTTCTGAAAAATGTAACGAACTAATGTTTATTACGGTGGTTACAAGAACAAATGGGTAGCAACGGTTCTAGATTTGTGAAGAAGTTCGTTTATTCCTCAAACAACAACATAAACTGTGGCAACGTAGATAATGCAAAATGTGTTGCGAAGCTCAATGGGCCAGTAATAGTTATATCAAGAAAAGGGTTAGTTCCATTAATATGCACACAATTTTTAGCATGTGACAAACTCGTGTACCTCAGATATTGCTTTAAGAAGGCTTCCTGCCTCTGGCTATTCGTTTGTGATAAGTCATGATGTGTTTTATTATTATAGTTTTTTAGGAGAGAAATTTGGTTGTGTATCAGAGTATATTGAAATGGATTATGATTTTTTTTCCTTCTCGAATTTAAAAGATTTAATTGGAAATATTAGTTATTGTGTCATACGTATTAATCATGTTTAGTTGGCAATGAAAAGTTATTTGTTTTCAAGAATATCTAGTTTTTTAATAAACGAATTTAATTCGGGGAATTTAAGTTATTTAAACATATTTGACTTTTAAATTCTACAGTAGCACAGAATTTTGGAATAACTTTCATGGTAGGCTAAAATCAATTAAAGGTATGTTTCATGATTTGCCTCAGTGCTGCAGTTTGTACCTAAAATCACAGAGAAGGTATTAACGAACCAGACGATGATAATGTGAGATTTTTTTTAGAAATGGCAGCATCTTTCATTATTTTAATAGCCTCATGTAGAAAAATGTTTTTTGCAGTCACACATGGTCCATCTGTTTTATGTAACACGTTATATATACAAAGAATTTTTACTCAAATATAGAACATTTATGTGTGTATTATTATATTGTGTATATTTCACTGCAGTAGAGTCAAGCCTCCCACTGATAACTCCATACCATACACGTTGCAGAAGTAAAACAATTATAATGCTTGTAGCTCTTGTGTACTAAATGTTTTGAAGGGATGCAACAGGGATTGTGACAAATTTGGTAGTTAGTAAACATATTTTGGGGTTTAGAGGAAAGTAGAGCTACAGTTGAAGTAGGCAAATAAATTATTTTATCATTTTAAGATCTCGCCTATGTAAGGCCACTGATTTTCTTCACAGAATTCCTGTGTTTTGGAATATAATTACATCAAGGTTTGTAAACACTGCTGACATCAAACTTCATACAGTAATGTCTTGAAGTTATTTTTAAATATTCTTAAAACTTGTGTAGGTGTCAATTGTTGAGATAAGTGCAACTGCAAATGAACCACCTCTTTGGTTTAAGGGTAGCAATTCTGCTTTCTGGATTAGAGGGCATGAATTCAAAGTTCAGTTTGGGCATGTCCCTGGTTAAGGTTTATTCCAGGGCTTTCCCTTTATCATAAAATAATTATCTGGTAATCTCAGCTTAATGGACCATGGGCTCATTGAGCATCATTATACTCTTTCACTCACTGACTCTGTTCATTTGGTTCTACTGCAAACAGAGCTGAGGAACGAACACATCGTACAATTTGGAACATTGTGGTGTGAGGTAACAATGACTTAATTCCTATTTGATGCACAGCAGCTGTGGCAATATAACTTTTCAGTGACTTAAATTTTTCTTTTTTCTGGAGTACACTGCAATATCCATATTTCCTACCCACTCCTGTGTACAGAGGTATTTTTATCATGGACAAAACATGTAAATTATGTATGCAAGAAAATGAGTAAGGGTATCTAGCTATTAAATTACATGGCACACTATTTGGATAAACCTAATTTAAGATTGATTTATTATGGAATAACTCATTCTCATTTGAATTATGGTATTGAATTATGGGGTACAACGTCTAAAGAGAATTTAAAACGATTATTGGTATTACAGAAGAGGTGTGTAAGGATTGTTTGTTCATTGAAATCAAGGGATTCATGTAGAGAAATTTTTAAAAAAGAAAGAATTCTTACAGTGGTTGCATTATTTAGAGTTATTTTACTAGTTAGGAGAACTACAAATATAAGGAGTAACAGCAATATACATACATATGACACAAGAACTAAAGGGAATATGTATAGGGAAGCGAAGAGTAAGAAATTCTTTGGTAAAAATCCATTTGTAATTGGGAAAACTTTATACAATAAGCTGCCAACCACAATTAAACAATCAACTAGTTCCAAGTTTAATAAATGCTTAAAAACATTACTTAATTGAGAGGGCTTTTTATGACAGATGAATATCTGCAATTGTGATTTTGAAGATTTTTTACCATTAAGACAGTTACTTTAATTATTAATCTCATTCAACCAGTATTATTATATGGACCAGAATGTGTGTATTTTATGTACATATGTAGGCATTTTATGTAACCTGATATATCCAACAACATGTATATGTTCTAAAAGGATGAATAAACTATATATCCCCAGATGTGACAAATGGCTGCTGGTTGCGCAATGATTAATGGTCTAGTTCACTTTTGTATTTATGAGACCATAGGGGTGTCAGGTTATTCTCTGACTTGCATGCAGTAAACATTGGGAATAGTATGTGATCAAGCACAGTGCTCACTTGCATTATCTGCAGTGTCTTGTTTATTTCAAGGAAAGAAAGTGAGAAATTACCCCCACCATCAATTTGCATAATGTCACTTGTGCAGATCTTAGCAAGGTCATTGACCATTGTCTAAAAAATTCCTCTGTATATTGGGGATTTTCTTTTTTACCCTTATTGTGCGCATTACAGTGTATGGGGTCTTAAATGTATAAACGTTAAAAGCGAATGTATCACCATAACATTTTTCTCAATTGTGCATTAATGGCAAGGAATATGAAATGCAAATGAAATTATTAATCTGTCATTCAAGATTTAAAAACCTAACAATTCAAAGTCACTTTAGATGCACTGGGATGTCATGAGAAAGCTACTTGTAGTCACCTATATAATGACTAGGCATACTGGTCCAGTTACATTAAAAAGGAAACAAGTTATCGGCGTTCGTAGTTCTTGTGACGGCACAGTGTGGGGAACCAGTTTTGTCCGTCTGCTGTACAGACAAAATGTGCACAACTTCATTCTTTTGGTAGCGTACCTAATGACTACTGAATCTATGGTAACCAAATTTGGGTTATATGTACTGGAACATTTCTGTAAATAATGATTATAAAAATACTAATTTAATGTTTGCATGAAGTTGTGTAAAAAGTTATACAAGTGACACACAGCTTCTTAATCCAGAATGTTGCAACTCCTCAATCTGCAGACCTTAGGTCTGAAAAGCATTAAAATGTTTGAACATGCACATACCAGGTGGGTGGGGTATGGGTGTCACCCTCTTAGGAGATGATTCAAATGTACAAAAACGATAAAAGATCCTGTATCATTTTAGTGTCTGAATACTTGTTCAACAGAAAAATTAATTTCTGTACCTTTCATTACATTATATTTTGAATTATAGAAAGCCTCACTGAAATATATCCTCAGGCAGCCCCTTATCTTAACATTTTTTTTATCTTCACTCTCTTGCCTGAGCACCTCATTTTGTCACAATGCAACATTTTTGTGTTGTAAGAATTATTTACTCTGAAGTTAGTCACAATGGCAGCTGAATAACTCATCACAAACATAATCTTGGACTGCTATGGTATCTCTTGCCTGGATACTTGCACTATCCTATCATCTGTATTTCAGCTTAATCTACCTCCAAGCATTTTAGAAGTATATATTTGCTCATTTTACTATAAATAAATTCACATATCAATGTATTTTTGTTCTATTATATGAAAGCCATATGGATATTCTATTTAATGTATGTTTCTATTAATGATGATGTTATACTCTTCTTATATGAATAACACAGCCTGACTTCCATTCAAGTTGTTTGGCTGATGATGGGTCCGAGGGATAATACCAAGCTTCTTTTTAAAATTCTGCAAACGTTACAAGCAGAATATTGTTTCCATTTATAGCAGTGCCTCTCAAAGCTTAAAATCACACCGGATGCATTCCAAGGTGCAAAGCTTCCTTGCTTCGTGCATGGCAGTGACTTGGTTAAGCTCAGCTCAACTCGCATGCTGTAGAGTGAGGAAGCCTGTGTTGATAAGATGACTTGCTTATCATCGAAATAGGTATGTGCAATACAAATATCTAACAATGAAGCAACCTGCTTCAAAGAAAGCAAGGAATGTTGAAAGTCCATTTAAATAAAAGTAAGAGCTTTCTTATTTTTTTTAAAGTCATGACGATAGAGCCAAATACCTCACCTGCAGCACAATGATTACCTGTGTAAGAAAATGATCTGTTAAAACATACTATAACAGAGTACACATATGGTGAAATCATAGGGGATGCTAGAGTGAAAGAATTAAGAGGTTGCTACATCATGGAGAAGAGCGCTTTTTATCCAAAAATGATGTTTGTACTAGTGCTTTCTAGATAATTAAAACAAAAGACCAGATTTGGTATTAAAAGCCAAATTAACCAGTTTAACTCTGCACACCACACGTAAACATTATGCAATGAGGGAAAAAAAGCGCTGAAAGTGAGGAAGAGGTAGACGGCACAGTGAGAGATAGAAGCATAAGGAAAAAGCAAGTGGTGGTATGCACCAAGGTCAACTTTTCGTAGTTCCATTTTGCACAGCTATTTGTATACATCTATATAATAGTTATAGTTGTAATGTTTGTATTTATTTTACCCTTGATTTTGTACTCTTATTATTTTGTTTTCATTTTTCAATTGAAAAGAATTTACAAGTATGTAGACAAGCATTAGAAGTAGAATCATGTGAATTAGATGCGGTTGTGCTGGTGGCAGGTGACAACCGAAGCTCAATGGAAAAGTGTGGCCATGGAAAGCCCAAGATCTGTGGTTTGAATCCCAACATTGATCTCCATTTTTCCATAATATTATCATCATCATCCTTAACTGTGAATTAAAAATTAAACTCTTTTTATGTTTAACATACCTTTCAGCTATACTAGCTTACAAAGGTGGGTGATTCTAGTTCGTAGGCCAATACAGATGATAGGATATCAAGGCTCTCCGATTTCATTCTACCAGTGGGTGATTCCATTGTAACAGGTGTTACATTTGCACAGCTTTAAGTTGAATTTTATAGTATTTACTGAAATGCAATTAAACTTAAGCACACTAGTACATGTTATTTTTCATATGGCCTTATATTCATTTCTCAGCAGCTGAAAAACACTGTAATGGGTGTTACCAATTTTGAACCTGCAATTGTGTTGAGCTCACTTAAACTACTATATTCTGAGATTTTGATGTTGGAAATAACAATGGTTATATTCTTCCAAAACTTAAATAAATGTATTGTTTCTTTGAATAGGTACATAATTTGTTTTTTCTCATTGGAAAAAGAACTTTTACACAGGAGATTAATGACATCTTAAGAAATTTGATTTGAACTTGTGTATATTTTCATTTTGGCATACAGTACACATTTATAAAGGTATTTTTTATTATTAAGAAAACAACATATGAAAAATATTTAAGTTTGGCTTTTTGTAGCATAATATCTTAAATGAAATGGTAAATAGTTACAAAGCTGTCAGTTAAATATTCATTTCTCCACTGCACTAACAGCTGACTGAAACTCATAATATAGTTTGTTTCCATCTGACTCAGGTAGTTTATTGATAGGCTGTTCAAACTTACTAAAAGCAACATGTTCATCAGCTTTGAAAAGATTTTTCTTTTGGCCAACACTCTTCAAGGACATGACTTTTACATTGCCATCTTCTAACTCATTATATACACCACAGCTTTCAGTTTGTAGCAATTGACTGTGTGACCAAGGAAAGGTAGGAATAGCCTTTCCAATGCTTTGAATTAAATGTATTACATTGTAGTGGTACTTAAAATGTAAACATCATAAAGAGTATCTTCGACTTTGATTACATATGGAGGACACAGAATAGAAAGATGATTTACCTACAATCCTATCGAAATGGCTTTTTTGAACTCTTGGTATGCTTCTCCAACAGCCATTACCATATATCTCTTTTGATATTTTGTTTTATCTTCACCTGCTTTTCTCACAATTACACAATCTTTCATGCCATGTGCTTATCAGCTAATTTCATTTTGGCAAAAGAAAGTAATGACAGTATTTTTTACCTCGTCTTATCATTTGTACAGAGGGTATTTTACAGGGCAATCTTTTAACTATAACATCATAACCAGTGACTTCAGTAACTAGCTTCTTTCAGATAGCAGCCTTTTTGTTTGGGCTCTCAGGTAAAGATCTTTTTAAATAAAAAATCATGATCTGGGCTTGTGGGCTAGTGGAAAGACTCCTTCCAAATGTTTCGTCCGAAGCTGTGTTGAACATCTTCAGTGGCATGGCCGTAGAACTCTGCTAGTCTTGGCAATGACCTATGGTAGGTGGACACTTGGCAGAATGATCAAAGACTCGGCACTGAGACTAGCGGAGCATTATGGGCACGCTACTGAAGATGTTCGACACAGCTTCAGGCAAAACATCTGGAAGGAGTTTGTAACATCTGCTAGCAAAAAGTAGTAGCCTAAGGGGAGGGATGATATAAGAGGGGAGAGTGATGTGTGTTATGAAAGAGTGAGCAAAGGTAAAATGATGAATGAAGAAGGCCTAAAAGTGGTAGATTTCTGTAAAAGCACAAGCTTCGTCATGATATATAAGTTCTTTTTAGGCCATGTGGCTTGTAACAATAAGCCTAGCGAAGATGTTATTGATCTTTCCAGTGCTGTTTTGGTCTTCCTTGGTCCCTGTGAGCATTTGGACCTTACTGGAATGCCAATTTTGGGAGTCTAATTCTTTCCATTCTCTTCCAATGATTTTTCCACTTTTGTTGGAATTTTTCTATCTCCTAAGTCAAACTTATTACCCCAAGGTTTTCTCTGATGTCTGTACTCCTTTGGTGGTGCAATCTTAGTAACTCCTAACAGTGATCGCAAGAAATGCATTTGGGCTACTTCAAGTTTATGTTGAAGACCTGTGAAGCATTAAGATCAGAAGAAACTACAGTTCAAAAGTATTGGAAAGCACGAATGCTAATGGCTTCATTGCCAGATGCAAGGCACTAGAAAACAACAACTTCAAGTTTATGTGAATTTCCGTTATTTAAAACCCAAATATCAGTTCCATGCCTGACAGCTGCTTTTGATGTGATATTATGTAGTTACATCAAAAACTACTCTCAGACTTGGACGTAAAAGCACAGGCTTAATTGTGAAGAGTTCATGTGTGTATGTGGGGTAAGCCCTGTGTGTAGAGGATTTGGTGCTAATGATGGAAGAATTGAAAATATTAAACAATATGGGTAACAGTATGCATTTTCCAGTGAGTATTGTAATGTCAAATTAGAACTAGGAATAAGCATTGGTTCAGAGGAGAGCAGCTGCACAGTAAAATTAGAATGATACAAATGGAATGAGAAGCATAGAGAAGAACAAATTAGGGCAATAGAATCTGAAATGTCAAGGTTGTGTGTGTATGGGATTAATTTAATGGTGGATAGATCTAAAGAATGTGATGGTTAAATATAGAGAAGAATATGAGAAAGTTCAGCAGAAAAGTTAGTAGAACTAATAGCTGGTTTGATGAGGAATGCACAGTTTGAGAAACCAAGTTAGAAGGTCAGTAGTAGCATGGAAAGAGAGTAATGGAAGAGAAGAAAGAGTATATGAATCAAATAAAAGAGGGCTTTAAAGTATTGTTAGAGAGAGGGACCGTGGAAAATTGAAATAAAGATATTACACTTGGGGTTAATCATATATGGCAGATAGTAAGAAAGTGCACTAAACGGGGGGGGGGGGGGGGGGGGTGGTAATGCAGTGCCAATAAAACCAGCGGTAAGAATAAGACATTCCAAGCAATTGTTTGAAGTAGAGGGAGCGTCACTAAGGAAGTGGAATCTTGAGGTAGCATGCAACTATATGGAGGAAATGGATGGGCAATTTTCAAGTGATGAAGCATTAAAGCAGGTGGGGGGTTATAAAAAGAATAAGGTAGTAGGGGCTGACAGGATCTCGTCTGAATTTATGTAAGAATGGTGTAAGGAAAAGGATAGATTTTAAAGTTTAACTAAAATGTTGAATAGCATAAAGGACAAGAAATAAATCCCAAAAAGTTGGAGGGAGATGATAATGTAGCCAATTTTTAAAGGTAAGGGAGACGCAGCAGTACCAAGCAAATACGGAGGAATTGCATTATTATCTAATCTGGGAAAAATGTTTACAGGAATCCTGGCAGAGAGAATTCAAAAATGGGCTGAAGAAAACCAGAGATTATTGCAATTTCAGCTAGGCTTCAGAAAAGGAAGAAGGACAGTAGATAATATAATGGTAATTAAAACTTCAGTAGATAAATATTTACAGGAGAAAAGATGTAAACTGTATACAATATTTGTAGATTTTGAAAAAGCTTGTGATAGAATAATAACGGAAGCTGTATGGTAAAAATTAAGAATAAAAGATTTAAATAAAGGAATGGTAGAGATATTGCAGGAATTATATCAGCAAAATACCTTTTGTATTATATGTGGGGTAGAGGAAGTTACTGAAGAAATAGGACAGGAACAAGGTCTGAGACAGGGGTAAAAATTAAGCCCCATTTTGTTTAACTTATTTATAGATGATGTCATAGCCAGCTTAAGAGTAACAAATTCACATATGCCAATTATCAAGAACAGGGAGATACCAGGGTTTTACATGAATAATTTAATAGTGGGATCAATAACACAAATTGGACTAAATTGTGCTATATTGGAATTGGAAAGATACTGGAAAGCAGGGGGCCTGAAAATGAACCACAGTAAGTCAAAGGTTTTAGTTTTCAAGAAAGGAAAAATATTTAAGAAATCCAAGAACAGGTAATGGAAGGGAAAGAAATTCAAATAGTGGAAGATTTTATATATCTGGGAGTAAAATTGAACAGGAAAGGAGATTGGCAAAAACAGAAAAAATTAGCAGTGGCGAAAAGGTCATCAATGGGATAAGTCAAAAATGTTTGTATATTACACCCATGATGCTGAAGTGGTTTGAAAGACTCTACACAGCATTAGTAGAATCAAGATGGTGTATGGTGTAGAAATATGGGGAGTTGAAGAAGGAGGGGAGAAAATGGAACAATAATTGCATTTTGTAAGTTAATGTGGAATGGTGGTGGAAAGAGTATTGAAATACAGGTATAGGTAAGTCAGTTCTCAGATGATAACATTTTGAAAAATTATTATATCAAGAAAAGCACTTGAACTATGATTGTTGGTTGAGTAAAAGTAAAGATCTCTTAATAAGAGCTGGGCTAGGGGATATATGGGAACAAAGACATAACAATGGTACAAGGATTTTGGAAAGTTACCAAAGAAAGATATGAGGATATGGATAAACAAGAGTTGAGGGCAAGCATTAATGAAATGAGATCGTTGGCTTACTATAAAATGATAAAAACAGAATTTGGAAAAGAAAAGCATAGAAGCTTGTAACGAAAGGCAACGAGAAGTAATAGCCTGGTTTAGATTAGGAGTATGGAAACTTTGGGGATTCAGAGGTAATATTATACAAGGAATATGACCGATATGTGGAGAAATTGAGGATGGAGTACATATTTTGTTGGGATGTAAAGGAACAAATGAATGGAGGAGAAAATTTATTAGAGAGAAATGGCTCAAAAATAGTAGTATTGTAAAAATAAATGTTTTTAGACCAGTCTCAAGAGGTTTATGAGAATTTTTGTGGAATGTAAAAAGAAAATGGAACTGGGAAGTTAAAAACATGAAAATACTAGGTGAAAAGGGAAAAATGAGGGAAATTATAGAATTTAAGAAGTTGAAAAATGTAATTAAATATCTTTTATTGGCAGCCTAGGGAACAAATGACCAGAGTCACTCCCATAAGACCCTGAAGTGTAAATAACTTAGCACAAATAAATATTGATATTGATGAATAGCTATTGAAATATTAGGAGAAGGTAAATTTCCAGAAGATTCTAGTTGTCTCTCAGTACAATTACATGTATTTACACAGGGTGAGTGTGTACCCTTATCTTGCCTCATCCCTTCAAACAGCCAGCACCATCCAATTGATAGATTGAACCATAGCTGCATCAAACTATAGTGATTATTAAGTCATATTTACACCAACACTTAACACCTGTAGAAGAGCTGTTACATGCGCCTTGTTACAATCTCTATCAAATATTAATTTATTTTTTACTTCCTCTACTATGTACTTACAGTAAGTATGGGAAGTATTGCATTGCACCCAAAAATTTGATACAGACATTTCAGCAGATATACACGTTTTGAGGTCCCCTGAATCTAAAAAAAAAAAAAACATGTTTTTAAGAAAAGGTGGCTGTGTGAACAGCATAACTCAAAAGTCAATTAAATACCAAACTTGGTATCTAAGTTTATCATCTTCCAAGGAAACAACACAAAGATTTTCAAGAAAATCCACCCAAACTACATGGAACATTTTTTTGAAAATGTTGATTATATAAAAAATGGCCAACGATTTTGATAAAAATACCATATGTTTAAGTTTTTATGACAAAATGTACATCTTGAATTTTTAGGAATGTTCTCAAAAGCTCTCTTCATTTTGGATGATTTTTGCATAACTGGTAAACTGTTAGGAGATAGGTAAAATCTTAATGCACGTAAAAGTATATATCTCATTAAACAAGCAATTTAGGTCAAATATATTTTTTTAGGAATGAACCATTTCAGAGATGTTCCTTGTTTGTTTGTCTGAATTTTCCAATATACTTTTCTCAAATGGGAAGCCACTCATTTTTTTTTCTCTTGGCCATGCAAAGAGAATGGAATTTCAAAGCCATCATGTAGCAACAAGCTTTAAAAGATTTGGCTATCAGTTAAAGCCTACTAAATTTCCATGTTCCCCTTGCACCTATAGGAAAATTAGCAATAAGATAATTTCTGCACATGTCTGTCTCGATTAACATGAAGAAGAGTAATCAGCATTTGTAAGAATAGTTTGTTCCAGAGTAGAAAATGTCATGTGAGTATAACACATTGGCTTTTTTAATTGAGTGTTAATTTTTAGTAAGTTTCCATCACAATCAGAAGTGTTTATCTTATGGGATTTAAAGTCTACCTCTGTGATGTGTGGGTAATGTCTGTCTTCTTAATCCTGGGTACAAATTTCAAATCTCAGTTGAGATAAACTGTGCATATAATTTTTGCTCCTGGATTTTTTCCTTCTTGACATAGGAATGTCAGCTAACATTTGGCTTGGTGTACCCTGGAAGATTTTCAAGATTATTTGTGTAGCACAGAGGTGGTGAAAATGGGACTTGCAGCCTCTGTTCACTCTCCTGCTGCCTATCTATTTGTTTTTCACATGTTAGTGAGTGGTGTAATGTGTGGTAGTTCTCATAAAAATGGCATTTTTGCCACTCCTGGTGTAGCATATTGCAATAGTTAGTTACGCTTGAATTAGGCTGATAAAAAAAGTGAAATAGTTAACAAGATTTTTAATGCTGATTTAATAGAAAAGCTTTATTTTGAGCTAAATGTTAAATTTACACTCATGGCTGACAATTTATTTTCATGGTACAAAGCAGCATATTTGTGAGTCACTATTAGAAGATAATCTTGCAACATACACTGGCAGAAAAAAAAAGTAACACTGCTGAGAGCTACGTTCATCGAAACATGGGCATAGTGTGTGGATACTGAGGGGTTATAGTATTGGTGATTGATGTGTTCTCAGCAGACATCAGATGGTACTCTGCAGATGTGTCTATATGCCCTCTGTGTTGACTCTGCAAGCAATCATTGTGGTACCATAAGTGTTTAAATGGTGATGTCAAAAGGCACACTAGGTTATATCAACAAACTGCTGCATATGTTGGAGACAATACATCAGTGGTGTGTCTGTGTTTTCATCTATAGTCTGTGGAACATTCCCACACTTACAAACCAGGTTCTGGACAGCTGCATTGTGCAGACGCAGGTCTGGTTTGACACATTATACAGGCATCAGTGAGTGCCTGAACAGCATCCAGGGAAGCAATTCAGGCACATTTAGCACTTGGACTGTCCATAGAGACTGCAATGTTCTACAAAAAGGAATTTTTTTTTCTATTTCTGGAGGGAAAATGAGTGATTCTTAGACATTTTAATGCTGAATTCAAATCTATTTTTAGTTTTCATATATCAGGGATAGTTTAATAGTAACCTGGTATTTGGTTTCTTTTAATGTTTTCGTATATAGCTTTAATTTAGGGTCATGGATGTATTGACAAAATTCAATTAAGGGAGCCTATAAGCAGTTGGTTAGTAACAAAAGGTGATAGTTGAAGTACTCACATAATGCTCACTTTTTAAGTCATTCACAGGAATGTTTATAAAAAATGGAAAATATAGACAAAAATTTGTCACCACAAAGTTTCATATCTTATTTCTTCCTTTTGTGTTGAGCATTCTACTCTAGCAATAATCAGCTAACATTGTGGGTATCCATCTCCCTTCATACCACTTCTCCATGGTAGCTATGTATTTATGAAATCTTTCTCCATGCTCAATAGATACATCATATAACTCTCTGGAAAAAAGTCTAAATGCAAGTCCATGAAACGTACTTTCAAGACATATTGCTTCCTAAATCTTTGATCATTTCTTTCACAAACTCGTTATATTTAGAGTTTCTTCTACTTTCATGGAAGTTTCATATTACGTTATTGAAACACACCTGGGCTCACTTTTCCTCGTCTGCCATGTGTGCCTCAAACTTTCAGTCTTGTTGAAGTTGTTGAATCTGAGGAACCACAAATACACCTTTAATTTTAGCAGCTGATATACAAGGGAATTTGTCAGTAAGTTATGTGAACCCTCTGGTTGTTGGATCCATGGCGTGTACAAATTGTTGAATTAGACAGTTTCATGTGGAGAACTAATCTTCACAAGCAACCAGATTTTCCCACTGCACATTCTTTTTATCAGCTTTCCAATTTCGTTTAGTCAATTTCTTTTTTTACATAGTGGAATCTTCTATCTCAACTATCCCACTTGCAAAGGAAACACTCATATTTGTTGTAACCTTGCTGCATCCCAATAACAATGCAATTATGTGCTTTGAAATCTCCACACATCTTCCACTTACGCTCATTGTACCTAATTACTTTGAGCATAGTTGCTAATATCTTATAACATAAACTATTCTTTAAAGTGAGCCAAGATTTGGAGTTGTTACATAATGGACATCTCGGGATAAAAACAATTGTGGTAGGGGATTTTAATGCAATAGAAGATGAACAACCACACGTTAGAAGAGAGGTAAATGGGGATATAGGGCAAGAAGGAGAGGGGAGAAAGAGTAGGGATAAAATGAGTAATAAGGAAGGTAGAAAGCTAATATAGTTCTGTGAAGAAAATGTGCTGTATATATCTAATGGGGTTAAAGCGAAGGATAAAATGGGCAAAATTACATTCCTAAATAGTAACGGGAAGAGTGTTGTGGATTATTTATTTTATTCTTTGGATATTGAGGATGCACTAATGGATTTGAAGTGATCCCAGGTGCATTTACTGGTTATCATTTCCCATTGAAGGCTACTTCTAGAATTAAGGGAGGGGTGGAGGATGATCAGCCTGTGGGAGTGGGAAAATAATAGATGTATTTAAGTGGAGAAGAGGAGAGAGGGGCTATATCTGGGAAGATTAAATGTACTGTTAGATAGGGGTGTAAAGGAGGATATAAGTGAATTGTTACAAATGAGGAAGTTGAGGTGATAGTTAAAAAGGCTAGGTATAGATGAAACAAAGGAATGTGTATCAAGGTAAGTGAGAGGGATGGTTTGATGATGAACATAAAGGGGCCAAGAGGAGGGTGGAACAGGAACTAACGAGATGGAAGAAACAAGAGAACCAAGAGACAAGGGAAAATTTTATAATAATGAAATTGGATTTATAAATGTTTAATTGAAATGAAAAGGAGGGAATGGGGGAGAAAATAAGTAAAAATTTACTTGAAACAACTACTAATAGAGTATGGCAAATAATTAGAGGAATGTATAAAAATGTTATAAGGCCAGAAATATAGTGTAGTTATTTTAAAAATCTTCTGGTTACAGAAAATAAATAGTGAACCTGAATTTGGATATGTTAAATGTAGACTATATAGTCAGTCTAGACAAAGAGGTAACTGTAAATGAAGTGTGGGAAGAAACAAAAGAATTAAAAAATAAGAAAGCAGTAGGAATTGATGATATCCCAGGGGTGTTCTGGAAACCATGGATAGAGGATAAAGAAAGAAAGGAGATGTTAATAAAGATGGAGGGAGGGTACCATATAGTTGGAGGACAAGTATAATTGTACCAATTTATAAAGGAAAAGGGAGGATTAATGACCCAATTAACTACAGGGGGATTAGTTCATTGTCAGTATTAGGAAAGATCTGTGTAGAAGTTTAGCAAGAAGATTATAATACTGGGTGGAGGAAGGAAATAAATTATCAGAATTTCAGGCAGGATTTAGGAATGGAAAGAGAACAGGGGATAATATTCTTGTAATTAAATCAATTGTGAACAAATATATTAGTATTAAAAGAGGGGAAGTATATATGGCATTTATCGATTTAGAGAAAGCTTTTGATACTGTAGTTTTTTTTGTTTTTTTTTTTTAATGTCCTCCAACGTAATGTCATATCGGGTGGTGAATGACTGAAATGGGTGAAATGATGCTCAAATGAGCCCAAGGTCCATAGAGTTTTAAGTTACCTGACATTCGTCTTCCTAGGATAAGGGAAAACTTCGGAAAAAACCTTATCCAGATAACTTACCCTAAGCGAGACTCAAACTCATGACCTCTTGACTGTGAGGCAGACACTAACCATCACACTACAGAGGTGGGCACTATAGGTAGGGAAGCATTATTGGTGAACTTGAGATCGAAAGGAGGAAGTATAAAATTTATTAAAGCAATACAAAATACATGGATTGTCTGTAAAATAAGGTTCCCAATTTTTTTTCACAGTGAAAAACATATTTATTGACATTGAATAATACATTTTTGGAAAGCTTAGACTTTTTCCTATTTTTCAATATAATTGCCATTCTGATCAATGCCTTTTTGCATGCTGTGTACCAACTTTTGTATGCCTGCATCATAGTACTTACTCGCCGGGCAGCTAAGATAGCTTTAAACAGTTTCTTTCAGCTCCTCTCTGGTTCTGAAATGCGTCTCACCCAGGTGTTTCTTCCAGTCAGGGAAGAGATGGTAGTCACTAGGGGCTAGGTCTTGGCTGTAGGTAGGGTGTGTGACAGTATCCCATCCAAATTTGTTGACAAGATTGGTTGCCACATGGACAATGTGAGGACTAGTGTTGTCCTGATGGAAATGCACTCCCTTTCTGAGCATACCTCTCCTGTTTTGAATTGTGCAGCGAAGGTTCTCTAACGTCTCACAGTAGCAGTCTGTATTGATTGTTGTACCGGTAGGCAGAAATTCGCACAGCAATAACCCCTTTCTGTCCCTTAGATTTTTAAGCATTGCTTCTTCCACTTTCACAATGGTGTCGCCTGCAACCGATGGTCATCCAGAATGCTGGACATCATGGCTGTACGTCCGTCTTTGAATTCTCTGCACCATTTGCGTATGTGTTGTACGCTCATACACTGTTCTCCATATACTTCACACAGTTGGGATTGAATGTCACTGGCACAGTGTTTTTTTTGCACACAAAAACGAATCACAGAGCGTAATTCACACCTGGCGGGAGAAGCGAGTGTAAGCTCCATTTCTAACGGCTGCCTAGCCAAGACTGAGTGTGGCAGACAGCTCGCAGGGCAGAAGACTGGAAGAGGGAGAACCAAGCTACACATCAGTATTGCTGGGTCTCACATAAGTGTTCCTCTCGACTGCAGGACTATGGGAACCTTATTTTACAGACAACCTTCGTATATGCAGGTATATAAGTTCTGGGTTAGGTTGAACAAAAATGAAGTAGCAGAAAGTTACAAGTAATAAGAGGTTAAGACAGGGATGTAAACTTAGCCCTATACTGTTTAATTTATTTATAGATGATATGCTGAATGAGTTGGATAAAGATAATTTATATGCCTGCTGTGAACAACAGAGAAACACCAGGTTTCCTTTTTGCAGGTGATTTAGTGGTGGGATCAATTTCAATTGGAGGATTATCAAGGGTTATACAAATTGTACATGAATATTGCAAGAAGTGGGGTTTGAAAATGAATTATAAAAAGTCAAAGGTAATGGTTTTTAAAAATGGAAATAAATTGAAGAGGGAGAAAAAGTGGAATGTGTAAGGGGAGGAGAAAGTGGTGAGAAAATTTGACTATCTAGGGGTGAGATTGAGTAGTAATGGGAGATGGAGTGATCAAAAGATTAATGCTTTAGCTAAGGGAAAAATAGTGATGAACTCTATAAGACTATGTTTACAGAAGATACCAGGAATACAAGCCAAGTGGCTGGAAAGAATATATACAATGGTGGTGGAAGCAAAAATGTTCTATGCAGTGAGGGGAAGTGAGGGGGTATGTGATGAGCTAGAGAGAATAAATGGATTATTTTGCAAACAGGTACTGGGATTACCTATATCAGCGACAATTGGTGTAGTAATGATGGAAATGGGAAGGTTGTGTAGTAAAGGAATGATTGTGGAGAGGATATTAAAATATTGGTATAGAATAAGATTAATGCAAGAGCAAAATATTTTGAGTCAGTGTTTAATAATGCAGGAAAGGGATGAATTGGGTTCAGGATTGAAGAGAACTCTACATAAAATTGGAATGGTCAATATATGGGAGGAGATTGAGCAATTAGCTAGATGTTTTTGGAAAGAGGTAAGGATTAGGGTGGAGGAATTATTTCAAAGTCTTAAAGAAATCTTTAGCAATATATAGTCAACTAAAGGAGGAGTGGGGTAGAGAGAAGTGTGTGAATGTATGTAAGAGGGCGGGAAGTGATGGTTGGGCATGGACTAGATTATGTATACATAGATTAAAAGGAGTGAGAAAAGAAGTACGCTTGGATATAGGCCCTTTGTGTGGGGAACGAGATAATGATTTTCAATATATAATAGAATGTGAAGAAACAAGGTTGTGGAGGGAAAAGTTTTTGCCAAAGAAATGGAGGAGGAGTAATAAAAAGGTTATTAAAATTAAGATAATGAAGTTAAAAAGGAAGAGGATATAAAGCTATTAGGTGAATTCATGGCAAGAATAAGGGAAAAATGGTAACGGAAACTAAGTAGAAATAATGTGGACCAGGGTGGCAACCATACATAAATAGCCAGAGTTAAAATGTATGTTGGACCAAAGAATAAAATAGCAACTCTAGCAACGTAGGAAAGATATTTTAAAATTGAACGTAAGGGTATTGTAGTTATATTTTTTGTTGTTAGTAGGTTAAATTGTATTGTTTTTGAGAATATATTCATTCAATATCTCATAACTCTCTCATAGCTCTCTTTATATTGTAAATTTGTCTGTAGTAGATCCATTAGTAAGCTGAATCTTTATGGTTTCCCTTGTATAAGGGTTGCTAACCTTTGTGGATTTGCGCTCTCTGAAGAATCCAAATAAATAAATTTTAAATTGGTTAAAGTCTGTGCTTTCTTCACTGTGATTTTGAGGTTAACTTGCCATACTACCTGAACAGTCAACCCAATGTATGAAAAAGAATCAGAAATAGTAAAGTTAATGTTGCCAACTATTTAAATTATTTTTATAAATTTACCACATTTTCCACAAATGGATTCCACATACATACATAAACATATATAAAGATAAGATTACAGAAAAACTATCCCTGATAGAAAAATTCTGGTTTCAGATTTGAATTTAGCAATGTGAATTCCTTTAGAATTACATATTTTCATCCCAGAAATAGAACCTTTATAGAACATTGCTATTGGAAACCACCTTCTTGCAGCAGGACTCAAACCACATGCCTCTGACCAGGGTATCTCTTACGCCACAGTACTACCATACATGTCTCCTCTGTTATTGAAAAAGGGTCAATTGGACACAGAATAGCACTTTGCTGTCTTTAGTGATGAAAGTAGGTTCTGCCTGTATGCAAGTGATAGTTGTGCATGCACATGACTAGATCTGGTGAGAATAATTGTACAGAGTGCATTGGCCCATGACCCAAAGACTTAGCATCTGGCTTCATGGTGTGGGTTGACCTCAGTTATGACTCGTATTCACCTTTGGTGTTTGTACAGGGATGTGAAATCAATGCCAGCTACATTCACCAGGTTATTAATCCTGTGTCATGGCATTTCATTGACAGGAAGACTATATGCTATTTTACCAGGATAACACACATTGCCAAATGGCTGCTGCAACTCAATGTGCTCTTTATGTTGTACAACAATTGCCCTGGGCAGCACAGTTCCCTGAACTCTTTGCCAGTGAACATGTATGGGACATGATGGGGAAGAAACTGACTGGGTCTCAATGATCGGCCACAACTATTACTGAATTGTGATAGCAGGTGCCGAATGCATGGGACAGTTTATTGCAGGATGGTGTTTGCCACCTGTACAAACATCTGCCTGCATTGCTGCTTGAGGAGAATACACTGTTATTGTTGTGACTGTTAGGACACACCACCTTGTGACATGTCTGCTTGAATTGTGCTGGTTTTATCGTACAAGTATGATACTATTATCATGTATTGCCTTTCATTTAACTCTCATTAAATTTAAGCAGTCCTTGATGGTGTTGCATTTTTTTCCGTCTGTGCATTTGTGCTTCAAGTACAGTAGAATCCTGATTAACCATTATAATGGAAGGGGTAGGATTGGCAGTTAACCAAAAATGTGGATAATCCGTCTTAATAGAAACAGTAGGTTAAATAAGCAATTACACCAGTAACAGTCACTAAACACATGTTATATTTCTTAATATTTAGAAAAATGGCAATAAAAGTGGTGGTTGTAGGGCTGTACAATAAGAGGTAATAGACTTTTATTCCATAAAACTAGGCCTTTCCAGTGAGGTGCTGCCAGGGCCCCAGCCACCACCGGCAGTAGCACCGGTGCTGAGGTGGGCACTGGAGAAATGGGGGAAGTGGCAGCGACAGCACCAAGAAAATATTGTGGTAGCAGTAGTCGAATTACATGCAGTGAGGTGAATGTTGCGTTGACTGTTGAATGGGACAGGTTGTTAAGTCAGTGTGCAGCTTACCAAAGCAATTATTATTGACAATTTTGTGAACACACAAATACTCCATTTGTTCTCTACATATATTTTGGTTATCCTTGTGTGGATTTACCATTTAGGTAAATATTTTACTTCTTTGCCACAGCTAATTTACCAATATTCAGTACAATAGATTTGGCAGTAGAAATTTGCAGTACCACCTCTAAGGCAGCATCAAACAGAGACATCCTGCTTTTACTTGTTATTTAAATTCATAATTGAAAACATCTGTTTGCATGCATAAGTTGTACCAAACAGACACAAATTTTAAGGCAGTTGCATGAATTTTGGGAAATTGCTGTTGATTAACACCTCTGTAAATCAAAGCTGTAATGGTAGTCATGTATATTAGGATTGCATTGCACTTTAGTTATATCAGCTGTGTTGGAAATTTGATGGTGTTTCTTCAGGACTTGCTGGAAAGAGAATTATACAAATTTCAAGTTTAGATGCAATATCATTAATTTCTTTGACAAATTGGGCTTTCCCTTTGGTGTTGACAATAATATATTAATCTTCCCATGAGGAGTTAAACAATATTTTGTAACAAAGAAGAAGCTATAATAATTGTTCCGTTATCTGCTATACCCTATGTAACCCCACCTCTGCATTGAGAAGAGAGTGTGACAGAGACAATGTTACTGTCTGTCGTACACATGCAGTTGCAGCAGCTGTTGTGTGAGGAAGATACTGGAGCTGCTGGGTATAGCACCAGCTAAGTGCTCGAGTTGGAAAGACCTGCATAAAACCAACTTAGGTGTGTGCACCTACTCACTTGCACTGCTACACAACAATGGCACTTATGAGCACTGACAGTGTGATTGCATGACCATTTTGATTTGAAACTAAAACTTAAGTAATACATAACTGAAGACAACGGAACAACCTCTTGACTTAATAATATTGTTGCTGTACTTGCAGGGAAAGTGATGTAATATTGACTTTTGTTCCACAATGTTTAAACAGCCCTTAGCTTCAGAATTTTTGGAGTACTGAAGCCATCTGTTGATATACAACATGCTCATACCACTGGCAAATGTATATTCAAACATACCATATATGATTGTTTTGTGTATAATTCAACTTTTCAAAATGTAACATAGGTATTCAAAACAAAACAACCCCCAAAAAAAAAAAAAGATTGTGGGGTTAACCAAGTGACAAATAACTGAGGTGTTACTGTATGTGTATTTCTTGTCAAAATTCAAATTATCTTTCATCGCATAAGGTACTGTGTGAAAACATATCTTTAAAAATTGTTTGGTGCTGTTACCCTTTATCTTTTAATCATAATGTGGGGTGTACAGCTTTCACTCTGTTAATGAGTTAAAAGGAAACTTAGGTTAATCTTTTAGGTGCTTTTCTAAGCACAGCACTTCACCTTTGTAACACATATTCAATGCTGGTTCAGTTTTAAAAAAGAAGTTAACCTTCCTAATGTGAACATTGCTATTTTATAATTATTGTATCAATAATTTATTAGGGGGACGACAAAAATAAGATTATTCTGCTGCCAAATAAAGCAATTAAAAATTGAATCAACATTAAAACATTACCATTAAGGCAAATATAATTTCTTTATTCCAGCAGCCAAATTTTTGCTTACTTTCTTGAAGGCATTTTGATATAAGATCACTTGCTGTTACAAATAGAAATTTATAATCTTGAAAGCAAAGCATCCTGTTTCATATAAACTAAAATATCTGCTTTGCCTGTTACAGATCAATGTATTTTGATGAAGATGGGGACCTAGCACATGAGTTTTATATTGAAGTTCCACCATCCAAGAAGGGATGCAAGGCTACAATGAAGAAAGTGCTCCACAATTTGATACCACAGGTAACTTCCGGCAATGCAATTATAAAATGTAGAAGGTTGATTTTAGAGATGAGAATCATTCTCCTGATCTGGCTCCTATCATCATTCCTGATTTTGTAAAGCTCTAGTCACACTCCTTATGATGTTCTGACTCCATTCAAACTTCAGGTTTAGTAGAATGCTTAGTGGTAATCTCTACTTCTTCAGAATGGTTTTCCATCTCTTAAGGGCCGGTTTCACCAACCAAAGTTAAATTTAACACAATATTAAAGCAATTTATCAGTTAGGTTACAGCAAATTCTATTTCATTGAGCAGGTTAGCATTGACATTGTGTTGAAATTGGTGTTAACATCCCATTATCTTGTGTTAAGGCATTTAACATATGTTAGGAGTTGAAAAGTGCCTGCCGCAAACCAGGCTGTTGATGGAAGTTTGCTGTATTTGGCATTTTTTATGCCATTCTTGACTGAATAAGTGCCTGCTTCATAATAAATTTGAAAACCTGCAATAGGAGATATTTTTAAAGTGATACAGACTGTTCAAAGTGGTTGTGAGCATGGTTTTATAGAAAATACAAGAGGTTTGAATACTACCAAGAAACATGCCTCTTTCTCCTATATTGCAAGTGTTAATTATGCGTGATTTTATCCTACTGGCACTTTTTATTTAGTGGTAGGTAATAATGCTGGCATATAAAAGAAATAGCACAAAAAATAAAATGTTTCCCAACGAAAGAAGTTGCTCACTTCAGATTAGCCACTGGACATGACTGGCAGAACATCAGCATAGGTTTGGTTTTATAAGTGACAATGCATATAAGATCTGCAATGCTGACAAAATTTTAAATGGAGAATATCTACTGGAATGCCCAAAATTGAGGAAAGCTGCACCAAATGGAAAGATACATGATTTATATCGGCTGACTAGGGAAAAAATTGATGGATCAAAATCCTGCACATTAGATCAACAACAGCAACAACATAATTGCATTTCCAAAGCAGCCATTTGTGTTTATCAGGAAAGTTTTTGAAGCAATCCAAGGCCATCTCTAAGTAACAGGCCTGGATATGCGATTCGGACGTCACAACACGAGGCCGACGTTCCAAGCAATTCATACGGAATAAACACATGTTTTACAGCATTTCTGCGCTGGAAGAAGCGTGCATTCATTTATATTTTCACATTTCGTATTAAAAGTTAATGTGTATTAGTATGTTAGTGGAAAACATGCTTTGCATAGTTGTTAATGGCAGAATATGCTTCTTACGTTCGCAATGCGAATATATCTCCAGTTTCTTTCTTTCTTTCTTTCTTTCTTTTTCCTGTAGATAATACCAAACTGTCTTGTTTAATAATGCAGTAGTTTTTCAAGAGGATGTTGATTATTACTTTTACGATTTTCCTCGTCAAAATAGCACCCGGTAACTTGCAATCACTAGCATTACAGTCAGCACCAATATTACTCGTATTAATGTCACATGTCTCAGCACCTAAATGTAGAATTAAGTTTCTCTGGTTTTCTACTTTAAGAAATTCTTGTTCATATGTCTCAACAAATTTACTACTTTTTCGTGATCACCAAGCATTTTCACCTTCTCTGATAAATATTTTAAATGCAAGAGTTTCTATCAGGACTGAAGGGTTGAGAAAGTTGTCTGAGGTAATCAGGATGGGGTAAAGAAAGAACATTGGAATCACGTAACTGTCTGTAAACTGCTGGGTGAGAAAAATAAATTGAACACGTCCATAACAGGGTATCGGGCGTATATTTAATTGGCTTTTGACTGACCAATTTTACCTGCTCTTCTAGGAATTCAGGTTTTAGATATTTTGTGGAATCTTCATTCATGTCCTCCCAGTATTCCTTTAAAATTTTGGCGGCCTGAAGTACTTTATGTTCTGTTTGTTCACTTGCTATTGTGAACCAAAAGAGCATCAAATTTAGACCATTTATCCAATATCATTTGTTTACCGAGAATCCATTTAAATTTACTATTGGGTATTACAGTTTTAGAACCTAAATAATAAAATTGGAATTAATTTTTAATGCTGCTACGTGAGTGAGTGACTGGGGTTTAAGGGCCCATCGACAGCTAGGTCATTAGAGCCCCTAATGCTGCTACAATTTTAGGAATTTCTTCAGTATCAATTTTCACAAAAAGTTATTTATTTTATGACGACGGTGAATCCCTCTAATTTCATGTCACTAATTCTATTTTTAAACCTCTGAAAATCAACAGTGTTTTCATCTTCGAGTTATTTACAAAATGCTATGGATTTTCAGTAAGTTTAGGAGTTGTTCTGGGTGCTACAAAATGCTTCCATCATTTTGCGTAGCAGGAAATTCCTTCACTATGTGCTGTTCAGAAAAATGTTTAATACATACCATACCTGGTTCATAAATATCCCTTGAATAGCACGTACCCACTAGTCTCTCGTGTGTAGATCCTTTGGAAACGAAAACACTGTAACATACTTTTCTACACTTGTTTTATAGTTTGAGGCATAACCCGGCACACAACACTTCCTAGGCATTTTGTATTGAAAACTACACCACTTTGTAATTTAATTGTTTGCTCACTTAATTGTTTACTGACACGTTGTAAGGCACAAGCAACTTCTTAGCGTTCCAACCACGTACTGATGTGTTGCATTCCCGTAATAAACAAATAGGTGATAAACATAAGCCTCCCGTGATGATGTCATTAACGTAATCTTTTTCCGTATACAGGCCTGTTAGATAAAGATGGCCTTGAGCAATCACACTAATTTTGTTACAAGTGCTTGATCCTTAATCAAGTTCATCAGCATTTTCACATTCCATAATTCCTCAGCCAGTTCTGTAATAACTAATGCCTTTTCACACAGTGAATCATTCATTAGTTATACTACACCAAGATTTTTAGATGACATCACTATTCTAATCTCTAAACATCAGTTAATCACTTGGTAAGAATTGCATATGAATATAACTGTGGTAAATCCGACCTAAGAAAGCCTCTTAACATCAACACTGCTAAATCTTGCCTTTACAGTTCATTTAAACAACTTCATCTAGATGTAAAAAATAGCTTATGTATTCCGATTCGTGCCAAGGACAAAACAAAAACAGTCACATTGCCACAATGTGTATGGTTGCACTTCAGTAACACCCAATCCCCCAATCTATTGACCACTAATTCTTAATATTAGGTCATACACACATGGAGAGGATGGAGATTATGCAATCATGGAAAAAAGGAAATGGAAGTATCATGTTCCTATTCATCATCCTCACTCGTTGGATTATCAGGAAAAAACAAGCCATTTGTGGTCAGTGAAATGCCTAAAGAGGACCTTTATGACTTTTCAGCATTGTTAGAGAAAGAGCTTGTGCTAGGAAAGGTTGACATAACTGGACAAAAGATGATTTGGAGGGACATGCAGTGGCTGTGTTTTCAAAAGGTATCCTTCGGTAATTATTTCTCAAGTACAAGTTAAGGAAAGATGATTTCAGATTTACCAGTTATCTCAGAAGAGGAAATAAATCTGCAGGTATAAAACCTTTAAGAAGTATTCTGGTCCAAGTGCAGTAAACCTAGCAAAAATAGGACTTGCTGGATCTACTTTCATTTATCTCGGGTACATTCTGGGAATTCTTGGGCATTGAAAATATCTGAAAGTGCTCTTAGTACATTTCCAAATACTGATACCAATGACAATGTTTAGTGAAGAATGTGTTCTTATTATTCTTAATATTTTGGATGGTGAAAACAATTTCATGGAAATTTAAAGAAAGTATATGATATTAAAGTCATAATAATAAAATACCTTGTTTCTTTACTTAGTGTTATGTTATATTTTGCCAAGTTCATTAACTTTAACAACCTTTTATAAAAGGCTAAAAAATATATTTACCATGCAATTATAAGGTATTATTCTCAAATACTATAGTAATATCGAGGTCGTCTCCTTAGTGCGGTGGAAGCGCTTCTGCTTACCCAGCAAAAGACAAAGGTTTGATTCCAGGCACCAGCATGGGGATTTTCTTGCGCTGGAGGACCTGGCACAGGGTGCACTCAGCCTCGTTAGGTCCCTGAGAGGACAATCGAGGAGCTACTTCATTGGAAAGTTGTAGTCCTGGTTGTGTAGACTGCATAACCGGCTGGGAAGGACCGGGCTGCTGAGCACCAGTACTGCACCACACTCTTGTCTCCTATAGTAGTTAGAGGTGAAGACGCAGCGGCTAGGGGGTATTGGCTGTTGTGCCTTGGATTGTTGTTGTTGTTATTAATTATTATTATTATTATTATTATTATTATTATTATTATTATTATTATTATTACCACAGTGATATGTCTTGTTTCATTACCCTTGTAATATTTTTATGTTGTCATTTTCTCAAGTTCTGCTAAATGTGAATTCTATATAAATATGGTGGTATTTTGTTACCATGGGAACAACAAGAATTTATTACATATTTAAAAATACAATTTCATTTTATATTCTAGGGGAAAACAATAAATCTTCCTCCGACACCATTATTATAGCATTTATGTGGAAGTGGATAAGTCAAAATGTACTGTGAAAAGTCATGTAAGTTACGCATCCACCCTCCAACCCTTCAGATAATCCTTATATAAGGTATGAAGATTTTCAGGAATTAAAGAAACCTGATTTTTATATTTACAGTATTAACCAACGAATATTTTTTCGCAAAATGTGTGGACTTTTGGCACATAAGGGATTTAGGAAATGGATTTTAATCTTTAATTTAGTTTTTCTCATTATGAGGTTTTTTGACTTAACCACTTTTGCTTACAGTACACCAAGTTTAGTGAGACCAATAACCTCAAAGGAGAGTTGAGGGCTAATGTTTGAGATTAGGATATCGTTTGTTAAAATGCATATATTAAATACAGCTGTCAACTATCGTGTCATTTCCATGTTCAATTTTTGGTTATCCTGTAGAATAGCGGCCTCTGCTCATCTATTGCACAGCCTAGCTCCTTCTATTATCATTAATTGCTGCTATGCATGGATGACGATGTTGCCAGCGGTGGAACTGCAGGAACATGCGAATATTGTCAACCACAAGAGGTACGAATAGCGGAAAAGCATATGTACTAGTTCTTGTCATTATTATTACTTCGTAATTGTTAAGTGACATCAGTCATAACCATAATTTGAAAAAAAGAAATAGCTCTATATCCATTTGAGTATCGCCACCTTCGTGACTCAATGTTGGTATCTTAAGCGGGTTCATGTTTCCTGAGTTGGCACACAGGTCACACCACAGATTATGTGGGCCACAAACAGGCTGTCTAGCAGAAGACAGTATCGAGTAAAATGATTAGAGCCACTATTCTATAGAAAGCCCAATTTTTAATGATCAACAAGCTCTCATGCTCACCAGGTGAAAACGAGATTTTTCTTCTATGAGGTTGTTGTTTTTGTTGTGAGACAGAATATTAGACCCCAATAGAAAATCATTCATATAAATGTTTGTTAAAAGTGTATAAGTATTAGAATTATTTGTGTTCCATAATAAAAACTATTTGCGCGGATGAATACAGCGGATGAAAACAAAAATGGCGGTGTGTCGTGTCAAAGCGACGCCAAGAAACGATTCAGTAGCGTCTATATGTTCAAGGTGATAAGACGTGTTTTGGTAGCGTGTGAACATGGAACTTTCACCAAACTTTCTTCCAGCATAAATTCTACTAAATTAAAAAAGTGTGAAGGTTTTTAAGTATTTAACATTGTGCTGAGAGTGTAAAATATTGAAGTGTTAATAAATAAATACATTGTGATAAAGAAACATTGATATATGCATTCCATCCGTTACCACGACCTTGTAGATAGAAAACGAGTCTCATAGCACAGCCAATTCCCCGTATTAATCATTTAAAAACTGCACCAGTTGTATACCACCATGTGAGTGTTTATGCAGTGATACTGTCTCAGTCAGCTGAATGTTAGCAGAGTAACAAAGATCCCGGCAGAGAAAGCCGAACTGATGGAGTCACGTGACTCTGTGGCCTCTTCCGCTTCCAGTGCAATTGCTCTTCCTAGTGCTGTCTGCTGATGACAAGGAGGGTGGCTGTGTTATGGTAGCCACAGATGGCAGGTAGTACTGATATTCACACGTGCAGCTCATATTTTACGATATGTACTATGTTCAGAGTCTTTTGAGACAGTGGGAGGGGCAGGTAAGCAGCAGGTTGCTCGTGGTGCAGGTCGCTTACGCGTGCTGGCACACTGCAATAGCAAGATGCGCTGTTACATTTGCATCCCTTTCATACTTCTGTTGGATTGTTTACATGCTTACCGTTTATTTATGCAATTGATTGGCATTACTTCAACAGCGTATTCTCACACTGGGACAATAAATACATCTAATATAAACAAACTAGACTACATGATAATATTTACTTGAATTGCATTACTTTTATTGCTTTATTAATTATATAAATATAGATCAACACGGTTGGTACTACATACAGCCCCCCAGGGAGGAGAGAATAATGGGAGATGGCATGCTTTCACTATCCATGCAAGACAGTTGAAGCCAATGACCACGCCCCCTCTGTACTTAAGAAAGACGTCCGCTTACATTAAAAGCAGTGATACATACTCCGGAGTTTAGCTGTTTATAATCTATTAATGTTGCTTAAAATGTATAATTGGCATCCTTTAATATTACAACTGAACCTTTTAATGCAATTCCTTGGCAGAATAGAACACACAGCTAAGAGAGCACTTATAAATTTATTGAAATCTGGTCGGCATGCTAACCAAATTATGCTACTGCATCCACAAGCAAACCTCCTTTATTTCATTTAATCGTCAAAAAATCATACTTCAAAAACATACTTAGGACTTAATTATTCCATTGACGTGCTTGGTAAGAATTTTATAAATCAAAATAACTCTCATACATGCTGGAAGCACAATAAACCTATTGTATTAAAACAGCATGTTATTTGCATGTTACCTAATCAAGGAAGAAACTTTGGGTACCAATAAAACACATGAATAGGATCTATTAATATATTTGTGTATTAATTAGTATGTATAATGTAAAGCACATTGATATCTGCATATAATTAAAAATATTTACATGCCAAGATGAATTAGGTTTAAAATTACAAGGGCACAAAACCGACAAATGTTGGAAAGATACCCTTATTTCAAAAACGTGCTTAGGACTTAATTATTCCATTGACATGATTGGTAAGTATTTTATAAATAAAAATAACTCTCTTACATGCTGGAAATACAATAAATCTATTGAATTCAAACAGCATATGTTATTTGCATAGTACCTAATCAAGGAAGACACTTAAGGTACTAGTATGGCAAAACCATGCTGTATAACCTAGAATTTGCTTTAAAACTATGCAAGAAAACAGAATAATCTGTCACTCACTGACTATTGAATAATAATGCACTTATATCGTGTTCATCATGACAAACTAATGAAATGTTACTGAATTTGCTAATAGTGGCTGAAGACGTGTGCATTACTGCCACTGTATATTTATTGCACTTTGTTTTTGATACTTATGATAAACATACATTTCCTTGACAAAAAGGAATTAAAGGGTCTACTTTTACACTTGGCCGCCTCCGTAGCGCAGCTGGCAGCGCATTTGCCTGTGGCGCGGAGGACCCGGGTTCGATCCCCGGTACCAGCATGGGGATTTTATCCCCTCTGGGAGGTCTGGCACGGGGTGCACTCAGCCTCGTTAGGTCCCGGGGGGACCAATTGAGGAGCTACTTGATGGAGAAGTAGCGGCCCCAGGTCGAGAAGACCGCATAACTGGCCGGGAGGGCTCGGGGCGCTGACCACGTCCCACCCTCCAGTACTGCACCTCACCAATGACGCCTGTAGTGGGCAGAGGTGGGGGACGCAGCGGCTGGGCGGTAGGCCTTGGCCCTTCGTGGGCTGTCGCGCAGGGTTTACATTACTTTTACACTTACCTATAGAAACTAATATCCTTATTCTTCGTTGATTTGTGCATCCATATGCACAACATGAAAAGCATTTTCATGGTGATGTTTTGTAGTAGTAGCAGCGATAGTATAACAAACACAATACCCAAACTTATTATCTATTTATGCCAACAAACTTACTGTTGGTGTTTTTAAACACACAAGCCGTGTGTGGGCAATGTTTGAGAGGTAGAACTGGAACTTAAAAATTCAACGCCACAGCTGGGATTTGAACCACAGACCTTCCGCTTACCAGACGGGTGCTCTAACCATCTGAAGGTTATTTAATCCTGGGACATAGAGCACTTACAATAGTAAGTCACCATTGGGGTAATTGTCTCTGATGTGAGACTGCCTTTGTGGTTTACCAGGAGAAATACGAACTGGTTTGAGAATTCAATGCCACTCTGGCAGATTGTCACAGTAGCTCAATGGTTAAAGCACCCGTCTGGTAAGTGGAAGGTCTGTGGTTCAAATCCCACTGTGGCATTGAATTTTTAAGTTCCAGTTCTACCTCTCAAACAATACCCAAACACTACTAGCATGATATATTCTCTCAAGCTTCCACGGCCATCGTTTAAAATATCTTGGCTATCCGGTTGTTGCCGCGTCAAATTATAAAATGCCGACGTTTCGACCATCTTGTCGTGGTCATTATCACAGGCAAACTGCGCCGCTATGTAGCAGCTTGTCAACTTATATACCGGCAGGCAGGTGAAAGGTGGGTGAATGGTGAGCCCTGATTGGCTGGGCAGGTTCTCTGCATTGCTACGTCACTGCCGTAGAATCATTGCACTGCGGCACAAATGACGTGGTGTTCTTGTGTTTTGTTCTACCCATGGCCGTAAACCAAAGTTTGTTAATGTGCATGCCACCATTATTATTGAAATTCTTAGGACAACGGGCAATTTCTAAGGCCTCTTTAATTTTTCTGGGTCGCCATCTGTTTTCACTGGTTACTATCTTGGTCTGATCAAACAGTATTGTATGTTTGGTTTCGTAAGCATGTAACGCGACCGCCGATTTTTCAATATCATTTTGTTTGCACTGACGTATGTGCTCCTGTAATCGTTCTTTCACAGTTCAACCAGTCTCACCAATATATGATTTGCCACAGTTACACGGTATTTCATAAACCCCGGGTTTGTTGAGTGGTGGAACTTTATCTTTTACGTTTACCAGTAAATCTTGCAAAATTATAAAATCGGCATTTTATAATTTGACGCGGCAACAACCGGATAGCCAAGATATTTTACTACTAGCATGACATACCACGCTATTAGAATGCAACAAATACAACCAATACAAAGAAGTGCAAGCAAGGTGCCACGCCCCCTCTGTACTTAACTCTCAGCTTCACAGCTGCGCTCTCTGGACATCTCCGGTTATTCTCTCCTTCCTGCGATTCCCACAAAAAGAATGAAAGAAGGAAATACAAGCAGAGAAATCTGATATATTGCACTCACATGACTTTCTCTACTCTTGTACTAACCATTCATACAAACTCTTATTTTTCTATCTTCTTCGTATTAGTTGAGATAAGCATTTGCAGAAATTATCTTATTGCTCGTTTTCTTTCACAGCCAACGGGAATATGGGAATACAGCATGCTTTGAGCGACAGTATCAGCTATCAAATTCTGTTCTCTTTGCACTGTTTTTACTTATAAAAAATGAATAACAGTGTTCTATTTTACAGAAGTATAAGTTCTCCAAAACTGACAAATAACAAGGCATATCTCCGAAATGGTTCACTCTACAAAAAAAATTTATTTAGACATAAATTGTGTGTTTAGCGAGATCTACATTTTTTGTATAATAAGATTTGGTCTATCTCTTACAGTTTACCAGTTATGCAAAAGTCATCCAGAGTAAATAGGACTTCATGGACTACTCAACTACTCTTAAGCAGCTTATATATGTGCTCATAAACTTTTGGTTTTCACTTTCATACTGGGCTTTGTGTCCATCAGTACTTATGTAGTTGGGAGGCCATTTTGACCCAAAACAGCATTCAGACGCTACTGCACACTAACTTCTTTGTCTAGTTTGAATTAATGTTATTTCATTCTTCGATCAGTCTTCTCTTTACTTCTTCTTTACTCCTGATAGAAGTTTTTATCCTGCGGGTTCGGTCCACAGATTTTCAATGGAATTCAAATCCAGTAACTGCGCCGGGATTGAAATTACTTTCAGACAGTTGTGCAGCAGCCAAGAACACACCTCATAGGCCATGTGTTTGGAGTCGTTATCCTGGCAGAATTTGAATGTTTCTAGCACTCTCAATTTCTCAACACTTTGCTGCAAATTATTTTTAAGTAATTGTAAATATTTATACTTGCCCAGAATCAATAAACATAAAATTTCCAAGTCCACTAGCAGACACAAATCCCTAAACCATCACGACTCCTCCACCATGCTTCACAGTTGGTTGAAGGTTTTGCTTTTGTAGCTCTTGATTAGGTCTTCACCACACCGTAGTCCTCCCAATTGACCCAAAACTTTGTAGAGAATCTCATCAGCAAAAACATTTATCCACCACTTTTTGTCCTTTCCAATGTACTCCTTAGCGAAGTTCAGCCTCCTCCCATTTACTTCACTGATGTATGGTTTCTTCCTGGATTACTTTTCCATTAACGTCTTCTGCTTTTAGTGTCCTCCTAATAATTGTTTGTGGACTGACCTACTTGTTCTACTGCTGATTCACTTGTGCGGCAATTTGTGGAGCAGTTAATCTTGGATTTATCTTTATTTTTCTCACTATATCACGTCCTTCTCTGTCTGTTAATTGTTTTGGCTGACCTGGTAGTAGTACCAGTTCCATTCTATCTTCATTTTTGTATCTCCTAATGATGTCACCAACAATATTCTTGGGAATATGTAACAGGTTTACAATTTCTGTATACTTACGGCCTTTGGCATGATGAAATATACAAAGTTGCCTTGTTTCAAATGTAGTGTTTCGTATTTTGACCCATTTGACTTTTTTTAGTATTCCACAAAAGAAACACAGTACTACTCGGTTGACCGATCCTTACAATCAGTGATGAATACAGCCACTTTCCTCAGGGGGGGGGACACAACGTTAGTAATATATACATTTATGAATAAGTAGTTATGAATTTCCAGGGGGGACTTTCTAATTCCAGGGTGATCCCCCCTAGGCCACCCCTGAATTCATCACTGCTTACAATAATGAATGTTTCACCTGTTGCGTAAATACGTTAGTATCAGGCGGAAGGGGTGAAACCGAATGATTACGGGCAGCGACATCTGTTACGCTGAATGTAATTAAAGTTCTACTTACCCTGTCATACATCGCAGGCAAATTACTCTGTATTGATCGTAATCTGAAAATGCATGTGTATTTTCAAAAACTAAATCACATGCAACATATTATTTCAAAATTTCACCAGAAATTTATGCTTGGCACTACCTGATACTAAAAAGAAACTTTTATAGAAAAAGGTCTGTTTGTGTCAATATGTCCATTTATCCGCCACGAAGAGATGGTAAAATGCTAACCTTAGTATAAAGTTCATCTCACAAGGAAGTGACTCAAAGATTGTGAAGAAAATCCACCAACCCCGACTACCCATGACATGGACAATTTTTGGAAAATTTTGATTTAATCGAAATTGGTCTGAACAGTTTTAATTAAAATAAAATTTGCTTAAAATATTGTTATAACAATTTAAATATATAACTTCAATTTCTTGGGAATAATCTCAGAAGACCATTTCATTCTGGACTATGCTGGTATAACTGGTATCCTTAAGAAATAGACAAAAACCTAGTTCAGAAACAGTGCATATTTCATAACACACGTAAACACACAATTTGTGTCAAATGGAGATTTTGTACTGTGAACTGTTTCGCAGATATTCTGATCATCTCAACTTTCCAATACTTGCAGGTACTTTTTCTCAAATGGCAAGTATCTCTTGACAATTCAAAGAGCACAGAATTTCAAGGACATCACACAGTGATCATCACATTGGACCATAAATTAATGCCTAGTGACTGTATTACCCTGTTACATCTGAACCCACAAGAAGCTTAGTAATGACAAATTTCTGTAAAGGTTTATCTTACTCCCTGTGTAGTTGGTGGTTAATGTGGTAACCTTGAAGTCCAGAGGTCCGGTTGAAAGTCCTGCCTTGGGGTGGGAGGTTTTATTTAGACAGGATATTTATCCATCCTTCCTAGATAATGCAAATAGGAATTATAACTGCTGTTGTTCTCAACATTCTGTTCTGTACCGGCCACAAAACACCTTGTTCTTTCTCCTTCTCCTTCCCTATCCCCTTGTTCTCATTATTATTATTATTATTATTATTATTATTATTATTATCATCATCATCGTCGTCGTTGTTGTTATTGTTATTATTTATTATTATTATTAGTAGTAGTAGTAGTAGTAGTACTATTATTGTTGTTGTTATTGTTGTTGTTATTATTATTGTCATTGTTGTTACTATTATTATTATTATTATTATTATTATTATTATTATTATTATTATTATTATTATTATTATTATTATTATGTGATATGGAACACTTTATATTTTGTGCTGATGACCACTCTTAGAAATCCCTGATATTTGTACAAAGGTACATTACATTAATTACGATAAATTGTTTGCATAGAAATGCTTACAAATGACGGATAGCGACTGCTTACTTGTTTGATCCAAAGGTGATAATTTAAAACTGCAATTTTTATCCTTAACTGTTTTGAATAATAAAATCTGTATCGCCAAGGGAAGGCGGTTAGTGTCATAGAACATTGTTTCAAGAGAAACGAATGAATTTTCACTCGGTTTTGAAAGGATATACTAAATTTTGAAGTCCAGCGGACACCTATAAAGCCATGTTGTTATTTTAGGTGTTGTTTAGTATCACTCCGTGTGTAATAGGGACGTTGCAAACCTATCCATGAAAGAAGATGCAATGTAAACAATCTGCGGGATATAAAACAAGAAGTGTTTTGATTGGGTGAGATGAACAGTAAATGAAATGAAAATTGCGTATAGGAAACCTAAGCTTGTATGAACAGTGGGATATTAATAAGTACATATTACTAATGGAACGTATGCTTGCTGTTCCTGCGTACCACTGATTGCTCATTAATGTAAAATTCTATATTAGTGAAACTGAACCTGCCATGAATCAGAATTCTAAACTTATATTGATGAATAGCCAATTACAAATGTCATTAAGGGATCACAAGCAAGCAAAGAGGTGTAAACAAAAGGAGAGCTAGGAGAAACACAAGAATATGTACAAGACTCGGCCATTCTCGCAATAGCAGTGAAGAAAGGTGGCGTGGTTTGTTGACATAACATGGTTCTCGTATCAATCAGATATTGATTTGGAAAGGTTTGTCGCCTTCAGATGTGCCCAAATGTTAACCAAAGTTACTTTAACCTCTTCGGACCCAGCTTCAATTATCTTATGGGTGACAGTTAAGATATGACCTTCAAGCAAAAACAGGCCTTATCACCAGAGTGTTGTTACAATGAAGCTCATGGGTGAATTAAACATACGGCTGGACTTCTAAAAGTGGCACGCTGAGGAAAAGGTTTAGTCAGATTGATTCATAGGTGTCTATAGGATATTTGTATGATATTTTCAAAAGCTGAGAATGTCACTTTCAATTAAAATTTTTGACCTAAGATTCCTAAAATCAGTGGCGGTTCCTGGGTGATCGCACACTCGCAACTGCACACCCACTAATTTCTTCCGCATGTGAATGTGTCTATCTTTATAGACATGCATATGAGAAAGTCAAATGTCGAACTTTCTTCTACATGAACTTGCTCGTTTAATTTTCCCGCGCCCTCTTTAGCAAATGTCACCGCATTCACTCTACAAGCTGAGACGCAAAAACCCGATTTTGCGACTGGCGAAGGTAGCTTTTAGACGAGGGGTACGCGGGGAGAGGTGCAAAGCTTGCCTTTAAGAGTACGGCGAGTTAAGGCAGCTTAATCGACAAGGCCAACCCATGCGATTCTTACCGCGCAAGCGCACTACGTTCTCAAGTCCCTCCGTTTTCCTTGCTATGAGCATTTCCCTCCCGTTGTGTAGCAGAATCTACTAGGCAGTCAACGTGACGGTTCTAAGTACAATGTAACCATCTTCTATATTAAAATGACAGTTATATTAATGTTATAAACACTATTACATCTAGTCTTATTAAGCGATTATAAATGCATATAATTATTCTTCATGTCCTTATTTACTAAGGCCAATACTTCAGTTTCGAATAGTTATTTTGTTACAGTCTTTATTGTTGTTTGTTATGTTTGTGTTCTGGCAGCAAATTGCATGCAGTTGTGTCTGCACATAGCGAGCGGGAAATTTGAATCTACGAAAGTGCGGAAATTAATAGCACGGCGAAACTGAAGGGGATAATCTTTCGGGTTTATTCTTAGAAGAGAAGCTGTTTTCCGTGCTTATTGTTTGCGAGTGAGAGAAATGGCATCTGGACAAATAATAGTTCTTGGATATTGGTCATTTAAAACAAAACAGCAAAACATAAGAGCTCAGTTACCCATATCAATTTAGAATTAGAATTGCGTGATGTGTGTCAGACAAAGAAAGGGAGTAAAGGTGGAGAGGATGTAATATACTGCACACCCACTGCGACAAGTCACGAGCCGCCACTGCCTAATATACACCTCTCCTTGGTGGAACAACAAAAGGCAAGACGCTCCACACAGTGCTATGGACGCGACGGCGGAGAAAGTTGGTAAAATGCCCCGGAAAGCAGTGGGGACGAGGTATGTATATGGAACACAGGGTACAAGACCTGGTGATGCTACGTCATTTATTTTTGCTGCCTTGATGAACACTGGGACGGGAGTGTAGAAAGACAAAGTTCTCCTAAAAAAGCCATATCGTAATTCCGCACGCCTCTCATTTACCTTAACAAAACGCTGCACCTTTCTTACCTAGTTCCTTCCGTGTCTAATTCAGAACCTATTCCGTGTGATTTTGAAGTGTACCTATTGTTTGCTCAAATAAGTAAGCTTTTCTATGGTCTTTCTAGGCGATTATATCGATTCATCAATTGCTAACTTGCTAGGCTAACTTGGACTTCTGCATGGACTGTAAATGCTATTTCAATTAGGCATTTATGGGTATAACGTCGAAAGCCTCGGTGTGCTTTACAAGGACAACTAAAGATCTGTGTACTTGGGCACTGCCCTTTTGACAAACCCAAGGCCCCTATAGGCGGCCAAACAGATACAATCATTTCAATTTTCTGACCACAAGAGCAGATCAAAGGTGGCCGGCCTTGTCTTAATCCGTTTCTTACTTGTTTTGTCAACAAGTCATTGTCATTATTTTTTAAAAGTATTCACAGATGTTCTGGAAAGTTAATAATCACTATAATGGATGACTTTGACTTTCATCAACATGTAGCTTTAATTCAAAATAGTCTACATGTGCTACAAAATGATTCAGATCGTATAATTGTTCAACAGTGGTTGAAAAAATTGAGCTCTGATATAAACATTGAGGAAATTCAAATTCGCAATCAATTTGTTTATCAACTTCTGTTTGATGTGCAAAATGGACTTCTGAGTGCACCATTTAACAGTACTCCTCCAGATGTCCCAGTAGCAGACCTGGAGTGCTGTTTAGACACCCCAAATATGCACAAGGATACAAGCTCCGCCATAAATACAAATAACGAGAATGGAGGCAGTCCTGGTGGAGATGACGGAGGTGAAGTACAAGCATCTCACTTTCCGGGAGTAGACCAAAAAGTGTCGACGCTGTCCCTCAACGTACAAAACATTGATGCAGAAAGAAACAGGAGACCAAGGAGAGCACTGAAAAGAATAAAAGACTGTCCTGGCTGTCACTTCCCTTGTCCCAAACGCCAGTGTGACCATGATTAAATTCATAGAAATTGAAGTAAGTGGACAAGTGATTCAGAATAATCATCTGTGAATAGTTTGATTCTTACTGTGTTCTTAGCTACTCTATATGATAAATTAATTTACAAATATGGAAATTTCACAAGTATAAAGTAATACAAATCTTTCAGACGTGTTCTGTTTGAATTATTGATATTTATTAATGGTTGCCTGTTTAAATAGATTAATGAGTTATATTAAAAAGTATCTATGCTTCTTGCCATGTTAAGTTTTCTTTCATTAAGCCCCATCATTATTAGAATATGTACAAGACACGGCCATTTCTGTTTTCAGTTTTTACACCTTTTTTTCTTCTTTTTGCTAACGTCCTCCAACGTAATGTCATATCGGACGGTGAGTGAATGAAATAGGTGAAATGATGTTGAAATGAGCCCGAGGTCCATTTAGCTTTAAGTTACCCGATATTCGTCTTCTCAGGAAAAGGGAAAACTTCGGGGAAAAAACCTTACCCGGATAACTTACCCTAAGCGAGCTTCGAGCTCGCGACCTCTTGAACGTGAGACAGACACGCTAACCATTACGCTACCGAGGCAAGCGTTTTTGCACTTGGGTTAGCAGTGAAGGAAAATTGCATGGTTTGTTGACATTACAACATAGTTCTCGTATCAATCAAATATTGACTTAGAAAGGTTTGTCACCATCAGATGTGCCCAAATGTTATCCAAAGTTGCTTTAAACTCTTCGGAACCAGCTTCAATTCTTTTATGGGTGACAGTGACCTTCAAGCAAAATCAGGCCTTATCAGTCCTGAGTTCAGTACTGTTTAAGGTCAAAGTTTACATATACATATACAAAGTTTACATATATCTTGTGCATAGAGAACCTTACGGCATGTGTCGTATACAACACGCGGGTTCCGAAGAGCCCGCCTCGGTAGCGTGATGCGTCTGCCTCACGTTCAAGAGGTCGCGAGTTTGAATCTCGCTTAGGGTATGTTATCCAGGTAAGGTTTTTTTCCGAGGTTTTCCCTACTCTGAGAAGACGAATGTCGGGTAACTTAAAGCTCCATGGACCTGGGGCTCATTTGAGCATCATTTCACCCATTTCATTTCATTCATTCGTCCGTTAATTTAAAAAAAAAAGGGGGTTCCGAAGGGAATAATCCCTTTTACGTGATATAGTTACTCCTGAGGTTATCTGTCGTAGACGAAAGAATGACTTTACTTTCTTTACCACCTCTCTGTAGTACCTACGTAAGAGAAATTATTACATTCCAACCAAAAATCGGATATTGAGAATTCAGTGGAACTAAAAAAAGACCCATATTCACATAAAGGGTTGTGTGTATGTGTGTGTGTGTGTGTGTGTGTGTGTGTGTGTGTGTGTGTGTGTGTGTGTGTGTGAGAGAGAGAGAGAGAGAGAGAGAGAGAGAGAGAGAGAACACCATAACTCAAAAATAAAGGATGCTTTAAATAACAAACTTGGTATACAAGTTCAGTATTTTAGGGATGCTACACGAATATTTTCATTTAATTGTTCTACCTCAAACTGCCCTTGATATGGAAGTTTGTCATTATGTTTGATTTTCATTAAAATATGGAGATTTTTTAGATGTTTTCATTACTATTAAAATATATCGATATTTATTTTATGAGAACAGCTTTGTGAAGGACGCTCCGTCTAAATGATTTCTGTATACGTAAACGGTAAACTATAAGAGATAAACATAATCTTACTAAGCAGAAACAATTGTAAATGTGTTACGATCCCCAATTGATGTAATTTACAATTTTGGAGTAGTAACCAGTTCGACGATACTCCTTGTTATTGGATTGCATCTACTTTATTTATGTGGTAGACGTTAGCCCTTGTTCTCGTTATCATGTTAGACATGGAATTTCAAACACATCACATAACGATGCATCTTTTTAAAAATTCAACCGTAGTTCACTATAAATAACCCCTAGCGCAACAGACCTTCGAGGGCCAAGGCTTACCGCCCGGCCACTGCGTCCCCCACCTCTGCCCACTACAGGTGTCACGAGTGGGGTACAGAACTGTAGGGCAGGACGTCGTCAGTACCTGGGCCTCCTGGCCAATTATGCGGCCTTCGCGACCTGGGGTCCCTACTTCTTTATCAAGTAGCCCCTCAATTCGCCCAACAGGGCCTCACGAGGGGAGTTCTGCTTCCCAGATAGGAGAAAATCCCCAGGCAAGTACCGGGGATTGAACTCGGATCCCCTGCGCCAGAGGCAGTCGCGCTACCACTGCGCTACGGAGGCGGTCTTAGCCTACATTACCCTCGTTATATCCATAACGAATGAGTAATGAAATTTTGTTGTTATTAACAAGAGGTTGGCGTAAGATTTTAAAAGAATACTCTGTAGGAGAGCAAAGAAAGTCGCGTGAAAGCAACACGTGATTTTCTCCAATGTTACTAATACTTAAAATTCAGTTTTGATTTATGGACGCCCTCCAACTGCTGTGGTTCTAAGCGTTCCATTTTATATTGGGCGTGAAAGAGCGCTTGAGCGCTTAGTTTTGCTCCGAGGCCTCTTTATGGGGCTTAAGGTGCTTTTGGTGCAGTAAATCTACGACACGGGACCACCGGCATTACTTCCCTTCCGAAGGGAGCCATGCTAAGCACCTCTACGTCCCCATAAAATCCATCGCCCTCAACTGTATTTGAGCCTGCACCTCGGGAATCACTGGTCACCCTTAGTCCACTCAGGACAACGTTTCTATTGTGGAATTTTTATCGAAGCATTCTTATTTTTTGTGTTAAAATTATTTTCGAAAGTTCTGGTAAAAAATGTGGGTGTTAAAAAGATACAATTTTAAATTGTAGTATACAAAAATCACGCTTATACTCGTAATACATGACTCAGAATTAAGGTCGGTAATTATTGACTTTGTCCGATACATTTGCCACTAATTAAGGACCGATTTCACCAATGGCGGTAGTTCTTTGTTATTTTGATTTGTGTAATCAGTGTACACGTCTATCGAGTGACATACTTGTACAAATATATACTGTTTACCATGAGGTTGGAATCCCAGGTCAAGAAATCAGATTTCATTTACACGGTTATACCTATAAGCTAGCAGTCTCTCATTGAAGCACATAACAAGCGACAATCGCTGTCCAATGTTTCCAGTTGGTATTTTCTTGTGTGCATGTTCAAAGTAAAAACAATGTTTCATGCAAGCAAGGGCAAATATGTTGTGCTTTTGAAGTTTCTCTAGTTTTCAAATCATCAAATGAATAAAATAATATTCAGTTGAACATATGCAAAATATGTAATGCACTTTGTTGCCAGGTCATAAAGGATGTTTCATAGAGACTGAGATATGCATATTTAGACTTTGGATAGGAATCAAAGGTTGCCTTATATTCAGTTGGAACATTGAAGACGAGCATGTTGAGAGTGAAACAGTGCGCAAACATTTGTGATCTGAAAACAACAGCGGAACATGTACCAGAAGTGACAGTCTAGGATGCGCTAGATAAGTTAGATTTCTTGACGCAACTAAAATATTAATAAACATATAACAAACAATATAACACAGATAAAAATAATAACAAATCAAACAGTGCAGATATCTTTGGTTCATAAAATTTCTATTGCTTGACACTAAATTATTTAGGGCTGAATCATTTCTGTTTTGAAGCACTCCAACATTCATTTTTACATGCATACTTCCAGACTCTGTGGAGAGACGCTAAAGATTCTATTGAAAAAAATCTCTGCTGTAATCGAAATATGAACTAGACACCTCCACATTGAAAAGCCAGAATGACAAACACTCGACCAATGAGGCTGTAGTCTGCAGGCTATGGGAGACGAAACCACGTTACAAAACTACATCATCGTGGGTATACGTGGGTGCATCAAAATAATGATTGCTTTCGTCTCTGATCCACCTTTTGTTTCCTTCACACTGCACATATTAATCACTACCTTCAAATCAGTATTTAATTTCACCCACAAATTCGACATCGAGACTTTCCCGGAAATCCTGCAATTTCCAGGACAGCCCTAGATAGAAATAAATTATAGTTTAAAAAATCTAAAAAGACACTCTTTTACAACAAACCAAACTAAAAAGTGGAAAATAATTTTAAGTATGAAGTGTTTGTTCTGTATCGATATAAGTCAACTAGTTCATTATAGTTCAAAATGTTGTAGCAAGTTTAAAATAAAAACTAATTTATATTAACAAAATAATAAATTGTATTGTAAAAAAGTGTGGGGTACTTTTCATGTTACTTTTATCAACTTTTATAAATAGCTACCAATATAACTATTTATAGCATTGAATATCTGACACCCCACGCATTTTTACAATAAAATTTATTGTTCTGTTAATATAAATTAGTTTTTATTTTAAACTTGTTAAAACATTTTGAAATATAATGAACTAGTTGACTTTATATTGATATAGAACAAACTCTTCATACTTAAAATTATTTTCCACTTTTTAGTTTGGTTTGTTATAAAAGCATGTCTTTTTAGTTTTTTTAAACTACAATTTATTATGTCCAGAAGTGCTCTAATGCAATTTCTTTTGAATCCAGAGCCTTATCACTAATTGATGCAAGGCAATCTATTGATTTTCCTGGCTGATAAGCAAATTTATTTGTATGTAATGGATTAACTATCGTAACCACTTTCCTTACATGCCTATCAATGATATTTTTCAGGATTTTCAGTAGGAATGATTCAAACTTATTCAACCAAATTGTTTTGCTTGGTCATATGAGGATTTGCCACGCTTGGGTATTAACATGACCCTTACTATTTGCCATAATTGTGGAATATATATGCAAGAACTACGGAAGCTCTATGGATTGTAACCAGTATGGTATGGTTGCCCAGTCTCCCTTTTGTAAGTGCACTGGTTTAATCCCATCTATTCCTAGAGCTTTGCACGAGTCATAAGAATCAATTGCCCTTTTACCTTATTTGATGTTATCTGTTTTGCTATGATCCAGTCATCTATACCAGGCATCGGCAAACATGTACTCAATGAGTTATCAGTATGACGTCTCAACATGCAACCCGCAATGCACATGACGTAATGTAGAAAAGGGGATGGCATTGACCTTCGTTCAGAGTCAGTGCTGGACTCGCTCGCTACAGAGTACAGTAAGGAATAGTACATATACTTGAATCCAGCTATTTGGTCTATGATTCTTTAGGTAGGCCTAGATATTTGAGCAATATTTTTAAATTCACTTCTATTTGCAATGTACCATGAAAATCTAGTGATATATCACAAGTAGCCACTCTCAGTATAGCACGCAAATTATCATCTGTTAATCGCGATACAAGATTTTTTTAGATTCAGTTTCTTTTCTTCTACACATTTCTTAAATGCTTGAAATAATTCTGTCTCTATTGTATGTTCCCTAAGTGGAATGACTTAAAGCATATATTCTTGTATCGAGAGGTTGTTAGTAACTCCACGATTGAAAATTACCAATGGTGCTATGTCAATGTTGTCAGTGCTTTCATCCAACGTGAGTGAAACGGCTATAAATTCATGGACCTCGGTTTGTAGCCTTTTTCAGGTTATTTCTGCTATTTCATGTATCCTTCTCTGTATGGTTCGTGATGATAATGCAATATTACAAAAATATCATATGTTCAGGGCAAATTATGTTGGCAACTTTACTCTCATATTTTTTATGAAATCTACATCACTAAAACACCTCAGTGACTGAGCAATCTCCAAAGCAACAGTATAGCTGGCGTGAAGTTGTCTATCAGTTATAATAAATATTAGGTGTATTATCTGAATATTGCTCTTTGAGCTGTTGCAGTTGGTTAGTCCAATCTAGACCTGAAAAAAAATGAAATGAATAAAGGACACTACGTCAGTGTTGTGCTACTTTAAATGGTGGTGTAAATTTATGAATACATGCTTGCCTATAATTATATGGTGATCTTATGACATATATCATAATGCCGCTTGATGTTCCATTGATGAGTGTCTTTTTTAACTTTAGAGCACAACAAACACCTTACGTTCCTTACATGATGAGAGAAGAAATCCTCAAAGTGCTATTCTAGATATCAAATTTAATAGACCAGGAATAATTAGATACACTCTAATTCTATGAATATACTAAGACTTTAAGTTAAGTAAACTATATATCCTTCAACGTTATAAACAAAGAAATTTATCTTCAAGTCTTAGTATTAAATTACAGTTTGATAGACATGTTTAGAAGTGCAGGTAAATACGACAGGACAGTTCGCCCGTGAGTGATGTGTATGCAGTGCCAGTTAAGGCTGCAAGGGAGGGGGAGACAGAGTAAGCGCTGCCCCTGACACGTCATAGTTGCAAGGCCTCATTGAGTACATGTTTGCCGATGCCTGATCTATACTAGTCCTCCTAATAGGTCCTATTAGATGTGCGTCTTCATAGTTTGTCGGCAGATTTGCTTTTGGAAAGTGCTGCTGGATTAGGACATCCAATGTCTCCTTTGCAGCAGTTGTGTACTTTTCAGAAGGGCCTAGAAGAGTTCCCCCACATAGTTAAGTAGCTCTCTTTTAAGAATTTCATAGTCTGACTCCTTCAAAAGTAGTATTGACTTCTTCACAGAACTTTCTCCATGACCTTTTAGTCCTTCTGAATTTGCTGTTATATTCAGCAGGGGCCTTTGTATATATTTTTTCCATGTGCCATCACATTTTGCTTCTCTAAAGAGTTTCCTTACAATTCATCTCAGTTCATCTGTTTTCAGAGGACAGTTATTGCTTTATGTGTCAATTTTATTTTGTACATTGCTTTACAACTACATACTTCAATATCATATTCATCTATGATTTTAGATTTATTTTCTTTCAGGGCCTCCCCTAAGTCCTCACTGTACTGGGTCCAGTGAGTTCTGAGGATCCTGAATAGCCTTACGTGTTTAATTTCATAGCTAATTTCAAAATCAATGTTTTGATAATCTGCAAGTGATGATCCATCAAGAACCCTCAATTTTTACTTTCTCTACTGTTAAGTAGAGGAAGTATTGTATTCCACCCAAAAATTTGATGTCGAGATTTCACCGGAAATATATGTTTTGAGGCCCCCTGAATCCAAAAATAGCATTTTTAGAAAAAGGTCCATGTGTGTGCATGCATGTCAGTCTGTGAACAGCATAACTCAAAAACAAAAAGTCGGTTAAATACCAAAGTTGGTATTTAAGTTTAATGTCTTTCAAGGATGCAACATGAAGATTTTGAAGAAAATAGCCCCACCCTAAACTATCCTTTACATAGAAAATTTTTCAGAAGTTTTGATTGTCTTGAAAATGGCTAACGATTTTGATTAAAATGCCATGTGTTTGAGATATTTTTATGACAAATTAAATGTATATTTTGAATTTTCTGACCATAGCCTATGTAGTCCTGTTTAGTCTGGATGACTTTTGAATAACTCGTAAACCATAAGAGATAGACAAAATCTTACTGAACAAAAAAATGTAGATCTCGCTGAAACACATGATTTATGTCTGAATAAACTTTTTGTAGAGTGAACCATTTCGAAGATATTCCTTGTTATTTGTGTCAGTTTTGGAAAACTTAAAACTTTAGTGAAATGGAACATCGTTATTCATTTGTTTATATGTTAAGCGTGCAGAGAGAACAGGATCTCAAAGCTTCAAATGATTTGACTATCGCTCAAAGCCTATTGTATTCTAATATTCTCCTTGCACCTACAAGGAAAGAAACAATAAGATAATTTCTGCAAATGTTTATCTCAAATATCACAAAGAAGATCTAGGAATAAGAGTTTGTAAGAATGGTTAGTACAAGAGTAGAGAAAGTCATGTGAATGCATCACATCAGATTTTTTTTACTAGAAACACAAAGTACTTATATTCCCATTCGACTTTGAAGTATCTTTTTACCTTGTTATACGACATGATTCTACCACTGACATGATTTGAGGGACTGGCCGGTTCTCTCAGGTAGATAGATAACATGGTATGGCCTGGCCTGATAGCTAGCCAGTGTGCAGGAGAGTGGATGGGGTTAAAAGTATGATGTAGGGAAAATGACACAATGTGTCAATTCCCCCCTCTGTGCTCTACAGTAATGCCTGTTCAAGCCATTGAAGTGGCATGTACCTCATTTACCCAGGTTTCATATAAGTAATAAATTTTGTACCCTTATACACCACAAGATCTTCCCAATCAATTATCACATTAACTTCATTTCTTTTTGTAAACTGAACCCCAATGTCTTTCAGCAAAGTGTGGAACATGGTTTTCTTAAAATTTGGAAGATATGGGTCACTGTTCACTAAAGAGAGTACCTTATCTGTGGTAGGAGGCTTGGGTGTTTAAAAAGAAACTATGCACTTTAAAGCGAATAGCACTTTTAGCAAAATCATCCAATTGCTCTAAAACACTATATGATCTTTCCCTTTTCTTTTTAGTTTTTAAAGTCCTTGTTAGTTTCAAATGTGAGAATAGAAATGAAACAGTGTTCACATATACACCAGTTGTTTCAGATGTTAATTTGGTTACGTCTTTCACAGCCAGGGTGTCGTAACATTGAAAGGAAAAGTTAAACACATTTAATACCACTGCCTTTTCACTACTCTTTAGAAACTTTATGCTTTTATGTTACTGTACATTACTCGGAGGAACTGAATAACTCTGCCATACTGACTGCAGTGTGCACACGCAATACTAATAGGATGAGTGTCAGACAATACTTCACTGCAGTAAATTTGTATTTACTTATCTGCTGATTAAAATTACAATAATTCATGGCATTGTCAAAAATACAATATAGGTATATATACAATAATTAAATTATCCTTACATATATACGTATTTACAAGTTATAACAAAGTGATATACTTTAAGTAATATGTACAGATTTTAAAGTCTTAGACTACACAAGGCTAACAGTATTTATTACTATTTATTACTCTAAGTATTCATCTATTGAATAGTAACACCCTTGAGTACAATATTTTTTCAGTTCTCTTTTAAACTGCTTTATATCTTGAATTTGCTGTATACACATGGGTTAACTTATTAGAAAGCATACATGCAACTACAGTGGGTTTTGATTTAAATAATTTTAGTCTGTGTGAAGTTACATGGAAATGCGTGTTACCTCTGGTGAAGTGATCATTAATCTGACTTAATTTTTGTGCGTTTTTGTTATGTTTTAAATACGTTATTACTTCAAAGATATATAAATACAGAGTTAAAATGTTTAATTTTCTGATCCCTACATGATTCTTGCAGCTTTAGTCCTGCTATTATCCTCACTGCTCTTTTCTGCAGTATAAAAAGTCTTTTGGTATACGTACCAGCGCTTTATCCCCAGACGACAAATGAGGATATATTATTCCATAGTAGGTTTGCATTAATATGCCTACATCAGCAAATTTTGCCATTCTTTTTAGTAAGAATAAACTTATGCTGACTTTGTTGCAGACTTTATCAATTTGTTTATCCCATGTGAGGTGGTTGTCCACTATTATTCCTAAAAAGTTTGTGAGAGTTACCTCTTTTATTTCTTCAGTGTTTATATTAAATTTTAACTGTGTTTCATTTCTGTTTTGGATTGTCTGTATGCTCATGAACCCAGGTTTTTTTTTTTTTTAAACTTAATGTGGAGGTTGTTTAATTTGAAAAACTGTACAATTTGTTTTAAGTTTTGATTTGTAAATGTATTTAGTTCTAAGCATTTGCCCATGTTTACTATTGACGTGTCATCCGTGTATGAAATAATTTATCCATTTTGTATAGATGGTATATCATTCAAATACATTATGAAAAGAGGGGGTCCTAATACTGAGCCCTGTGATACCCCAAACTTCACAGTATGAATATTTGAATAGTATTCCCTTATTTGTCGATTATCTTTGTGTGTTATTTTGTTTTCTTGTGTGCTGCCACATTAATACGACTATTAGTTCCATTGGTGTTGTACAAATTCCGTAATACTGTAATTTGTTTAATTATATTTTATGGTCTATGCAATTAAATGCTTTACTAAGTTCAAGAAATGTACAACTATTTTGTTCTTTATTTCCTAAACTGTCTATAATAAATTTGATTATTTCTATTATTGCGTCTGGTTGATCTGCCTTTCCTGAAGCCATAAGGCAATCAGGGAAGTACTGGGTACTATGTGACAATAAATGCTAGTAAAATATTTAAATATTTTGGAAGTTGAATTACAGTACTTATTCACTGTGTTCATTACTGGAATGTATCAAATAAGCGATAATATATACAGTGTAGTAACAAACTTCACTCACTCTAAAAGTTGTGCTGCGGCATAATGTTGACGTCCATACACACTTTAAGGCCAGATCAGGTATAGTTACTTCAATTTATTATATAGTATCAATCTCCTCTGCAAGAGATTATGAGTGGTATCGTTAGTGTAACATACCATCTGGCAAGAAAAATGCCTACTAACTATCCACCTTGCTACATATATATGTAATCAAGATTATCTGCATGTTTTGTGATGTTATACAATAATGTGTGTTTGGATATTGTTTGTCTATTCAATACATGGCACAAGAGAAATTTTACACATACACTAAAGACTCAGGAGAGCTTTCTTTCCAAAATTCAAGACATCAAGAAGGATGTACACCTTCCTAATTCAAAGGAAAACTTCATATCTAAAGTCAATCCAACACATACATTAGACATCACATATTATTTACACCTGACAGAAGAAGTTAAAAAAAGTGATACTCCAACTAGTGTTCTAAAATTATTGGCATTAGAGACAATCCATACTAGATTTCCAGAACATGAGTGGCTCCATATTTATACTGATGGATCATTGATATCAAACCAAGAGGGAGCAGGTGCTGGAGTCACATGTCACCTCTTTTCCTATTACAAATCTTTAAGTTATGGAACTACAAACTTTGATGGAGAAATTGAAGCAATTCGAATGGCCCTACAAAATCTTTTGTACAGAATTTCACATTTTCAGCAAGCAGTTATTCTCTCAGATTCCAGGGCAGCAATTATAGCAATTACTTCCAAGTTGTCACCAAAAAACCAAACTATTATAGAATGTTGGAAGATGCTTAGCCATCTAACAGCACTTCAAAAACACCTAGTCTTCCAATGGATACCGGCTCACTGTGGACTGAGTGGTAATGAGAAAGCTGATTTTCTTGCAAAAAAGGGTACCAGCGGTGTACAAAAATCTATAGTTAATCTACCATTTTATGCAGCTAAAAGATTAGTCAACTCTGAATTCAAAAAAATTGTTGCAAAATATTACTATGAAAAATCAAAGAATAAAAGATGGGAACTACCAAACATTCAAACAGTGATTCCTGAGTATCCTCGAAAAACAGCAGTTGCAACCTTCAGGTTGATTACAGGACATGATTGTCTGGCAAAACATTTAAACAGAATTGGGATATATTCTTCACCACTCTGTCCTCTGTGTGATCTGCAAGAGGAAATGGACCAAGACCACCTTCAAATATGCCCGGCCACTTCTAGTGCCCCATCCATCAGTGAAAAATATTGGAGAGCAAGAGGATTAATGACTTCATTGTCAGAAATCCAGCATTAGCTAACAACAACTTATTGTTTGTCTTCTCTAACATCCTACAAGAATGTTTTCTTATTATATGACTAATTTCAGTAATGTTATTGGCAATAGCGATATTCTCTTTTGCTATGTCTGTATTACGTGATGCTTACATTTAGGATCTCTGTTTAGAAACATAGAAGCAAATGTGAATGCATTTTGTGATTATAAACCACCGTAGTAATAAAAGTATTGACACAGCTAGAGAAACTTCTTTTTAGATTACCCCAAATAACAAAGTAAATCTGTATTAACATTGTTCATATTGAAACATAGTTACAGTTAACCATTACATTCATGTAAGTGTGAATGTGATAACCATGAAAACAACTTAAAAGTTACTGGTAACCATTACATGTAATTGTTAATGCACTGTGACTGCATTACCAAACATAACTGTTTGTCACATGCTTACCTTGGTGTGCTACAGAGCAAGTGAAAATGGTGCCAAGTTGTGCAAAGACATTTGCGGATGCACCCAGTGACTTCAAGACCAGTGCAATGGCAGTATTGAAATTCCTACAACATGCAATCTCACATTGATTTCATATTGCTAGCTTTCTTATACAGGGTGACGTGCTGGAACAGGCAATTTTAATATGGCTTAAATGTTACCTTAAATGAGTTTTATGGATCATTCCAAGCCAAACCAACCAGTCACTCAACCTGACCATCTTGGATTTAAATGAAAATTTCAGGAATTGTTCTTCCCAAAGTTCTGAGCAAGAAAAAATTTATTTTCTATCTACGAGTAATTAAGTATTGAAATTTGGGAATAATGATAAGTTTTTTTTGCACTGTTCTATCATGTCTTTAATAATTCCAGTTCTATTAAACCTAGAGAAATATTTCCTATGTCATTTTATAGGTAATTTCACAGGCTTTAATCTGATATATTACAAGGGCAGTTTAATAAGTAATGCAACACAGTTTTTTTCTTGGCCAATTTTGGTTGAAAAAGCCAGAGATTTCTTGTGGAACAATTTCAAACATTCCCGCTTCATCTCGTATAGTTTCATTGACTTCCAATAGGTGAAAGAGCTATATGGAGCTGTTTAAATGGCATCTGTAATGGAGGTGCATTCCAAACAACAGGCAGTGATTGAGTGTCTTTTGGCAGAAAACCAGGGTGCTTGCAGAATGCCTGCAGTGATCTGGCAGTGGACAAAAGCATGGTGAGTCATTGGGCAAAGCATGTGTCATCATCGCCGCAAGGTCAAGCAACAGTCTGATCTCCCGCGTGCTGCCCAGCCATGCACAGCTGTGACTCCTGCAATGTCAGAGCGTGCGAACGCTCTCATTTGAGATGATCGACGGGTCACAAACACCTCGCTTCTCAACTTGACCTCTCTGTTAGTAGTGTCGTCACAATTGTTCGCCAGTCGGGATATTCAAAGGTTTGTTCCCACTGGATCCCTCGATGTCTAACCGAAGACCATAATAGCAAAGGAGAACCATCTGTGTCGAATTGCTTGCTCGTCATGTGGCTGATGGTGACAAATTTTTGTCAAACATTGTTATAGGCGATGAAACATGAGTTCATCACTTCGAACCCGAAACAAAACGACAATCAATGGAATGGTGCCATACCCACTCCTCTACCAAGAAAAAGTTTAAAGCCATACCCTCAGCCAGTACAGTCATGGCTACAGTGTTCTGGGACGCTGAAGGGGTTATTCTGTTTGATGTCCATGGTCAAATGATCAACTCTCAAGTGTATTGTGCTACTCTCCGAAAGTTGAAGAAACAACTTCAGCGTGTTCATAGGCACAAAAACCTGAATGAACTTCTCCTTCTCCATGACAATGCAAGACCTCACACAAGTCTTTGCACCCAAGAGGAGCTCACAAAACTTCAGTGGACTATTCTTTCTCATCCACCCTACAGCCCCGATCTTGCACCATCAGATTTCCATATGTTTAGGCCAATGAAGGACACAATGCGTGATGAAGTTATCGATGCAGTACAACATTGGCTCTGACATCGAGCAGTGGAATGTTACTGTGCAGGCACACAGGCCCTCATTTCAAGGTGGCATAAAGCTGTAGCATTGGATGGAAATTATGTTGAAAAATAGTGTTGTGTACCTAAAAGATTGGGGAATAACATAGTGTATTTGAATGCTGAATAAAAAGAACCCTGTTTCAGAAAAACGTGTTGCATTACTTATTGAACTGCCCTCGTACTTGACTATTTTTGGGGGGAAAAATTTAAATTAAAATTGAAATTATAACTCAAAAAATAAAAAAATTGATAGTGTTTTTTTAATTGAAATTTTTATATTAGTTTGCTATTATTTAAACCCTGAAAATTTCACAATGGGACCCCAATGGAATTAGGAGTTATGGCAAAATAACTGAACATTTTATGTTAAAATGTTAATTCTGCACAAAACTAGGCACTAGGGAGTTTATTTTATCTTCTTCATAATTTTTAACTAGTTAATTAATGCTTTTCAGCTCTGGCACAGTTTTAGAAGTCTGTGCTTGTATAGACTTGTCTAGTGCAGATTGTAACATGTTTGATGATTCATTGCCATACATGCCTCAGTGTTGGTGTTGAGTTAGTCCTCACGAATTTGTCATCAATGATGGTGAGATGATCTGAAGTGCTGTGCTTTGTAGAAGTGTCCCTTTTGCAATGGTAAAGTGAGAAGTTGTGTGTTCCATGTACATGTAATTATACCCATATATGTATGTACTGTTAAGTTAATAGTTTGAGAACATTTTAATTATTTTGCTTAATTTTTTGTTTGTTTAAATCACATCGCATTTTTCTAAGCTCAGATTAAACCAAAAAAGATGACTGGACAGAGAACTTCAACACACAAAATTGTGGTATATTGCTGTAAAAAAAAATTGGGTCACAATTATCGCAGAAAAAATTTGCAAACTGTTAACAATAATATCTTAAGACACATTACCAGTGTAAAAAACGGTGATAAGATATGTGATGGATGCTGTAAAGCAGTACTTAAATTGCCAGAAATTGTAACAGTTCACAACTTAAGTTCAGGCAGTTCAGAATCTTAGAATATTTATGAACATCCTTCTATCAATCCAGTTTTGACTCCTGAAAAACAAGAAGCACTTGAAGCTATAAACAGAAGCCTCAGTGCTGTTGAAGAAACACCAATTAAAAAGAAATGTTTGACTGAAAAGAAGTACACTGAAGATAAATTTCAAAAAGTGACACAGGCTGTTCGAAAAAAAATTATGGGTTTACCAGGTACCTCATGTTCTAGTATCAGCCAAAATTATGATAATGAAATCATTACACAGTTAAAAGAAAAATGCAATACTACTGAAGACAAAAGCCTTAAAATGCATGTCTTAGCAACACTTCCAAAAAGTTCGATCTTAAAACAAATAGAAACTGAATTCAGTGTCAAATTTTATTGCTAGAAAGGCAAAAAAGCTTATAACAGAAAAAGGTGTAATGTCCCCAGATCCAAAAACCGGAAGAACATTGGACCCTGCAACAGAAGCCGTGGTTAAACAGTTTTATGAAAGTGATGAAGTGAGTCGCCAGATGTCAGGTAAAAAGGATTTTGTATCAATAAAATTGAACAGAAAATGCGTACATGTTCAGAAATTTTTAATTTTAAGCACTTTAAGAGAAGCTTATGCACTCTTCAAAGAACATTATCCAGATCAACATGTTGGATTCAGTAAATTTTGTGAGCTTCATCCTAAGCATTGGATCTAGTGGGACACATAATGTGTGTGTTGGGGTGGGGGTAGGGTGGGTGTGGGTGCATGTGGGTGGGGGGGGGGGGGGTTAGTTCACTAAAACATCAAATTAATAATGGCTCAGTGTAAGGTACCTGAATTAGCAAATTGCAAACCACCTATCAAAACTTACAAAGACTTAATTAACAACTTAATTTGTGATAATCCAACAGATAAGTGTTACTTCAAAGAATGTGAAGACTGTCCATATAGTGATAATGTGAAACCTCGTTTTGCCTGAACAGTATTGAAAACGTGACCTTTAAGCAATGGATGCAAATTGATAATAGATTTGTTCTAGAAACTATTACAAAACCCACTGAAGAATTTCTGGGCCATTTATTTGAAAGCCTACCTAAACCATTAAGACGTTCATTTGTTGCTACTCAAAAATGTGCTTATTTAAGGCACCTTAAAGGAACTATTCAAGGTGAATGCATTGTAATCTGTGATTTTGCAGAAAAAAATTCATTTGTGCTGCAAGATGCTGTTCAGGGTTTCCATTGGAACAACGCACAAGCAACAATACATCCCTTTGTTATTTATTACGTGGACAAGGAAAGTAAAAAGCTGAAGCACTTAAGCTTGGTTGTTATATCAGACTGTGTGGCTTATGATACAGTTGCTGTTCATCTGTTCCAACGCCTTATGATTGACTTCTTCAAACAGAAACTGCCTCAAACATTTAAAAAGCTATATTACTTTTCAGATGGAGCAGCATCCCAATACAAAAACAAGTACAACTTTCTTAATCTGTGTAATCATGAAAATGACTTCATTATCAAGGCTGAGTGGAATTTTTTTGCTTCTTTTCACGGAAAAAATGCATGTGATGGTGTCGGAGGACAGTAAAATGTTTAGCACCATTGGCAAGCCTTCGTATGACCTACAATGATCAACTCATGACACCTCATCAATTATAAGATTGGGGCAAATTTTTGCATTCTTCTAAGGAGGTCTATTAAACGGAAAAAGACATGTTGAGGACCATATTCACATCAGCAAAAACAATTAAGGCAACACAACAATTTTGCAGTTATAGTCCTATAAGGGAAACTAGAGTTTTGGTGAAAAGATATTCATTTTCAACAGAATCAAAAGTAGAGATAGTATCTGATGATGACAATGACGACAGTGTGGATATTATTGACATAGTAGAGTTTGTAACTTGCCATTATTCAGATAAATGGTGGCTAGGTTGTGTATTAGAGGCAGATGGCAATGAAGTGAAAATGAGTTTTTTGGAACCACATGGACCATCTCTGTCTTTCAAATTTCCGGATATACTAGTTGTGCATAATAGTGAGATATTGACATCAGTTGACCCTACAACACCAACTGGAAAATTTTATAGACTAACAGACTCCGAAACTCAGCAAGCAAACAAGAAATTGCTTCTAAAATCAACAACGAAAAGATGAAAGGTATGTAAAAGATATATTATAGGCCTACTACAGCCCTACACAATATTAGAAGTGTTATATTACTATGTATAAACCCCACTGTTTAGCCTTATATTATAATAATAGTAATAGTTACACTGGCCAACAAAAATGAAGTTATTTTAACTGCCAGAAGGGAAACAAGTTTTTCCTAAACCAACTTTCTTAGTTGAATTTGGAACTGTTTTCAGTTTTCTTCTATCACGTATAGTTTTTCAATTATAGCTAACTTATGTAATCAACAAATCACACATTTTAAAGTAAATACATAATCTCAAATTTATTATTTTTTTAGCAACATACTTAATACAAAACTTAAAACTAAAATGATTCCTAATAAAGTCGGCGCCCTGAATCCAAATCAGTTAATATTTCCGCATTATTTCAAATTATTGAGTAATGTTCAAAAAACATATTACACTTTTTGAAAAATATGTGAAAATGTACATATTCCATTCCCCTACAAAATCTTTTGTACAGAATTTCACATTTTCAGCAAGCAGTTATTCTCTCAGATTCCAGGGCAGCAATTATAGCAATTACTTCCAAGTTGTCACCAAAAAAACCAAACTATTATAGAATGTTGGAAGATGCTTAGCCATCTAACAGCACTTCAAAAACACCTAGTCTTCCAATGGATACCGGCTCACTGTGGACTGAGTGGTAATGAGAAAGCTGATTTTCTTGCAAAAAAGGGTACCAGCGGTGTACAAAAATCTATAGTTAATCTACCATTTTATGCAGCTAAAAGATTAGTCAACTCTGAATTCAAAAAAATTGTTGCAAAATATTACTATGAAAAATCAAAGAATAAAAGATGGGAACTACCAAACATTCAAACAGTGATTCCTGAGTATCCTCGAAAAACAGCAGTTGCAACCTTCAGGTTGATTACAGGACATGATTGTCTGGCAAAACATTTAAACAGAATTGGGATATATTCTTCACCACTCTGTCCTCTATGTGATCTGCAAGAGGAAATGGATCGAGACCACCTTCAAATATGCCCAGCCACTTCCAGTGCCCCATCCATCAGTAAAAAATATTGGAGAGCAAGAGGATTAATGACTTCATTGTCAGAAATCCAGCATTAGCTAACAACAACATATTCCATTCCATTGGCAAAAGCAAAGAAAATTACCGTTTTCAACATTAATTCTATAGAAAACATAACAACTGTGAAATTTATTTCAATTATTCATAAATACTGAAAAATAAAGTCAGATGTTCACAATTGGAGGCTAAAAATGCTTATTAGTCTATTGTTGTTTGTGTGATTTCTCTGCTTTGTCACGATACAGTATCCAGCAATAATCTGCCATCATTGCCTCATTCCAGAAACCCTGGTAACTACTCTCTATCACTTTGATGTCCCGGTGAAATCTTTCGCCCATTTCGTCACTTACATCTACAAGGTTGGCTGGAAAAAATCTAAATGGGAATCTAGGAAATGAATTTTCAGTAACATGCAAATACCCAGGGCCGTATTTACGTAAGGGCTAACCGGGCAACTGCCCAGGGTGGCACATTTTAGGGGGCGGCAAAATTACTGGAAAGCTGCACAAAAAAAAACAAAAAAACAAACAAACAAAAAAAAGAAAAAAAGCTTAGACATGAAACATCAAGTTCCTTTTGATTCTGGATAAATTGATTGAAGAACTGAACAACAGAGTTTCTTCCTACAAGGAATTCAGTGAACCATTTATGTTTTTGACAAATATGAAGATGCTTAGTCCACTTGAAATTCAGGAAGCGTTATCCAGACTTCAGAAAGTCTACAGTTCGGATCTTGAAGATTCAGTACTTGAATGCTTACACTTCAAAAGCTACATAGAAAAGAACAAAAATGCGACGCACTCTCCTACACAGCTGTCTAGAGGGTGTTTACCCAAACTTAAACATAACTCTACAAATATACTTGAGCACTCCTGCTTCCAACTGCTCAACTGAGAAATCATTTTCTGCTCTAAGACGCATAAATAATTATTTAAGAACATCACAAATGAAGGATCGTCTTAGTTATCTTGGTGTTCTTGCAATTGAATCTGACTTAACAGTGAAAATGGACTATAACGAACTCAAACTTGTTTGCAAATGACAGGGCAAGGAGGAAGCCTCTTGTTATTTAACAGTATATGTTTTGACATCTAATATGGGGTGATGCCTCTTTAGTATAAGTTCTTTCTATTAAGATGTTCCTACTTAAATTTTAATAACCTCACTTATGGTGTTTGCCACTCATACTTAAGTATCCAAACTAGTGAAACCATTCTCTTTGTTGTGAAAATTTAAGTAATATGTATATTGCAAGTTGGGGGGGGGGGGGGGGGGGTAGCAAATGGTTTTTTTTCAGGGGCGTCAGAGGTCCTAAATTCGGGCCTGCAAATACCCATTTCCTTATAAGCATGAAGCAGTTCCAGCACTCCTTGTTTATAGTCAGGTGACTTTGTTTTCCCAAGAAAATTCATGCAAATCCACTTGAAGCAATTCCAGGCTCTCAGTTCAGTCTCATTTAATCTTTTTGGAAATTCTTCATCACGCAATAATTCCCTTATCTGTGGTCCCACAAACACACCTTCCTTCAGTTTTGCGGCTGATATGAAACTAAACTTCTCTTTCAGGTATTCAATTAAATTGGCCTTTCCAGGAGTTTTTACAAAACTTTTCAGTAGTCCAAGCTTTATGTGGAGAGAGGGAAATAGCACTTTTTCAGGATCAACCAGTGGGACGTACTTGACATTTTCATCTCCTGTGTTGAAGGTGCTTCTTTGCTTCCAGTTACGTTTGTTGTAATGTTATTCTGTTTTGCAACTGTCCCATAGGCACAGGAAGCAGCAGAATTTTGTAACCCCCCTGCTTCCCAATAGCATGCCTAGAATTTTCAAATCTCCACAGATATTCCACTGGTAGAAGTTGTAATTAATTGCGTCTAATACCACACTCATGTTTTCATAACTTTCCTTTAGATGGACAGAATGGGCAATGGGTACAGAAGGCTTCAGGTTTCCATTATTAGAAGAACCACTTTCAAACTTTTCTGAGGTAAATCAATAAACAATCTCCAATCCGATGCACTGTACTTGTGCTTCAGTTCTTCAAACAGGCCATTTACATCATTACGGAATACCACTGAACCGTCTAATGAAAAGAATTTTTCCAAACCTTTGTTTCTTGTCCTGTGATGATAAATCCTGACATCTTTCTCGAGCATATTTTCCTCCTTCAGCCTAGATGCTAGTAGTTCTAATTTGTCCTTTGAAAGTGAAAGGTCTCTAATGACATCATTTAATTTGGACTGATTAAATTTCTGTGTTTCAAAAGTAGGAACGTCAGGAACTAAGTCGGGGTCTAGGTCCACAGGATAATTATCAGTTTCAAGTGCTGTTTCTTGGAGCATTTGAGGTTCACTTTTTGGAGGAACAGGAACTGGAAGCAGGTCGCTATGTGGGACTGGTTGCATTGCTGATAAAAGATTTGGATATATAATTTTATGTTTGTTCTTTGCTGAGAATCCTTTAATGTTCGCATAGCAAAAATAACAGTAATTGGTGTGGTTCTTCAGTTCCCGCCAAATCATTGGTACACCAAATGGCATCTAACTTTTCCTTTTCAGCATGCATTCCCCTAAACCTGTCACACATGGCTTGCATATGTTATGTGGGACCCAATTGTTATCCTGATCGCCCAGTGGAACGCCAAAGTATAGCTAGTACAATTTCTCATGTCTTGAGGTAATAGTACGCCACTGCGATTTAGGTATGAATGAACTACTTACGTAGCAAAAATTGTTTCGGTGATTGACACATTTTCGGGGTACAGTAATGGAAGGCAATCTGCAAAAACGAAAAAGAAGAAAAATACTTGCTCCTTCCCGTGTGGTATGCAAATAGATTCTACAGTCTTTAAGCAGAGTAAAAAGTAAATAAAAATTACGAATAAACAGAAAACTATACATGATAGGAAGGAGATGAAACCAGTTCTGAAATCAGTGCAATGTACTTCACATCTTACACCAATCAGAGTTTCTGGCAGAAGTTCTTTGTTGACCAGTGTTATTATTGATAATAATTTATAAATCGTACTGCAGTTGCCAACTTTTCCATCATCAAAAGTTGCAATCACAAATATGCAGGGTGATTACAAATGATTCTAAACGATTCATCAGGTTTTGATGTCCTACAGCTTCCAAAATGTAATGCCCACCCATTTGTACTAATAAACAATTGAAAGAGCATACTTCAAAGTTTTGTTTATGCTATTGCAGGTTTGAATGTGACTCATCAGGTGGCAAGGTGATAGCAGTTTAAAAATGGTGACTAATCAACAGAAACCATTTTGTGTATTGTAATATGAGAAGACAGAATCCATCACTACTGTGGAGCATGCATTCCAAAGACAGTACAACAGAGAGCCACCAACCCACCAAGGTATTTTGCAATGGTATCGACAGTTCAAGGACACAAGCTGCCTCTGTAAAGGGAAAAACTCTGGGCAACTACCTATCGCTGTGGAAACAGTGGAGAATGTCCAAAATGTGTTCGTGTATGTGTCCACATGTAGTGCAAGTCACGAACTGGGCATTCCTCAGGCAACTGTGTGGAAGATTCTGCATAAACAATTACGACAGAAACTGTATCGCATACAGCTGTTTCAACATTTACAGCCAAACGACTGTATCATCAGACGCAAATTTTGTGAACGTTTCCAGGCAGCAATTTAAGATGACAAATTTCCCCACCAACTGGTGTTCAGTGATGAGACAAAATTCCACCTAAATGGTAAAGTGAATCGTCACAACATCCGCGTATGGGGCACGGTAAATCCCAATGTTACAATGGAGATTGAAAGAGATTCTACAAAGATTAATGTCTTCTGTGCTGTGTCACATAGCAACATTTATGGGCCCTACTTTTTTCCTGGAAAAAATGTGACGGGTATGACATACCTGCATAAGCTACAAAAGTGATTGTTTCCCAGACTGATGGCTGATATGCTGCAGTTCATATTCCAACAGGACGGAGCACTGCCTCATTGGCATAGAGAAGTGTGTCGCCATCTGAACAAGGAACTTCCAAACAGATGGATTGGGTGATTTGCTCAGGATGATTTGGTACTCTTCAGGTGGCCCCCAAGGTTTCCCAACTTTATAGTTTATGACTGTTTTCTTTGGGGATACGTGAAAGATAATGTGTACATTTGCCGACAACATTGGCTGAACTCCTGGATCACATCACTTCTGTGCTGGCGAACATCGACAGGGACATGCTGAAACATGTATGGACTGAACTTAACTACAGCATAGATGTGTGTTGTGTAACACGAGGAGAGCACATAGAACATTTGTAATGATATGTAAGAAACTTGAAAATGTGCTTTTTGTTACGATGTATCATTCATTATTTTGTATGTAATACTTTGTGAAATACATTCATCCAAAACCCGATGAATAGTTTGTAATCACCTGTATATATCAATGACATACAATGTAGTGTATTGTATCATAACTCCTGATCCCATTGAGGTCCCATTGTGAAATTTTCAAGGTTTATAGCTTGAAACAATAGCAAGCTGATATATAAACTTCAATTTTTAAAAAAAAAAAAATACACTTATCAGTTCTTTTTTATCTTTTTTTATTTTTTGAATTATAATTTAAATTTTAATGTAATTTTTGTTTTCAAAAATATTCAAGTAACATATCAGATTAAAACCTATGAAATCATCTTTAAAATAACATATGAAACATTTCTCTAGGTTTAATAGAACTGGAATTATTAAAGATATGATAGAACAGTGCAAAAAAAAAAAAAAAAAAACTTACTGTTATTCCCAAATTTCAATAATTAATTACTGCAAAATAGAAAGCAATTTTTTTCTGGATGTATTTCCTTGCTTAGACCTTTAGGGAGAATGATTTCTGAAAGTTTCATCAAAACCCAAGATGGTCAGGTTGAAATTAATAATTTTTTGGTTGGTTTGGCTTGGAATGGCCCTTATATACATGTAAACAGGGTCATCTGGCAGCTAAAGTTTTGCCACTTATTATTTATAATTTAGTAATACCAATCATTTCTTGAAGATAATGTCCTGTAAATGACTTCCTGCAATCGTGAATGCAAATTAGATGTAACTCTCTGCAACATCTCAATGCTGATTGATGTAATGTTGTCACGAATCTTAGCCTTTATTTCATTTATGTTTTTGGGATGATGAGTTTCTAAAAAGACTTAGGAAACAATCGCACATTGAAAGATCAGGCTACCAGGTGGGTCAATTGATGTTACCATTCTTCAAGATGAGATGCTCTCCAAAGAGCTGTCATAATGCAGCAGTGTGTGAGCCATGGCTTCATCCTACTGAAATCACATGAACTCATTCACACAGTAATTCTCAATTTCATTGATGAATGTTTCAATCATACTGACATACTGTGGAGAATTCACAGTAACTGCATGGCTGGCATCATTTTCATAAAAATATGGACCAATTATCCTGTTCAATGATACAGCGCACCACACCACACCACACGTTCACTTTTTCATTGTGCAGTGGTCGCTTGTGTAGCACGTGAGGATTTTCTGCAGCCCGGTAACTAAAGATTCGTTTATTCACATAACCACTTAAGTGGAAATGTGCTTCATTGGACACCCTCACATTGTTTAAGAACATTTCATCTTTACATTTTGCTAGAAACTGTTCAGCAACTGTTGGCATCACCATTGTCCAATTTTTGGATGATCTGAAGCTTGTACAGCTGCAATTTGAGATCGGAAAACCGTATTCTGCCCAAAGTGCAGCAAATAAGCCTAATGAAACAGCATGTTGCTGTGCACTTTGCTGAATGGTGACATGGACTGTTTCAATGGTTTCTTCCGTTCTAACAACTCTTCTTGGTCCTGGATGCTTCTTGTTTAAGACAGAACCTGTTGAATCAAATTTTTCAACCCATGTCTTCACAACATGGACTGAAGGAACAGAATCATGATGCCCAAGTTGAAAATTACGCCAAAATTCTAGTCATGCAGCTTTATAAGAATCATTGTTTTTACAATGAGCCTTTACTGCAAAGTACGATGCTCTCCTGACCACTGCACAATGGCAACTGAAATGACAATGTTACAGGATTAAAACAGAGGCATAACAGTCATACCAACTTCAAATATGATGTAGTGCTAATAAATTTAAAATTGCCCTTTCCTGTGTGCCATCCTGCAGTTATTTTAATTGACAACTGAAATCTTGGTCCCCTTTTTCAATGACCCTGTATGATGTGTGAAATATATTTCATTGTTAATAGTGTATCATAGACAAATATCATTCAGTGTTTGTTTCATTTTCTAGGGAGAAGTGGCTCATCAGTACCCACGTTTACATGTGGATTTCCCCATCATACTTCATCAGGTCTGAAACTGCACCATAGCCCCCAAGAAGTAATTACCAGTTTATTGTTTAATACAATTTAGCTGGAAGATACTTCCTATCCACCCAATGTGTACAGTGTAAATAATGTTTAGAATAATCATGTACATTTTATATTTGATTATCCAATGTTGCAAAATAATTTTATAAGCATAATTTTTATACACAGTATGAAATTTGTTTATTGTAGCACTGACTATGTTCCTGAAACTCTGCAAGAAATAAGATATACGTTGATTTTAGTTATTAAGCTGTTCTTTAAGGTATCTGAAATTGTGCAAGATAACACACATTGGGAAGAAACTGACCACAAGTGCAAAAATTATAGTTCTGAGGTAATTTCACGAGAGATTTAATAAAGCTCTGCTAGTTCCAATTTTTAAGGTTGTTTTAATTAAACTAACCCCCATGGTGCAACTTAGGTTATCTTTACAGAAGGTGTAAATTTTAAGAAACTTACATGCATATGGGAAGCCATTTCTCCCTCTTCAAGACCAGAAGAATTTCACTGTGTGATTTTTGCACTTGTGACACATTTTGAGTGTGTATGTGCTTTTTAATTTTTTTTTTTTCTTATTGTTTTTGTGAGGCATTTCTCTTTACTTTTGCCTTTTTACTTTTTCTAGATAATGGAAACTGCATATCTTTTTGTTTCTGAATGCGTTCAGTTGGAGAAAAACCAGGAGAGATTATTATACAAAAGAAAAAAATAATAATAATAATAATAATAATAATAATAATAATAATAATAATAATAATAATAATAATGATAATGATAATGATAAAAAGGTTTCATTCTTTGCATAAGTTCAGTTTTCTACAGCTTTTAGATGTAAGTAGCACTATAGAAGCAAGAATCACTCTTGAAACTAGATAAAATAATCAATGGGAATGATTTTGTTTTAAAAATCACTCATATTTCAATAAAGTTGTGCAATAATATATTCTTTCAGTGGTAAAAAGAATGCAATTAAGGCAGCACATTTTTCATGTTCTATGGAGCAGAAATACTATTTTAATGTATAACTAGGCTGTAATGACATAATGTTTCATAATCAAAAACACCATTTTGATCCACCATAGATGTTCTTTTATGTTAGCTGTTATCTTCAGATAAGATTTCTATAGAATTTATTTTCACAAAAACAGATCTTCACCAAAGAGGATTGTTGAGAATGTTGTTATAAATAAAGCTGAGTATATTAAGTGTATCTCTGTTAGAGTGAATACATCAGATTTATGCAAATATTGTTACCTAAAAAGTTAGTTTAAATATACGTTGTTTGAAGTATGAGATGGCAAAAAAATAAAATTCTTCTGTAGTGCATTCACAATTCACCCCACTTCATTGTTATGTCATACTTGATATGTGGTGTGTGATAGTCCAAATTTTTCTTTGTGGCAGACCACCAATTTTGCAGTTATTTTCTTCTTAGTCTCAAAACTGGACAGCTCTTATGTAACAGATGAATAATCTATAAATATAATAAAACTGTATTTAAAATTTTGGTTTTTTTTTGTTTACTGGATTTTTAATGATTCCTCATGTTTCATCATTGTTTATGTAAATAAATGAGTTAATATTGGTTACATTGAAATTTGGTGGTCAACATGGAAACTAGTTTGGTTTTAAGTATGTAAAGTCCACCATGCTGTACATCTAGAGTGGAACATCATAAAATCCAAGCTGTATTTTTGGTATAATACCAAATCAGAGTATTACATGGTATAGTATATGGTATCATTGATCAAATTGTTTCTTTTGATGACATGAACATTAGTAAGAAATATTGATATATTTTGTTTTGAAAAATTATGTTAATTTTGCCATGCCAATAGTGTTTAGCTTTATCATATATGCACCGGGCCCTAATGACCTAGTTGTCAACGGGCCCTTAAACAATACACTTTCACACTCACTCATATATTCACACCAAAGAAATAAATTATTACTTGTTACAAAATTAATGAGTAGCAGTATTAATGTAACAAAGATTAAAATAAAATGACTGTTTGACTATTTTGTACAGTATTGACTTGGATTACACTTTAATGAAAAATAACTGCACTCACTGTTTTAAAAGGAAGGGAAAATGACATTAAATGCTCTTTCACAATAAATTTTACGAAAAGCCAAAAGCAAAACTATAAAAACACTTTATGACAGAATTATGACATTATTAAGCGTTGAAACAACTTCCCACTTTATCAGACAACCATTATTGAATTTCTTGATTCTCAACTAGTTTTGGTGCATCTGCCTGCATTTCTTTGTACTGGAGGTTCCATTTAACCGAAATCAGCCTTTGGTTGTTGCCGCAGAAAGTTTGTATCTGATTTTTGGTGTGGATTCACCCATAGATTTTGTCCTTTTTTTTTTGTTTTGTTTTGTTTTGTTTTGTTTTTTGGGTTGATGATTGTGGTACATTCAGAAGATTAAATACCAACAAACTTATTGATTGTTCACCATTCAATCAGGTAAAAGGTGATATGTTGAGTAACAGTCCATAAACTGTCTAGAAAAAAATTGTCATCTCTAGCTTTAAATTTGGCAAATTTAGCCACAATTACTCCACTGTCATGCCCCAGCATGCTTAAACAGACAAGTTGCCTGGTGGTTATTTGTGACAGTGATCTTTACAGTAATGAAGGTTGTGTGTATTATACTATGATTAATACAGTATTATACAACATTTTTACAACTGTATGCCAGTTGGCTTAAACATTCTGATTAAGATTACCTGTATTTTTCCTCAGGCATTAGGATGAATAACAATAATTTTAGCACTTAGGATGTCAGTGATGAGCACTGATTTCATCTTCTGATGTGCTTGTGGTGGTTAAATGATGTCATTCTTAGGAAACAAAAATAAGTTTTAAGCAATGTTTTAGCATTTGCATTTGCAAGATCTAGAACAAATGATTTCAGTTCACCCCAGGTAATTTCTAATGAGCAGATGTGTTTGACAGGAACGTGGCTAAAGTATAGCATGTGTAATTTGAGAGAAAAATATTCAGATATGAATATATTTCTGTTTTTCGTTATCATATCTTTGGTTGAGGCAGAGCAAAGTTGTGTGTATTATAAAACTTGGACATGCTGTAGGATACGCAAGTAGCTATGATTTTTATAACAATCTGGTTGGTCCTAGGAAATCTCTGTGTTCTGAGATTCAAATGTTTCACCTAGTTTAGTGGTGTTACAAATATCTACTTAAAGAATAAATGTCATGGTTGCTTATTGTATTCATAAATTTCATACCTTTATTGCCTGAATATCTGGTAATTTAAGACCATTGTTAACTATAAATATATTTCATATGGAGAATTTTAGTTAATTTATCTATTTTAATTTTTAAAAAAATGTCATGATTTGGTTCAAAGCATGAGGTTTTAGCCTGACAAATAAAATGTGTATATTTTAGCTTCGAGCAACAGTTTGCAAAGTTTTCATTCTCATTTCATTATACAGTATAACCTCACTGACACAAATTCAAAGGGACCATAAAATCAAGAGTTTGTGCTAAAAAATATTGTGTTAAGTGAAAAACACAGATTTTAATACATATACATGTACAGTAGTATGGTAATGCATAATACACTACAGCATCAATCACTTTACATTGCTGTAGACTTATATCACCATAAAGCAACTGTAAAAGTACACGTACTCGCAAATTACGTATTTTCTTTTTAAAAAATTCAAGCATGATCTGCTGACGTTCACAGGAATGAAAATATCTTGTTAACTATACTGTTAACTATAATTGTAACTATACTGTCCATAAACTCAAGTGACGTCAGATGTTTGGAACTGATTCAGCCAACCAGCAGATCAACTAACGTCTTCAATGCCTATATTTTTGTCAATCTCATTTGTTTTTGACTGAATCATAGAGCCACTTAAAGGTATGTTAAATGCACGCATATAATTGAACCATTCTAACAATAACGTCCCGATGCCTTCATACTTAGCACTACAAAGTCGTATAGATTTATTTCCGGAGCCTGATGCATTAATGAGTCTTGATTCTTAATTATCATAGATAAAGCAGATTTGGCAATTCCAAATTGCTCTGCAGTTGCTGTTTTCTTTGTACCACTTCACCTAGAATCTTAAGCTTTACCTGTACATTTAGAGCCGTCGGTTTGCTCTTTGCCTTTGCGTGCTTCCATTTGCAGATTTTTATTCAGTATTCTAGCTCAATTTAGGTATGACTAAAAGAACACCTGGTGTAGAGTATGTTTCTAAATGTTATTGGCTAATGATTTCTGACAATGAAGTCATTAGTCCTCTTGTTCTCAACTATTTTTCACTGATGCGATGGGGCACAAGAAGTGGCCAGGCATATTTGAAGGTGGCCGTGATTCATTTCCACTTGCAGATCACATAGAGAACAAAGTGGTACAGAATATATACCAATTCTGTTCAAATGCTTTGCCAGACAATCATGTCCCGTAATCAACCTGAAGGTTGCAACTGCCATTTTTCGAGGATACTCAGGAATTGCTGTTTGAATGTTTGGTAGCCCCATCTTTTTTATTTTTCATAGTAATATTTTGTAATAATTTGTTTGAAGTTAGAGTTAACTAATCTTTTAGCTGCATAAAGTGTTAGATTTGCTATAGACCTCTGTACACATCTGGTACCCTTTTTTTGCAAGAAAATCAGCTTTGTCATTACTACTCAGTTCACGGAGCTGGTCTCCATTGGAACACTAGGTGTTTTTGAAGCGCTGTTAGATGGGTAAGGATTTTCCAACATTCTATAATAGTTTGGCTTTTTGGTGACAAGAGTAATTTCTATAATTGCCCCACCCTGAAATCTGAGAGTATAACTGCTTGATGAAAATGTGAGATTCTATACAAAAGATTTTGGAGGGCCATTCGAATTGCTTCAATTTCTCCATCGAAGTTTGTAGTTCTGTAGCTTAAAGATTTGTAATAGGAAAAGAGGTGACATGTGACTCCAGCCCCTGCTCCATCTTGGTTTCATATCAGTGATCCATCAGTACAGATATGGAGCCTTTCATGTTCCGGAAATCTAGTATGGATTGTCTTTAATGCCAATAATTTTAGAACACTAGTTGGAGTATCACTTTTCTTAACTTCTTCTGTCAGGTGTAAATAATATGTGATATCTGATCTTTGTGTCAGATTGACTTTCTTCTTGATGTCTTGAATTTTGGAAAGAAGGCTCTCTTGATTCTTTAGTGTATGTGTAAAATTTCTCTTTTTCCATGTATTGAATGGGAGTCTGATCAACTTTTCGTATTGAATAAGAGCTATTTTTTTTCTATTTCATATTGAATGGGATATTGGTTGGTTAGTATTTCCATAGCTGGTATTGGTGTGGTTTTGATAGCACCTGTAATTAGTCTCAGACTTCGGTTTTGACAGATTTGAATTTTTATTTAATTTGCTGTTACAAGAACTTTGCTGCAGTAAGTAAATAATGGCTTTATATACAGGGTGGAAGGGAAGTCATTACATTAATTTAAACCAGTGATATATCTCGGTATTTGGAACACATTTTGTATCTTACGTTTTCGTCTGACCATTTCCTACGGAGATATTTTAGTTTTATTGAAAACAAGCTGGTAACACTGCAGGTTTCACTTTCACTAAGTCAGTACATAAACAAACACACATCACGGAGCCACGTGACTTGTGAGTGTAAACATAAAGACATACCATGCCATGTCTGCTACGTTGTAATAAATAGTTACATCTGAATTGTCCAGATACTGTAACCGAAACTCACAATCTAAGGATATTGTTAATCATTTCCTTCAACATCAAACTTTATTGTTTTGTAGCTGATACTGCTATAACTTAATAAACCAAACCATCTCTCTGACTTATAAACACAAAGGTACATTTGTAGGCTCTTACAAAGTGTACCAAATGATATTTTTAAGGCGACAGCAAAAGAATAAGCAATGAACCAAATGGTTCACCCAATTCACAGGTATTCTTCGAAATGTCCACCATTTGCCCACCTGCAAGCCTCACACCTTTTTAACCAATTACGTCGCACTCTAACAAAAACACCCTCATTGTTGCTTATTTCTTCTGCAGCCAGATAAATGCATTCTCTCAAAGATTCAAGGGCAGTACATTGTACTTTGCTGCAGAAGAAATGCATACCTCTTTAAAATAGTTTGTCAAATGACTTATAATGTTAACAATTTTCCAAAATATTTAAATGTCTCCACTTTGAGATCCATAGTGACCAGTTTTTAGTTTGTGTTTGCGCTTACAAAAAAGTGGTTAATAACATGGTTAACATATACTGTCTTGTTTTTTCAAGTTGGACTGTGTAACTATACTAAAATGTATATTACTTCACTATTACCCCATCAAACCATGTATACTAATGTCAATAAAGTCATTTCGTCAAAAAAAAAATAATTTGTATCAAATATTTGGAGTCATCTAGGTTCTTGACCAATGGTTATAGATGGCATATTATTTCACTGTCACACAAATATTGTGTGAACAATGCTGCAATGCTTTTGCACCTTCATTCAAATGAATTTAGCCACATTCAATATTAAAATACAATGCAAAGTTTAATTTCTAAGAGAAATCTTGCAATAACACACCACATGATCTCATATTGATGGTTGACGGTAGATACTTTCGGATGGAGGGGAGGTTAGGGGAGGTATCGCCTGGCATTAGTAAAATTAAGAGGGAAGGGAAGTGCAGGTGACGAATTTGTGCCAGGTATAAGCATTGGTGGGAGGGATGGCAGCTTCAGTTGTAATTTATGACAAGGGGATCACTAGTTTTATTTCACCCCAGTAGTCTGCCAAAGAGGACAATTGTTTTGGGAAAATGAAGAGCTAGTCCTTTATTTTTATTTTCCATCTTCTAATCTCCTTTCTTTCATTGTTAGTATTATTCCTTGTTTCCATATTAATTTGTGTCTTTCCCTCTTCCTAGGTCCCACTGGAGTCATTCATGTACCTTCTTTAGCAGTCTGCCCTCATCCATCCTTTTCATGTGTCCAAATCATCTTAATTGTACTGGCAAGACCTTTATTTATGTATTAAAAGCAATTACTATTGCTTTATCTCATAACGGATGATAATCATAATAATTGGCATTATTGGGAAAATCTGTATCCCTTTGTCAGCATCGTTTTAACGCTAAAATGTATGGTTTTGATTGTTTCATTCTGCTTTCTTAACTATGGAAAACTTGAATTATCATTATTACTTGAACAAATACACAATTTCAGTAACATTCATACTTGTCAGGCTTAACATTTCGACTTGTGTAGATTTGCCTGAGAATGTGACCACTTCAGTGGTACAGTAAATGCACTGAGCAAGTGTTTTGTTTACATCTGAGGCAGTGCTTGCCTAAAAGCACACACTGGTCTGGTGTTTTATTTACATCTGAGGATGGTGCTGGCATGGAAGCACATGCCGGTCATGTACTGTACTGCTAGCACATGCAATGCAGCTCTGCTTTGTAATTTACATTGCCAAAAAATGAACATTTTTACAAAATGGTTAAACCTACCAAAACAAAACTTAGTATTTTATATTTCTTACACTTGCATCTGTTAGCCAGGTTATTCTGGCCGAAGCAATACCTTCCAACCTGTATACACTTTTAGCAGTAGTGTACATGTGGATATTTGTGTTCATGTGTGATTCTCACCCCCTGCATTTCTTTTCTCTTATGTGCTGTTTCGTATGTTTTTAACATTCTTTATTTGTGCTTTGATACTGTGCTGAACAAGAATTAAGTTAAATTAAAAAATTAGTTAAATCACTACCTTAAAATTAATCATTTAGTCATGTCATTGACGTGTATTTCAGGATTTTCATTTCTGTGTGGTAAAACTTCTCAATGTGTAAACATATGCTGGAGAAAACAATGAGATAGATAATTGACACAATTCTTAAGTTACAGTTTTGCGAGTTCACATCAATATTCTTGACTTAAACCTATGATGGGGGAGAAGATGTAATCGTTTAAGGGCTTGTATTACAATCTCCAGTTAATAGGTGAGATTTGCTAATTCTGGGTTAAATGGAGTGCACTGTAGGTTAGTTAACCTGTAGTTTAACAATTTGGTACAGTCGGCAACATTTTTGTCCATGTTCGCAAGTCACCTAGATGTAAACTTGTAGCAGTAGATCTTCAAAATAAACTTTCTTTTGTAACTCTCTTGATCACTTGCCTGATTTATGTGTGTAATAAACTCTTAAACTTTTTATAAATTGATGTGGTGGGGTTTCATGGTTAATATACATTATTTTGGGAGCTCAATAACTTGCTGTTAATTTTATAATTTATATAGTTATGGCAGCATTATATTTCGAAATGTTCGGCCGTTATGGTGTTAGGGTAGTTTGCATAAGTGAGTTTGGAATGGGCTAGGTGATTCTGGTATATTTAAAAAAAAAACAAGCTTTGCTTCTAAAATAGTTCTTGGAAGTAATGCAAAACAGGATAACTATACATGTATATGTGTTATATTTTGCAATGGGACTGCACTGTTGTCATGGCAGCTACTGTGGACACCTCTTGGTTACTTGTATACTTAAACTTACTAAGATGATCAGTATGGGGTATATCAGGCACTGAAATAGCAGATGAAATTGCCAAAACTGCTGCAATATTACATCCAACACCTTCAAAACAGATATCTCTATCAGCAATAAGACTGGTTAACAACTCAATCACAAAAGAATGGACAAACACATGGTTAACATAGAAAAATGGAAAAACATTGCAACAACTATTAAATATAAAACAACATTCCAAGAAGCATCCAGGTTTTTGCTTCAAGATCCAGAACAGGACATATTATAACAAGAAAGCACCTATATCGTTTTCACTTACAGAATTGTCTGTGTGTCCACTCTGCCTGAAAGAAGAAGAGGACCTCGAGTATGTTTTACTGAAATGTACTTCCAACAATTGCTATAGAAACATCCTTATAATCTCAATTCCATCAATGGAAGAAGCTGTGCTACAATATATTTTATGCACGCCGAGGTTGTGGTATAAGGAAGTGGAAACCTATAATGAACTTTTAAAACAATGAGGGTCACTCCAAAAGTAATACACACTATTTTTTAAAAATGCCATTTTCATTCTACATCTTTGAAATTTTTACAGTGTGTAAATACACACTTCCCGCTTGTGTTCAATTTATTTCAACTTGTCCCCGTGAGTGGCGCTGTCACAGCATGCCTTCAAGATGGCTGCTGCACTTGACATCTGTCAGAAGCAACGTGCTCTCATAGAATTCTTGTGCTGAGAAAATGAGACAGTGGGAAGCTTCCACAAGGTGTATGGAGATGTGCTATCGCGGTACAGTTAGTCAGTGGGCAAGCAGATTACATGATGAAAACGAGACAGTGGGAAGCATCCACAAGGTGTATGGAGATGCTGCTATCTATCGCAGTACAGTTAGTTATTGGGCAAGCAGATTACGTGATGATAAAGGGCATTGCAATATTCAGGATTCTCCTCACAGCGGCAGGCCTCACACTGCACAAACTCCTGGCAATGTGCAGAGAGATGACGAACTGGTTTCTGCTGACAGACGCATCACAGTGACTGAATTGTCACTCTACATTGGAATAGGGGAAGCAAGTTTATGCAGAATACTGAAAGTGTTGGGTTCATATGTCAGTCAAAAAACCACGGAAGCGATCACAAAACTTGGATGGACAACATTGAAACACCCACCTGACAGTCCTGACCTGGCTCCGTGTTACTATCATCTCTTTGGGAAACTGAAAGGATCTCTTCATGGAGTGAAGTTTGAAGATGATGACTCCCTCATGAACGCTGCCAAACAGTAGCTCTAACATGCTGGTCCAGACTTTTACCGTGAAGGTATACAGGCACTAGTTCCAAGATGGTGTAAGGCAGTTGAGAGGATGGGGATTATATGGAAGAATGAAATGTTCCCAAAGGATGTATTGTCACACTGTAAAATTTTCAAAGATGTAGAATGAAAACTGTATTTTTAAAAAGTGTGCATGTCTTTTGTAGTGACCCTATTATGTTCCATAGTTTAGTGTATAATCATGCAATGGACTCCTGTTATCAGTAATACTGGACACACTTAAAGAAGAATGAGAAGGCTGGTGTCTGTCTTGGTTCTAACGTACACTTACCTGTATTTTACTGCTGTTACTCTTAAAACGCTGGAAACTGAGTAGGAGAGGAATGAAATGGTACACTTGATATACAAGTATTATACTTATTTCTGTCAGGTGTTTTATAGTACAGAGTTCTTAGTCATAAGGCTTACTCTATCACACTAAAATTTTGTGGAAATTAATTGAAGAAAAACTGTTGGAGAGTGTGATGAGTTAAAAAAAAAAAGACCATACAGTTAGAAAGAGGCTGTAATGCTGCTAAAAATGATTACAAAACATAGGTGTGGAAGAGAATAAAATACAATTGTTGTTAGCCTTACTCGTTTTCCAATATCCTCATTCCTCTCCTTGGATTTATTTATTCCGAGATCATATTCCTATTATACAAACACTGCACCAGCGCTTCGCTCTTGTCATCACTACAAAAGGAATAATGTACGGCTTTCATTAGATTAAAACATTTAAGGATATTAAATCATATAGGCTTCACTGTTAACATGTGCTATGTCGGTTAGTGCTAAAGTACTAATCTTTGAAGTTATTAATGCTTATGTTTAGAAGCAAATTACCACAAACAAACAAAAACTGAAAAGCCTATGCGAGAGCAAATTAGAGACTTGTATCACAAGAGCATTTCCACACATATTCAAAACTTAGTACGGATATGTAGATGACATCTTCGCTATCGTTAAAAAAAAACTCAGTATGCATTAAAACTACTAAACTTACAGGACAGATCTATAAAATTCACTGTTGAAACAGAACAAGAAGATGGCTACCTTTTCTGGATTTGAAAATGATGAGAAATATGGACAAATTAGAATATGGCATATACAGGAAACCAATAATTTCAATCCAAAGGCTCATCAGCATGCTTATCTTTCATAATTTGATTCACAGATTGATTAATATCCTCATTAACAATTGGAGAATATAGAAAAGAGCTGGACCACATTAAATATATCACAAATTTGAATGGTTTCAAATCCAACCTTATAACCAAGTTGATAAATAAACAGTAAAACATGGATCAGGGATGTCAATAAATTAAAAACAGGAAATAAACAAAGAAGCTGCAAATTCTCACATCATCCAAAAGTGTTTAGTAAATTCAACAAGGTTTTTAAGGATTATAATATAAAACTGGTGCCTGAAAACTAAAAAATTTGCTCAACCAACCTTTGAAAAGATTCTACTCCAAGTTATAAATTATCAGGAATTACTACATTAATTATAAAGATTGTCATAAGATATACATTGGCAAAACTGAAGGAACACTTGATATAAAATACAGACAGATAAATCAGCAATAGCCCATCATTATTGGTCATGCAACCAAAAGATTAGCCAAGAAACTAAACTTTTAAAAACTGGCAAAGTATCACTGGAAATTAACAGTGTGGGAGAATATTCACATCATCAAGAGTAGGAATTGAGTAATTAATATTGAAGTACCAGCAACAGACATCTTATGACTGACCAATGGAAATTAAGCAGGAAATCAGTCGACTGAACTGATGATGGAAAGGAGCCTGTCAGAAACTAGTCCTGAAGGATTTTTAAAGTGGAGCAAAAGAGCTTTTTAAATGTCTCAAATAAGTTTATAAATTTTATGTTGGTTAGTTGTCAACGAAAGGTCATAATACCAAAATTTGGACCTGAGTGCCAGTTAATGAGAATCTTTACCAGAGATAGTAATACAAGCCCTAAACCAGAAAAAAGTTCCTGTTATTTGTACAATAAAAGTAATGCAATGCTAAAGTAATCAAATTTCAATATCTTAAGGGAACCAAGAAGTGCAAAATAACCAAATTTACCATTTTCTGTTTCTGATGTTATTTAATTTTGTAATTCTTCCTGATTCAATGTATGCATGGTTTGAGTTCTTGAAGCATTTAACCTTTTGAAAAAGACAGAATGTGCATCTCATCTAAAGAATACCTCTTATTTAACTTTTAGCATTTAAAGTGATTTAAGTTGTCTGAGATAAACTTTATTTTTCTCTTTTGTCTGAAAGCAAATAGGTGCAATATAAAAGTAATAATCAACCATATCAGAACAGTGGCTGCAACTTCTAAGTACTGTAGAATTCATAAAAGTAGCTAATGTCTCAAAACTGCATTTTCATAAACATCTGTTAATCAAAAGATATAAAACTTACGAAGTTGAAACTTTCATTTTGGAAGTTAATTCGTTATTGTACTGAACTAACACTGTACTTTATGAGTAATTGTCTCAAAGTTTGAGTGAAATATTTCAATTAATTTTCTTCAAAAAGAGACCGTTAAAGTTGTAGTAAGTATCACTTGCAGTAAATTCCTATAGTCCAATGATATGAAAGGGTTCTTAATGTTTAGCAAAAGCGCTAACTATTGGCTTGTTTCTGAGGCAAAAAAGTCTAAAATGTCAGTATTCGTTCTGTTTTGCTGCAATTTGAAATAAAAGTGGTGTTGGTCATTAAAATTTTAAGTTTAGGATTCCTGTTGTTTCCCCTTTGTTCACTGTAGAAGTGCTATCTGAGATCATGGTGATGCAATTGCTTCCATCTTCAGCTTTAGAAATACCTCTAAAATATGTGTCAATAAAATTTTAAGTAGGTGAAGTAAGTATTTTAGCTGACCCATCTTCCATTTAAATTATGGTTCCATTCTGTTATCTTTTAATTTCTACATTCAATATTAATTACTAATGATTAGTGGGTAACATCTAATGATAGCACTTTTAATGCTTAGAAAAATGTACTTCCTTATAGTGTGCTGAAGCTTGCATCTTCTATTGCTCATAATATTATCATAATAGATGTTTTTATAATAATTACATCTGGTTATTTATACAATTCTGGCTTCCACTGTTTTTTAGGACCTAGTTGTCCAGTGTTTTCTTATTGCAATATATTTCTGCTGTGTATGCATTCCTGTTTCCAACTGAATTATACAAGGTGTTAGGGGTACGAGCGCGCAGACTTCAAAGGCAACTTCCGGACGTTAAACTGAAACATAAGTTCCTGTACCATTTTCCTCTATGGTGCATGGTTTCATAAATAGAAATTAAAACTGGTCAAAAGTGTGATTGCGAATATGTCACCACTCCGTTATCGTTTACTTCTGTAATTAGAACAGTGAGGTAGAGCTACAAAAGATGTGTTATTTATGTATTTACCATATGTTGCTAAAATGAATTGTTTAACCACAAAATGATATGAAAGGACTGGATTCCAGCGTGTCTATTGGAATAAAGTCGTGGGCATACACTTGGCAACCCCACAACATTAGCGCATAAGAAGAGCGGATGGTGAGGGAATGTTGATAGTACAACTACCCCCGTGACATCCGTGCACAACAGCAGGTTCTGTCAGTGCTTCAGGTGCGTTAAATGCATTCAGAACTATGGCAGTCTTTACAAATCAAGAGTATTTAGATATGCTTCCTGCTTAGGGTAAAACTGATTGCTACACACGTGAAGTGCAACGCTTGATGATCTTCGCACACGTGTGTTTGAAGCAGCCCTAGAGATTGGGTAGAACACAGCTCTAACGAGGGTAGGGCAAAATTGGCTAAGATGCTTGCATAGATTCTCATGGAGCACATTTTGAACATCTACTGTAAAAGACATCTTGTTGAGTTTGCAGTTATTGACCATTAATAATCATCTTCTTCTTCTACTTCTTCTCCTTCTCCTCCTCCTCCCCCTTCTCCTCCTCCCCCTTCTTCTCCTCCTCCTCCTTCTCCTTTTCCTTCTCCTCCCTCTCCTCCTCATTCTCCTTCTTCGAGCCCTAATGACCTAGTTGTCGGCGGACCCTTAAACAAAACTCACTCACTCATTCTCCTTCTTCTTCTTCTTCTTCTTCTTCTTCTTCTTCTTCTTCTTCTTCTTCTTCTTCTTCTTCTTCTTCTTCTTCTTCTTCTTCTTCTTCTTCTTCTACTTCTTCTTCTTCACATCTTAGGCTATTTAGTCTGTTCCGACTCTAAAGTCCTGTTCTTTATAATAGATTTTCCTGTTTAGCAAAAGCTGGCTGTTATTTAATTACACAATTACACGAATGAGGTATTTCCATACTTAACATTTGAAGTTGCTATCTTTGATCATCCGACTACATCTTATGCATAGCCTTTTACTCAGCTTTTAGTTTAGTTCTCGTGAATATGATTGAGTAGCTTAAAAGCAAACCACCCCATCCCTTGTTACTGGCATTAGCTGACAAGAAACACACGGGCACGTGCGAACCAGATTTCATGCGCTAGCCTAGTTTAGACCTTCACTTGTTGCAAGTGTGAACGCATGCCTGGCTGCAAACCAAAATAAAGCTTTCGGCCTGTGTTGCAAGACTGTGCAGATAATGTATTCCATAATGTTCGATTATCTCCTTTATCTTTCAAGACAGATGGAGTTGTTATTGGACTTTATTATTTGTCATATTTGGATCTCCCAGCACGCGAAATCTGCGCACTCATACCCCTAACACCCCTGTATATACATCTGTTACTGCTAGCTAACAGTGCTTTATAACCTGTTTTTCATTTGTTGTAATGCTAAGGATAAACAAGTGTTAGACTGTATCTAGTTGGCTTATATACAAAGCAATACAACATATGTAATTCTGCAGGTAAATATATGCATCAACATGCTTTGTTTAACTGGATATTCATTGGCTTTAAGAACTGCTCTGTTTGCAAAACCTCAGCTCCTATGATGCATTAAATTCAAATGTTTAGAATTATTTTCCATGCTGTTGCATACAAATGCTTAAAGATTTATATGAGTATAACTACTCTGTCAGAAGATTTTGCTTACAGTGATGTGTAATAATATCTAGATAGTAAAGCAAGTCAGATTTACTGACACTACATCACTTACGATCCTGAATGTACATTGTTAAAAAGCATTTCTAACGTGAAACAACTAACCTCCTGGGAGAATATACTCATTCTGAAAAATAAAGGTTGAGTCTTCAAATTTGAGTTACCCCAAAGTGATAACCTCACCAAGAAATTTCTGGAAAAGACACCTAAGGACAACAGTATTGCAATCTCCAACATGATGACACCACTTTCCAGCAGTCAGCATGAGGTTGAGAATGAGAGTAAATGAGCTATTGAAACATGTCCCATTTTCAATAAGTGTATACAATAATATTGTTCAATAACAATAATAATAATAATTATTATTATTATTATTATTATTATTATTATTATTATTATTATTATTATTATTATTATTATTATTATCATCATCATCATCATCATCATCATCATCATTATCATTATTGTTGTTGTTGTTAATAATAATAAACCCTTACATTTAAAATGAAAATTAAGTACCAGTGTTGTTTAAAAATAAATAATATGTTAAAAATTAATAATGTTTTAACACTGATACTATGTTAATTACTTAATACTAAACTAATTGGTTAATTACCTCCACTCAAAATATGCATTTTTGCTTGGTTTATTGTATACATTTCCTGCTTCTCCTTGAGTTCTTTCAGGTTTCAGAAAGAACTAATAATCTGATGTATTCAAATTATTAGAAAAGCAATGTATTGTTTGCTGCATACTGTAGTGTCGTAGAACTGAGCTATGCAGAATAAATATTGTTGCCAATAACTTGGTCTTTTATTACCAGAACCTTTAGTTGCATCTACTATTGTGGAAAGTTCATCTCTTTGAGGCTAAACCATAGATTATTCTTGTTAAGGAATAACTCTATAGTAATATAAACAGAGAAAATTTGTGTGTGCAAGAGAATGAGGGAGTGTTAATCTCAAGAACCACTCAACCAGTTTTGATAATTCTTTCAACGTTTAAAAGTCCTATTCTTCAGGATGGTTACGTGCTATACAGGTGGGAGATGGATAAGTGCAAATACAGGGTCTGGCAGAAACTATCAACCATTTTAGTATAGGTTCTATTAGTAAGGCTAAATAGGGAATGTAAAGGACTTGCATGGTAATTGGTAGATAACATAATGCCATTTTATGACACAATAACATAAGTCATGTTTTATTTTTATTTTTTTAAAATCGCACCTATTAGGTAACCATCATCCCTTTGGATGCATGCATGGAGTTGACAAATGTGGCTGTCCATTACCTTTACCAATATTTCGGGTGGAATCGCCTGGACCTCTTCACAAATGCATCGCTTCAGAGTCTCTAAGTTGGGATACATGACGTAAACACTTGGATCTTGAGGTACTGCCACAGAAAGAAATTGCAAGCACTCAGATCAGGAGATCTGGCCGGCCATGTATGTCCCAGAAATGTGAGATAATTCTTCCCATAAATATTGCACATAATGTTGCCATCATGTCTCAAGTAGTATGCACAGTTGCCCCATCTTGCTGGAGATAAAGTGATGTCAAATTAACACCCTGTTTCTGTAATTCAGGAATCAGGAAGGTTGCCAGTAGGCCTCTGAAATGTTCTGAATTTACTATGACTGCATTCCCATGTTGATCAAAAGTAGGATTCAATAATCCTGGAAACTGAAACTCCACACTATGCCATGATCTTTGCACTATGGAGTGGTTTTTCAGGAAGTTCTTGTGGATTCACATTACTCCAATATCGCACGTCTTGCTTGTTCAAAGTGTGCCTCATCCGACATCAGGTTGGAAAGAATGTCTCTATTCTCATCCAGTAGGTCAATAAAGTTGGTACAGACTTGTTTCTATAAGACATAGTCATGCTGCAATAACTTAAGGGTCACCTGCATTTTTTGTGGATGATAAGTTAAACCATTACAGAGGCGCACACTTCTGTCAGACATGTGTAAAACTGCAGCGTGTTTGTTTACTGAACACCTAGGACTCCTGTCAATAGCATTCTGTACTCACTCAAAGTGTTCTGGTGTCCGCTTTGACCTTGGCTTTCCTGGTGACTTCTTATTTGTGGCCCTTGCGGTAGCACAAAACTGGTCAACCCACCTCCAAATTGTGTGCCATTCTGCTACTCCTTGATGTCTCTCAATATTGAATTGCTGTCGATACTTCCGCTGCATAGCTACCACACTGTCACCACTTCTGAAATATGCTGCAATCACAAAAGTGTGATGTGTCACAGTCCAACGCTCCATGGTAACTAAAATGGCATCCTTGCTACATGCTACCATTTCAATTTTATCCCCATTGCAGGGCCCTACATACTACCAACCATTAAAAGTGGTAAATTGTTTCTGCCAGACCCTGTATGTGTATCAGCATTCGAGGATACGATGATCCATTATGTGCAGTCTTCTTTGCTTTTTTTCAAAAGTTATGTTCACAAGGAAAACTTCACAATGCTTTCAGGATGGCTACTATTTCATCTCTCAGACATTCGGTGTCTGATGATGTAACAAGTCACACAGCTGGGCCCCCTCTGTACTTGACCTAGGCCAACCATAGTAGGTGGTGTGTTGTGAAGGAAGAATATTGTATCTATTATTTATTTATGCCAACAAACTTACTGTTGGTGTTTTTAAACACACAAGCCGTGTGTGGGCAGTTTGTCACAATAGCTCAGTGGTTAGAGCATCTGCCCGGTAAGCGGAAGGTCTGTGGTTCAAATCCCAGTTGTGGCATTGAATTTTTAAGTTCCAGTTCTACCTTTCATATTGTATCTAATTAGGGTTAACAATATATTTGGGGTTCAGCTTAAAAATATGAACACAGTAACGTTTTTATGCTTTATTTAAATTTGATGTTACTGAACAAACACATAATTCAAAGTACCTAACATATAAACATTTGCACTTAAAACTACAACTATAAAATTAAACCTCAGCATATTAAAATAAACAAAAAATAAAGCAACACAAAAACAGAAAGCATCTTGTAGCGTTCAGTAAAGTAAACTAAGAAACCACTATGTACAACTTCTATCATTTCATTTGAAAGTCTTAATCTATATAAGTGCTGAAAATATTGCCTGTTAGCTCTATAACAAGCTTCCATTCGTCTATGCCTTAATTGAAATTGTTGTGTAGGATCTACGGAATGCAAAATAAAAAAATAAATGCCGTAATTGTCTTATCCTTTCTCACACATCCACATCAGTTCCACACTGCATCCCAGATTCATTGTCTAAGATTTTCCTGATCATTAATTTTTACTGCACGAACTATTTAAGATGCCCCAAGAAATAAAAGCCTAATGGATTTAAACTCAGGGATTGCTGTGCGCAACTCCCATAATCATACTGACCAATCCACTGATTTGGGAAATTATATAGAAATTGGCATACTGGTCCACTGATAGGTGGAGGTGCCCCATCATACATGAACCACATCTATTGACGTGTGTACAGTGGCATTTCCTCGAGAAGCTCCGGTAGTTTTTTTGCAAAAATTTGCATGTGATAGTATTTAGTGTACTTGGCAGCTCCACCGACCCTCAGTAGCTGATGTCCAGGATCCCGGCCCAAAGATTTATCATGAAGCTGTGTTGAAGGTTGCCATGGTAAGTAGTATGCTGATTTTCTTCTGCCCTAGTATGTACATTTTGGAAATTAAATATGCCATCATGGGTAAACATTGTGTTATAAGGATATTGTCTTACACATTTCTTACAAGGTAACCACATTATTTTCACATTTTTGTAGAAACCAATTTCAGAACTGCACTCTTCTTTTGTAGTCCACTTCTTACAGATGTCCCTTTGATGATGGTACTTGTTCATGTAATGTGTGGCAAATACTCCAGCTACTTCCCTTACCAAGTGCCTGTACTTACACCAGGCCTCTCTCTGTTACTGTGTCGCCTCACCATGGTCCTCAACCTTCAAATCAGGGATGAAGAGAACCTGTGTCACAAAGCCTTTGATGCACTGCAGTGAACATTTGTCTAATAGAAAGACAACAATTTGGAAACCGCTGATGATTAGAGCGAGGACATATATCCACTGAAGAAGAAATCAGGTTGACTGCACGGCGAATTGCTTGCTTGACATCATCGCTGCTACCTCGGACTGAGGGGTGAACAGTGTGCTGTGGTTCAGTATGACAGCTGTGCCATACAGAGAGGGAGTGTTATTTTCTGTGTGATCCATGTTTACATACGAGGTGAATAATGTCTTCAGCTTTAGGTGATGGTAAATTAAATCAGTTATTGGAAGAAATAATTTCGTATTGAATGGTGATACGATACAATGTAAGTTATGTTATTCACAAATCAGAGATTCCAAGGAGAAACGGAAATTGTTGAAGCAACATTGCAATACCAAAAAACATAAAGCACTTTTTGCAGCATCAAAAAATAAAGAACACGACCATTTGTCACTTCAATTGGAGTTTTTTGAAGACATGTGCAAAATATTGGTACATAGTAACATACCATGTCACAAAGTAGAACATGCTGAATTTAAAATATTCATAAAAATACACTAAGCGGGAGCCTCCCAGTGCAAGAAAATAGTGTAAATAGTATCTATCAAAATGTTATGATAAAGTTATGGCTCAAATTTGGCAATCTGTGGGTGACAAAATTTGGATTACCATAGACGAAACTCTGGATTCTGTGGGGAGGTTTGTTTGAAATGTAATTGTGGGGGTACTTTCGCCAGGCAGACATACTAAATCATTTCCATTGATGCTTGAAGTTACTGATAAGGTTAACTACAAAAGTATTGCCGAAATTTTTCAAAACAGTCTAATTTTGCTGTGGCCAGAGGGGATCAAAACTGATAATGTACTACTTTTTCTGACAGATGGTGCAAGATACATGCTAAAAGCAGCTAAAGAAATTAAAACTACACATCACCCCAACATGGTACATTTAACGTGCATCGCTCACAGCCTTCATCGTGTAGACGAAATGATACGCTTCTGGTACAGTGATGTGGACTGCTTTATTGCTAATGTGAAAAAAAATTTCTGAAAGCCCCAAACAGATTACCGATTTTCAAAGAAATGGCCCCTCGGGTCCCTTTACCTCCCCAGCCCATTGTAACTAGATGTAGTGGTGATGGCTAAATGTTGCTGCATATTATGCAGATTATTATGATAAAATAGTTAAATTAATCAATGTTTTGGATAGTGAAGACAGCTGTGCCATTAAATCTACTCAGTCACTGATTTCAGGCAATTTACATAAACATTTGTTATTTATTAAAAAGAATTTTCCAGATGTCACCAAAGCTATTCTGCATTTAGAATCAGGAAATCACAAACTGTCATATGCTTTACAATTGATAGAAGAGCTTTATATGGAAATTGAAAATACAGATCCTAGCCTGTCACTGAAGTAGTGCAATATAAACTCAAAACCGTGTTGGAGAGAAATCCTGGTTACGCTACAGTGGTTCATATAAAAATTGGTTTACAACAGCTAGACAAAATGACATTTACGTATGACAAACACAATGCAAAATATCGTACGTTTGTTCCCGTTACATCATGTGACGTTGAGAGAAGTTTCTTGCTGCATAAATATTGTTTGGATGACAAGTTTTTACTTTTGAACAATTTAAAAAATGTATTATTTTTCACTGCAATGTTTTTGAGGAACGAATAGATGACAATATGAACTGATGTAAATGGACTAGAGCTTCTTACACAGCCCTGCCCGTTTGTTTACATGTTCTGAACTCCTGTGCTACGCCATCTGCCAGTCACCACGGAGCGTGTATAGTACAAGTGTGCAAACATTGTAGGCGATGGGATATTTATCTTCGCTCTACTGATGATACAGGTCCCTCGCAGCATTGGCAGATTTCCCAGACATACTATAAATTAAATTAATATCTTCTAATTTAGCATATGTGAAGTCAATCATTGCGTAAAGGAAACTTGGTGACTAAATCGGTCCCATGTTCTCTCACAGCAAGTCACATGGATGCAGGCCAACCATGTGCGAGTTGTCAACCAGGAGGGATATAATGCAGGGCTGTTAAAAACACATTAGATTCTGAAATTTGGAATCATTTAAGGGAATACTATTAATAAGCAGACAAAACAAGATACACTTACTTGTTATACATAATAAATTCAAATTATTTGCACTTTTCCCCTCCCACCCTATAGGTATATGTTTCCAAAAATTTCAAAACTGGAGAGGGTTTCTTTAGTTATTCGTGTCACCTAATTTCAATCCCATTTCGTTGACTATGAATATCAGAGAGTAACTTATACTTTATTACATATATGGCAGATTTTAATGACTGAGCCCAAAGGAATATATCGGGAGGCTTAAAATATTTTAAAATTCTGTTATTTTAGGTGGACATGTTGTATATCATGCATATCACATTTACTTCATATTTCTTTTAAGTTTTAACAGTTGAAGTCCTGGTATGATTTTGACAAAGCCAGGTACATTTATGTTCCAGAAACTAACAAAAATAAGCTACCCTTACATTCATTCCCTAAAATACAAGCATGAGCGTCAGCAGACTTTTTTCCAGGGGGTGGGGGGGGGGGGCCACATGTTGGAAGTTTGCAATCAGATATTATTAATTCATTATTTTACTATCAAAATTTATATCTGTTGCAGATAACCGTATTGATTTATGCTAAATAACAATTGTTCTTAATTAAAATAATAGTTTAATAGTCAGTAATTGCACATTAAGTTCACCAACTTCCAAGGGGGGGCCGCGGCCCCCCCCCCCTTGCCCCCCATTCACGACGCCCATGAATACAAGTCAAGATTCTCTGGCCTATCTAAATGAAACTTTGTATACTTAAACCAGTGCTGTCCAACTTTCTTATGTGCTCGGACACATTTAACTCATGCCTAAGGAGGCGTGAGTGCCATCACAACCACCGTTAGGGCAAGTACCCTTCTTTTGAGAAGAAAAAGGGACAGTACTGGTTAGGGAAGTAATGAATCCAGCTTTAAGTATATAAAAACATACTTTATGGGTATGTACTTTGAAGATATTCAGAAGGAAATAGCTTTGTCTTGAAATTTGAATTAATATTAGAAATCGTCTGACTAAAAATTTGCTTACGAAGGGTGCCAGAATAATATATCATGGGCACCGCATTGGACAGCGCTGGCTTATGCTATAGGAAACAAATTATAAGTTACCTCACAATTCTTAAAAGCTGCTTTCACCATATTTTCAACCCTTCACATAGAAATCTACACTGTTAAACCATGTGGTCAAAATGTTGCACAATTATACATTAGGAGTTGCCATAAATCGTAGGTTACATTACAATTTCCAAAAACCACCTAACCCTTATTTGGAATTATATAGTAGCCAACATTTTCACAAGTTACACTTATTTGATTCTAGATAAAATTATACTGCTTGGCCAACAAGAGCACAAATTTGTTCATTTGGACTACAGAACTTGAAAAAAATTATAGGATACCGCACAACTTCAAAAATCTGTCTATTTCAACCCCTTATGTACAAATTGTCAGTATTTGACCAATCTGGACAAACTTTGGGTGCATGCTTATAGTACAAATACAAATTACACACTCCTTATGACTTAGAAAGAATCACCCCATTATTTTCAACCCCATACTTGAATGTATCAATGCTATAGACAGCTACAAATTGCTTGTGTGTATTTAAATAGTGGTTTTGAGAAAACCATTTTCAAATAGTTTTTCTCTCATAAGCTGATTCTGCGTAAATGTTTATATAAAGCAAATCTTTCCTTTTTTCTGCTGTCACTTTTAGTGCATATATACACAAATTGTGTGGCCTTTGAAAACAATTGATAATAACGTCATCAGAGTTTGAGAATGCTAGTGAAACAGTATAAGGTAATAGAATAGATTTTATGAGAGTAACCCTACAATGTACATTGACTCTCCCCTCCTTTTCTCTGTATTCCTTGTCTCATATGCATAATATCTTTTGTGTTGAGGATTTTCACTCATTTGGATTTGACAATATTATTAGTTTCAGTTCTCTACAGAGCTCTCATATGGACAGGGAATTGCTTGCAATTCACTGCACTCCATATAATGTGTCACCTAATAGTATAATCAATTGACATGAAATCCATGCCATACAGAGGTTGATACATTGTGAAGCCATGTGTTTCACTTTTGAAAGTGCTGTGTAATTTAAAAAATGTATACACTAACGTACACAGAATCTCCATGTATTATACCTGATGACAAAACTCTTGTAGAGAAATGAGTCTGAGACAGCAATTTATAGACAGATTCCCTGCTATTTGTGTGACACAGAGAATGGCTGATAATCTCGTGAAAAGATTTACAGAAGCAGGATTTGTTCTTGATAAGAAATAAAATGTAAATTGCCATGTTCTTACAGAAATAACATTGATGATGTCAGAGAATAGTTAGAACAATGCACAAAGAAATTTCTGGAAAAGCTTGCACTGGAATCAAGAATATCACAAACCTCAGCTTGGAATACCACTTAACTTTTAAAAGTGAAACTCTGTAACTAAAGTTCACCAATTTCAAATACACAATAATGTGAATAGAGAGAATTTCTGCAATTGGGTGTAGGATAATGTTAATAATCACACTATTGTCCCATGTTTAATATTTTTAAAAGGTGTGAGAGATGTGCGGTGGCACAAGGGCATAACTTCTGTTACCATTTATGATGAAGATATATGCTTAATTTTTATAAGAAACCTATGCACTTAAATATAATGGGCTTATGAGGCGAGGGATCTACGAGAGCCAAAGCTCCCTACCCTAAAATCAGGGAAGGCAGCAGCCAAGTGCCACTCCTGTCAGGCTTTCCATTAGGCCAATACCTTGTTTCCTAAAAAGTCCCCCCTCCCCACTGTTACACAGGGGAGAGAAGTGGATACACCACTTACGCACGTTGAATCCTCCGAGGAGATATCTATAACCCAGGTGGGGCCACTGGATATCTAAGAGAGGTAGAATCGGAACTGAAAAATTCAATGCCACAGCTGGGATTTGAGCCACAGACCTTCGCTTGCCATGCAGTTGCTCTAACCATTAAGCTACTGTGACAACCTGCCAGAATAACATTGAATTCTCAAACCAATTCTCCCGGTAGACCACAAAGGGATCTCACATCAAAGACAAGCACCCCAAAGACATAAATAAATAATTACCATCTAATGGTTATTTAATCCTAGGACATAAAGTACATAAGTTAGTAAGTCGCCCTTGGGGTATTTGTCTCATACATACATACATTTCATGCACACACACGTATCTATATTCCTGTTGTATTCCTATATTCAGTAATGGGTTAGTAAAGGTAAATTAACCAATTATAATTTGAGTTAGAGGGAAAGCATGGTGCTTTATTTGTTTATGTATTTATTTAGTTTTGCTTCTATGCAGCAACAAACAATGATATTACTCTGAGAATTCAGTTCTGTTTACTTTTTCTTCGCAAGTTCTGCCTTGCTGTGTATTTAATGAATACCTCTCAAGCTTTTATTTGCATCCCCTGAAAATCTTCTCACACATACACATTATACATTTCACTAACCTGAGCGTAGTCAAGTTTTCCCCTTAGATTTTAGCTCCTTCAAGACATGTCTTTTGCAAGCCGATAAGGCATGGCTGCCAATCATGATAGGTGTGTCCGACAAATTGAATTCACTCATTACCTCTTTCTCTTTAAGACAACGGCCCCAAATGACCCAGCTGTCGACGGGCCCTTAAACTCCACTCACTTACATACTCACTCATTTAAACAATATGGTTGAAAGTGTAAACATGTATTTTATTTCTGTGCCATTTTTATTCTTTGTTTTGGTTATTGGTTAAGGTTATTTAGCAAAAGGAATGGCACTTCCTTCCACCGTGGCCTAAAGCAACCAATGAAATGGACAGGGCTTTGTAAGACGATAAATAATGTGACATAGACGCAAAGTACAGTGAGATTATCTTAGACGTTCTTTGTATACACGTGTACTTGAGATAAGCATACCATGTTTGAAACTCCAGGGTTGAAAATGCTATACTTTCTGTAAGCCACTGATAAGTTGTCTGCCATCTAGTGGAAGTAAGACAAAAATTTTATGTGTATACCATTCAAGAAGAAACATTTAAAGATTTAGTCCTGCTCTCACGAAGTGTTCCTGTACTTGCTCCCAGATAAAGTTATAGTCCTGGTGCAGTGCCCCTCAAATGTATCCAGCGGCCACAACATGTACAGCTGTTCAATGTACTCTGTTCACCCTTTCTACGGAAGTATGGGAGAGGGAAGAGAGGGTGCCAGAGAAACCAAATGCATAAAATAAACATTTCCCTCTATAGTTCGTTCTGGTGTAACAAGGAGCGTTAAGGGTTAACATTGTTGAGCATTCGAGTCTGGGGTAGAGCTTTTTATTTTTGGCTTAATAAACTACCTCCATGCCTTTTACAAGTGTATATTTGCTCGTTTTACTCTAAATAATAGGTGAGATAAGTATTTAATAAATTAGAAAAAGCAGTGAAGAAGATGGGATTAACAATCAATGAAAACAAGATGAAATATTTACAATGAACATGCAAGGGAGTTATATTGTAATTGATAATTATAAATTTAAAATTATTACACAATTTAAATACTTGGGACTGTCATAACAAGTAATAACAACACTGCAACAGAAATAAACTCGAGGATGAAGATGGCTAATATTAATGTTATAATGGGTTAAAGAAGCAACTCCAATCCCATCTCCTTGGTATAAAAACAAAATGCATGCTATATAAAACATTGATTATACTAGTATTAATATAGACCAGAGAGTTGGACTTTAAATAAAGGAACACAGAAAGATCAATGGTATTTAAAAGGAAAGCATTAAGAAAGATCTATAGGTCTGTGAACAAAAATGGGATTTGGCGTAATAGATATAATTTTGAATTTTATAATTTGTATAAAGAGCCAAATGTAATTAAGGTAGATGCTAGGGCATCTGAATAGGATGGAGGATAATAATCCATGTAAAAATGTCACTCTCACCAATCCATTATATGCAACCAGAAAAGTTGGAAGACCAACTACCAGATGACTCGATGATCTGGAAAGAAATCAGAAGGCAATCAATGTAAGGCACTGGAAAAGATCAGCGCTGGATAGATCTTGATGTAGGCGGATCATTGGAGCGGTCTTGGCCTAATAAGGCTGTTGAACCCAAGAAGAAAGAAGACTATAAATAATGTGACATATCAGTGTATTATTGTCCTATTATATGAAAACCATATGGATATGTTATTTAATGTATGTTTCTGTTAATGAAAATGCACGTTATAACAACAAAAATAATCATAATAATAACAGTAATGCCCTTTTTATATAGAAAACGCAATCTGGCTTCCATTGAAGTTATTTGGCTGATGGTGGGGGTAAGAGGCATAACACCAAGCTTCTTTGAAATGTTCTGCAAACATTCCAAGAATACTGATTCCATTTATAGCATAGAATAGAGGTTCAACTGTCAATTATTTGTGTGCATCTACATAATTATTATAGTTGTAATGTTTGTCAATCAATCAAATCTTTATTGTCCTTTATAACATGTTACCCAAGTCCGCAGTGTATTTGTGAGCTGTGCCCAAAATTCTGCGACTGCTACCATGTCAATGTGTCAGAAGAGAACAATATCCTTAATGGCATACTTAAAAAATGACTGAACAATGACTTAGTGAAGTTAACTTTACATTATACACATTGTGCGCTTTTCCTACTGTTATTATAACATGTTACAATGGAAATAATTGAAACATTGTTTAAAAACATGGTCAGCATTTATATTAAAGTACAAAAGTATGTATAAGTAAATATGCATACAATAAGTATATAAATATAGCTACAATACATATAGAAGCACCCAATGGCAACTTGTCACATCATCCACATACATGCAGGTGAGACAGTGCCAAAAGAGTGAATCAATTCAAATACTATTTTGTCATTTAGGAACTCATCAATACCGTAATACACTTTATTTATAAGGAATTTGGTTAATGAGTGTTTAAACTTGGAGAATGGAATATTATTACAAAAGTTTATTAGTAATTTATTGAATAATTTACTACCTATATAGTCAGTCTTTTTACTTTCTCTACTGGAAGTAGAAGAAGTATTGTATTCCACCCAAAAATTCGATGTTGAGATTTCACCTGAAATATATGTTTTGAGGTCCCCAGAATCCAAAAAAAGAAAAAAAGCATTTTTAGAAAAAAGTCTGTGTGCGTGTCTGTCAGTCTGTGGACAGCATAACTCAAAAACGAAAAGTCGGTTAAAAATCAAAGTTGGTATTTAAGTTTAATATCTTTCTAGGATGCAACACAAAGATTTTGAAGAAAATAGTCCCACCCTAAAGCACGCTTTACATGGAAAATGTTTCGAAAATTTTGATTTCCTTAAAAATGAGTAACGATTTTGATTAAAATGCCATATGTTTAAGATATTTGTGTGACAAATGACATGTATATTTTCAATTTTCTGGCTATAGCCTATGTAGTCCTGTTACTCTGGACGACTTTTGAATGACTCGTAAACCATAAGAGATAAGCAGAATCTTACTCTGCAAAAAAAGTAGATCTCGCTAAAACACAATTTATGTCCAAATAAATTTTTTTGTAGAGTGAACCATTTCAGAGATATTCCTTGTTATTTGTGTCAGTTTCAGAAGACTTAAAACTTTCGTGAAATGGAACATAATTCATTTTTTTATATGTTAAGTGTGCAAAGAGAACTGGATCTACAAGCTTTAAAAGATTTGACTAACACTCAAAGCCTACTGAATTCTAATCTTCCCCTTGCACCTACAAGGAAATAAGCAATAAGATAATTTATACAAATGTTTATCTCAAATAACACGAAGAAGATATAGGAATAAGAGTTTGTAAGAATGGTTAGTACAAGAGTAGAGAAAGTCATGTGAGTGCAACACATCAGATTTGTTTATATGTTAACCGTGCAAAGAGAACGAAATTTGAAAGCCTTAAAAGATTGGACTATCACTCAAAGCCTACTGTATTCCCATATTCCCATTGCACATGCAAGAAAATGAGCAATAAGATAATTTCTGCAAATGTTTATCTCAACTAACACCAAGAACATAGAAGAATGAGAGTTTGTAAGAATCGTTAGTACAAGAGTAGAGAAAGTCATATGAGTGCAACACATCAGATTTTTTTCATATAATTTTAGTCTATGAGTTTGGATTATCAGGTCCTGTTTCCCTCTTGTATTGTAATTGAAGAGCGTCTTTACAAAACTTGATAGATGCACAAAATGCGTTTCTGAGAAAAAGGTTTTTTCTATTTATTGACAATACTATTTGGTTAGCACAGCAACTGTATTAATCATCCATTTCTCCATTAATCATCCGTTTCTCCTCCCTGATACTGTCTCATTAAAAGTGAAAAGAAATAAGTAACATAGTTTAACTAGTGCAAATTTGAGGTTTGAAAATGCAGAGCTTTTTCAAAAACCGATAGATGCTGATTTTCTGCATGAGCGAGAAATTAACACATGAAGTTTTGTTATTTTTGTCATTTATTGTTTTTGGGGCTTTTTGTTTACATATTTATTATTTTTTTAATTTTTACCTTTTTATAATACATAATGTACTATACAACCAACATATTAATGTTTATAAGGATTATTTTATTAGGTATAAATTTAGAAACTAAGTACTGCTACATTCACAATAACAATATATTTTGTTTTATTTATATAACAAACATATTGAATACACACAAAGAAATCTTAAACAATATGAATAGGTAAGCTTTAACCTTTATTAGTGCTTGTGTAGTCTGTACATGGTTCTTTGTTCGTTTCTCTTTTCCACATCTGCCTCTGTCTTAATCTTCATCAGTCCCATTTTGCAGGTTGAGCATGTGTCAGTGTGTGGTGTATGGAATGAAAGATTGAAGGAGTTGTAAAGTATGTATTTTATATTTTGACAATGAGCAGACTGATAGATTTCTTAATCTCCTTTCGTTGCAAAAGTGGGTCCACATTTTTCTGATATTAAGTTCTGGAGGTAAATATCCTCTTCTTGATTTTGTTCTTCTATAGTGACTTTCTCTACATCTGTACTTCTTAATGTCTTGCTTTATAGCAGCAGTAACGCCCTTCTGTAATATTCCTGTTCTGTCTCCTCCTCTGGTTTCCTTTAGTGCTTTCCCAGATAAGTGAAATTTTCTAGCCAGGAGAGATAATTTATATTTTGACACCCATGTGATTCCTTGGAAGCTTGCAGCACATACTGACAATACTCGGCCATCATTACTTCTCACACTGTATTTAATGCTAACAGTCTACTTTCTATTTTCAGCCTCTTTATTCACCACTCTGCGATTAGGAGATGTAATATTCATATATTTTATAAGGAATTTATCTGATCTATTTTGTTGAGAACGGAAAGGTGTTGGTGAAATCCACTTATACCATTGTAAGTCAAATCAGCTGCATAACAGTGCTTATGACCTTTACTTTTAGAATTTTGTGGAGTGCGCTCGAGACCATATGAACATTTAATTGCTGGAGTATGAGCTTTCCATGACTTGCATTTTGATTTCCTTTCCTTGTTTTTGCAATTCCTACCTCCCGCGCATTCTACGACTGGTACAGTTTTGCAATCTGAGTTCCTGTCCATTGTGCATAGTACAGTGCAGTGTCTCATCTAAGAATAAAAATGCTATGTAAGTGAGACAGAATATTAGAAGACCCCAAAAGAAAATCGTTTATGTGAATATTTGTTAAGAGTGTAATTTGTTTTTTGATGTTGGTATGAGTTGGTTAAATGACGAAAACGTGTTACTAATGTTCATTGTTACAAACAATTAAGTTTGTTTAAAGACGTCATAAATATTTCCATATTTAATTTTAATATATCTGTATAAATAAAAGAATTATATGTGTTCAGTCTTGATAGCAAAGGGAGAATGGTTAGGGATCGCTTCCCTAACAATATGGGAACTATTTGATGGACGCATACGCGGATGTATACGAGAAAGGTAGTATCACGTGAGGTGACGCTGGCTGGACTTCGTCCACTCGCATCTAAATATTCAAGGTGATAAGACGTGTTTTGGTAGCGTGTGAACATGTGTAGAACATTTACCAGACTTTCATCAAGCTTTTGTTCCGCTTTTTGAAAAAGTGGAAAAACTCAAATAATCTAAAATGGTGCTAAGAGGATTTATTTAAATGTAAAATAGAGAAAAAGTGTTAATAAAATAATACATTGTGTAGGAAGAAATATCGGGTGATTATTCATTCCATCCGTTACCACGCCCTGAGGGAAATAAGAGCCACATCGCTCAAACGTGAAGCTTCTCTTCAATAAAAACAGCACCATAAGTATAACAAAGCTTGCAGAAGCACCTGCCTGCTGTGCAAGGGGTCCCAGGTTCGATTCCCAGCAGGGGGTGAGAATTTTTTCTCCAGCCAAGGTTATTCCTCATCCTTCCCTGAGTCTGGAAGTATGAATGAAAGTGAGAGTGTGTGTGTGTGTGTGTGTGTGTGTGTGTGTGTGTGTGTGTGTGTGTGTGTGCGTGTGTGCGTGCGTGCGTGCGTGCGTGCGTGCGTGCGTGCGTGCGTGCGTGCGTGCGTGTGTGTGTGTTTGCTCAACGTGTAAAAACCCCCAAAGATCGAAAAAACCCTCTGTTAAACGAGTAACACCATTGCCAATAGGCAAGGCCGCCGATATTACCTCTGCAGTTAAAGGCGGGATATAAATGGAACAAAAAATATAAATAAAAAAGCTTACAGAAACGAATGTGAAATCCAAGCACACAACCTGAGTTTGCAGTTATTGCCAATGATGCAGCAGTGTAAAAGGCTTGCAGAAATGATGGAGAATTTCAAGAATCGCAACAGTGAGATGGCAGTCGATGCCAACATGCGTTTTATAGAATTCAGGTTGCTACACTCTGGATCATAAAATCATAACATTGCATCTATTGGCCTTTGCTTTAGCTGAGCAATTGCATCTATTGAGTTTTTGAAAAAACTGCTAATATTCCCTACCTTCTACACAGGACATTAATAAAATTTTGCAAAATCTGATTTCACAGAACGATGCAGAAGGTGAGAATTATGCTGATACTATATATAACTCAATTTCGTAAAATTTTGCATCTATCAAGTTTTGAAAAAAGCTCCTCAATTGTGAGTTGCTGAATTTTGTGAAAGTGAACTGCTGTGTGACCGCCTCCTTAGTGCAGTTGGTAGCGCACTTGCCTCTGGCGTGGAGAACCCGGGTTCGATCCCCAGTATCTGGGAGGTCTGGCATGGGGTGCACTCAGCCTCGTTAGTCCCGGGGGGACCCATTGAGGAGCTACTTGATGGAAAATTAGTCCCCCAGGTCGTGAAGACTGCATAACTGGCCAGGAGGGATCGGGACGCTGACCACATACCACCCTCCAGTACTGCACCCCACCAATTATGTCTGTAGTGGGCCGAGGCGGGGGACGCATCGGCTGGGTAGTAAGGCTAGGCTCTTCATGGGCTGTTGTGCTGGGGCTTAGTTTAGTTAACTGCTATGCATAGAGAGTAAGTAGTGATAAAGCTTTAAATGTTTTCCTTCATGAGCTATTCATTGACAATTTTGCAATGTATCTGTCAGTGCATTCCTGTAAAGTAAAGATTCTATTTAAGTTAATTTTAGATGTTGACCCCCATAATTCAATACCGTATGTGATTGTTGAATAAATTAATGCAAAGTAGACAATCTTTGCAGTCTCAGTGGATATAAGTTTGATATATTACGTAAAACAAAAGGTGCTGAACACAATTTTATTTCAATCTTACTAATATGTCCGTTCCATGACAATTTGCTATCAACAGTTAAACCAAGTATGTTGAACATCTCAACAGGTAAAATAATATTATCTAAATTAAGATGAGGTTCAAAATGATTATTTTTAAAATCAAAAACTATAAATTCACCCTTTTTTGCATTAACACACAATTTTAGGTTATTAAAATATTGGGTTACAGAGTTCACAACTTCATTCATTTGTATTTCTAATATGCTGAGATCATTGTTCTTAAAAGCTATTGTTGTGCCATCAGCATAGAGACTTAAACTTCAACTCTATCCATGTATTAGCTAGCAATCCTTAAATTACGCATGGCAGCCATCTTGCGGACTTGCCTCCTAGCCTAGCTCTGTCTTATTATATCTACTATCACATCGGTATGTGTAAGGAAATTGTCTGTTGAAAAACACACACACACACACACGCCGCCTACTCCTAAGTAATGGAGAGTTATATCCTCACAATATGTTTGTAGGTATACCTATTCAATTATAGAGTTCAAAATTTTTTTAAAAAAATAGCTGAACTTTGTATAGCAAACATGTTGATGGAATTTAAGATGTTCCAAATGGCACCGCAAGATTTGGTTCAATCTGCATTAACATATTATATCATCAATAAAGAATTTAGAATATTCCAAATGGTGCCACAAAGACACATGTAATTTGTAGCTCTATTCCAAAGCACTCAACATCAAAACACACATCTGTGTTGACGTCTACAAAATCCATAGGTGAAAACTACCACTGTCAGGTCACCAACAAAAATGTCAAACTCAACACAAAAGACTAGCAAGCCCGTAATATATGATGCCTCACCGATAAAGTTCAGAAAGAGTTACACGAAAAACGACTTCCTCGAAGAAGATAATAGATAATAAGTCTGATCCCAGTACATCGAAGGGACTGAGAAGGGATAAGGGATAACTCTGGGAACTTGAAGACTACTTATGAATAAAGAGGATTTCAAACAAGTTTAGAATGATAATTGTTAAACACTGTTTCAAAAAAAATTCTTTAGAGTGGTTAAGGTTAACCCTAGCATCTCACGAGGCATACAGCATGTTTAGAAACTTATTCATAACTAGATTTTTGGATGCTGGACATCAGAACAGAATTAAAGTTAAATTAGCAACTGGACGTTACAAAGCCAAACATGGGATTTCAATGACTGGATACTTTTTAAAGTTTGCCAACAAGACAAAGTTACCAGAACCTCAGATGAGTGAGCAAGAGGTTATAAATACACTAATATGTCACTATCCCCACCAAATTACAAATAATCTAATTGTAGAAAAACCTATAGATTTCTCTGATATGATTGAGATATTGGCGGAATTCGAGGCAAATAATGGCTACCCAGAGATAAATTCAAATTCCTGTGACAAAAATGGTCCACATGCGGAAAGTGGACAAAATAACAAAAAACCACAACAAGAACATCACAAAAGTGATAATGCACCACACTCGCAATGAAACCATATGAGAGGTGAGGCACAGGTGATGTAAGAAATAGGCATTTTTAAACAAGATCTCATTATAGAAGTACCAAACCACAGCACCGACAAATTTCGCGATATGATCGGTAGAGAGATCATTACCGTGCTAACTTCATTAGGGAACATGGTAGAAGCAGTCAATTGAGCCATTTAAGTTTCTACAGAGATCACACTCAAAGAGGGAACAGGAATTTGGATAGAAGAAATTTCAACACAATTTTCCTACACACCCAACCCCTACTCCTAGAATCAGCGAAGGAAACAATGAATGTGAAACTGACAATAATTTCACAAGATTACCTATACCCCACATTGTTGGTGGATGGGGTAATTCAAGGTGTGACTGGGTAACCGCAGGCCCTGGTTATCATGTAGGACCTACATTCATATCCGCTGATAAAGGTCAATTCCGGGGCCATTGCATGAGCTGATGCACTCCTGAAGGAGATTGGGTCCTTCTGTCTATACACTGGGAGGTGTGACCCTAGGGTGAGCAAGGTCCAAGCCAGGACTCTCACCTAAGCTGAGGTGGCGCCCAGTAAGTGAGCATGTCATCGGAGACATTTGCAATGGTGGAGGAATAAGATGCCATGGGACATCTCAAACAAAACTTTAAAGCACAGAAGGTTGTTGGAAAGGAACTAGCAGAGTTGAGTGGTCCTCGCTACTTAGTAATAGCTAGATCTGAGGAAAGTGAGAAGTTTATATTGGTGAGTCCGTTTACAATTCAAGAGGATCTGGATAAGATTACTGCTTCAGTAAAGTCATGCACTAGATTTTGCAATGGCATGCTGCTGGTTGAAGTACATTCAGTCACCCAGGCAGCCAAGATACTGAAAGCCAATATGTTACCAAGTTATCCTATACGTTTAGAGATGAATAGGATGTTGAACTCACGCGCCAATGAGGAGATTCAAGAACATCTTATGGAGTAAGGCGTTACTGAACTTGATTGACAGCGTCGTTAAACAACAAAATAATTTTTTTTACCGAGTTCAGAGCACAGAAGATGGTGAACTAAAGCCAACTCGTACCCTGTAACTGATTTTGGTCGGGTACATCTCCCACAAGGGATTAAGGCAGGGTACAAATCCATCGAAGTTAGGCCTTTCATCCCGAACCCACTCAGATGTTTCAACTGCCAGCGCTTTGGGCATACAAGTGAGCTTTGTAAGGGACTAGCTACATGCCGAGATTGTCCCCGGTTTCTAGAGGAAAGAGCGATCCAAGAGATATGGGTTAAAGAGAAGGTGCCCTTTTCAGAACCCCGGAAACTCTAGTGTATACACCATCCCTCTGTTCCCAGGTCGGGTACGTATAGCTCAGTTGCTGCTATACCGGTACAGAGGCGAGAGATCGCAACGCAGACAAGCAATTTAAAATGAGGCAACAATTTCTGAAAAGACACGTGTAGCTCGTAGCTCTATTCCAAAGCGCTCAACATCATAGCACACGTCTGTGTTGACATCTACAAAATCCGTAAGTGAAAGCTACCACTGTCAGGTCACCAACAAAAACTCAAACTCATCACAAAAGACTAGCAAACCCGTAATATATGATGTCTCACCGATAAAGTTCAGAAAGAGTTACACGAAAAACGACTTCCTCAAAGAAGATAACAAGTCTGATCCCAGTACATCTTCTCGAAGATCCTCTTCTGGGATGGACTCGGACCGGCGACTTCCAACTTCGCCGGTCTCCCTAAGCAGTCGGTTCGAGGTTATGGAACCGAAGTTTGCTATGTGGACACGCACCTTCTCGGTAGAGGAGATGCAAGAAGGTGCTGCCCACATTGGGAGAACCCCAGGGGAAAAGAGGCAGGATAAAGCTTCAGGGAAAGGTGCAAGCCCTACACATAAAGAAGGGCTAAATAGAACCGACCACCGCCTACTCCAAAGTAATGGAGAGTTGCCTTAGAGTGCTCATCCCATACAGATATTAGCATGGCTAACTTACAATGCAATATACGTGGTATTAGAACACAAAGACCAGAACTTGAGCTTTTGCTCAATATGAACTAACCTTTGGTCGCATGTTTGCAAGAGATTAAAACGCTTTCCAATTAAGGCGATACACCTCAGTACGGTGTGATGTTACACCAGAAGAGGGTATTCCGGCACATGGTGGCGCTATGATGCTTGTCAGAGATGATATGCAGGCTGTAAATGAATAACACCGCACGAATTTTACTGGTAATAGAGGGTTCATAGACAATCAATTTGAGATAGGAAACCAATGGTCTACGACGTCAAGTTATTAAGTTATACGTATTCAAAGTAATTAGAAATTGTGTCCAATAAACCAGAAAGAAATATGTCAATATTATCCACCGGAATCGAAAAAAAAGTGCTTATTAGGAACTCAGTAAAGCCTGTCTGCCGTCTCTCGGAAGAAGCATTTCTAAATTGTAGCGTTACCAAAAGCGCTTAAATTGGAGACTTATCATGTGGCTGCACGCCATTGCAATGGAGAACAGGCTGTGGCAAGCGTATACAGAATTAAAGTGCAGCTGTCAAACGTGTGCTTTGGCCACGCGTTTATGGCAACTGTGAAGTTAATAAGCCCGAGAAACTGAGTTCAAACCCGCAGAGGGGATAAACTTTTTTCCCTTCTTTCTCTTTTCCATTTTGAGAGCAACGTTGTGCGTTTGCTTTAAAATGGCAAAATACGACCATTAAATGCAATGCACAGAGTATTGTTTACTTTTGCTTCTCCTCACATCTGATGACTTAGACTGGAGGGTTATGTATTGCCATTGGTCTGAAGCTGTCTGTTGGCTATAGCTGGCCGTGTCAATAAGAGCAATTTTCAATCTAACGGTTGACCTGCTGTAAACAGTTCACAAAATGTTGAAACCAAATAATAGCATAAAGTTCTACGACTCCCCAAAAGAGGCGCTCAATACTTACGTGTTATCATGATAAATGTCTAATACTGCCAGTAGGTGACCTTGATAAACCTGGAAGACACTAACACACCATGTGGTGATTGTTTCCTACGCGAGTCACCCACGTTTCATTTTCTATTTCCTTCAGCGCACAATAACATTGCGTTGAAACAGTGAAATAGGTACTGTGGGAACATGGAGCAAAATCACACTTTTACCGAATTTGCTGACATGCACCTAGTGTATGGCGAATCAGGAGGTTGTTCTGCAATAGCTGCACGGATTTACAGCGAAAGGTATCCCATTAGACGGCAGCCCCATCGGACTACTTTCGAATCTGTAGGTCGGCGTTTGCGAGAACGCGATTCTGCGGTGCCAAATAAAGCAGATTGCGGTGCAAGACGTACCCATCGCATTCCAGAGTTTGAAGAACTGCGTTTACTGGGACAGGAACCGTCAACCAGCACCCGTGCTATTACACATACAATGGGCGTCAACCACACAAAGTATGACAAGTCTTGCATGAGGAGCAGCTCTACCCCATCCATCTGCAAAAGGTGCAAGCCTTAACTGCGGAAGATTGTGAGTTACGCTTGCAGTTTTGCGAATGGGCCTTAAGGCAGCCACCGGAACTGTTTTCAGTGGTGTTGTTCACCGATGAAGCCACGTTTACCGGGATGGGCCGTTTCTGAACTACAAGAATAGCCACATTATGGGCATGCGAAAACCCCCATGCCACTATTCACAAGAGCCACCAACAGCAGTTTATGGTGAACATATGGGCTGGCATTATTTCTGATCACGTCATTGGGCCGTGCCTTCTTCCTCCTCGATTTCGTGGCAACACTTATAAAATATTTCTGAAGGAGGTACTGCCCGCGATTTTGGAAGAAGTGCCGCTTGATGTTCGCTGCATTTCCAACACGACGGAGCTCCTGCGCATTATGCTATAACCGTACGGGAGCATCTAAATAGAGTCTTCCCCAATCGTTGGATCGGAAGAGGCAGTCCTACCGTGCCTTGGCCACCTCGTTCGCCGGATCTCAATCCCATGGATTTCTTTTTCTGGGGGTCATCTTCATGATTAATTGATTCTGAGGAGACGCTGGTTGCCCGCATTATTGCAGCCAGTGATAAGATTCGCAACGCACCAGGAATGCTCAACAGGGTTCGCGAATCATTTCTGCGTCGATGTCGCCTATGCATTGATGTTGAAGGTCACCATTTTGAGCACTTCCTTTGAAATCTGCACCTTCTTCTTTAATGGCTCTACAGCTCGATTGGGCTTTGACCTTCCCTACTATTTTCTTCCATTCTCGTCTATCATGCGCCTTCCTTCTCCAGCCTCTGACTGTCATTGCAGTAAGATCTTCCTACACACAGCCCATCCACCTTGTTCTGCTTTTCCTTCTTCGTGAAAATATTTTCCTTTTTTACATTTTCTTTGGATTCCGCTCATCCTCCATTCTTTCCAGATGTCCCACCATCTAAGTCTCTGGGGTTTCATATAACAGTATCTTGATCTATTAAATAATTTATTCCCTTGATTGTTTCTCACTCTCCAATTGTGAGTAATTTTCTCTCGAAAGATCGTAAAGCCTTTTCATCGTCCATTGTGGTACACCAAACCTCAGACCCATAGGTTACTACTGGCTTATTAATGGTTTATAAACTTGTAGTTTAATATTTCTGGTTATTATTCCATCAGAGAAAAATTTTTATTTGCATAATAAGCTCATTCCCTACCTGTATTCTTTCTCTTATTGTATCGCTCAAATTATCAGATTTAATTAAGGTACCAAAATATGAAACCTGCACTTATTCATTATTTATTCCCTTACCTTTATTCTGTTTGTATCTACCTGTTGTATTATAATGTTAATATCAATTCAACTTATGTTTATAATAATTCAATCGCATGTAGCTGTTTCAAGTGCTTATTCATTATTTACTTGTTTGTAAGCTGCTATTTAGGCTTGAACCATCTCATTTAAGTGAAAACGAAGTTGTCAGCGTGTACCTACTATTGTAGGTTATGCAAGAATAAATAATAGCTAAACACAGTTGGAACGAAAAGTTTAAACACTAGTTAAACGAAAAATTACAGGGCGACACAGATGTTTCCTACAAATCAAACTAAATTAAGCACGCGCTTATGAAGAAAGGAGGAGGGAGGGAAGAAAAGGAAGGAAGGGAGGGAATGAGGTAGGTAAGGGGGAGGGAAGAAAGAAAGGAAAGAAAGAGACAAAAACGAGAGAAAGAGAGAACGAAAGAGAGAAAAAGAAAAGCAAAGAGCGAAGGAAGGAAAGAAAGAAAGAGAGAAAGAAAGAGATAAAGAGGATAAAAAATATGAGCTGATGGGTATTTGAAGTTGCACTTTTAATAGGTGCATACCTTCGCATCGTGGCACCATATCTACTACGCTAAACAGGCAGGCTACGGAGTTTGCCCGCTTGCTCCCTCCAACTGCAGTGGACATGATCAGTGGCGTGCATACGCTCAAACAATTTTAAGGCTTAGCTATGTAATTTGTAATCCTAGACCATAGGTTTCCTATCTCAAATTGATTGTCTATGAACCTTCTATTACCAGTAAAATTCGTGCGGTGTTATTCATTTACATCCTGTATATATGGAACCTGTACCCTTGCGGTCTGATAAACAATCAGTTGCTGTAAGGATTATACTGCGAAACATCCAGTTCACCATTTGTAACGTATAGTTGCCTCCGTCCCAGGACTTCTCGCCTATTGATTTCGAATATCTACTTTCCCAGTTACCAACACCATTTCTGTTGGTGGGAGACTTCAGTGTCACCACCCACTTTGGGGTTCTAGTTGCGCTTGTGCGAGAGGCAACCTAATCCCTGATTTCTTGGACAATTACAGCCTAGCTCTCCTCAACACTGGAGAGCCAACATTTCTTTCAGGCTTCTTCAATAGTTTCTCACGCCTTGATCTTGCAATTTGTTCACCACAGTTCCTTACAATGGAATGTCATATCTAATTTACCTTCTAGCCACCATTTTCCATGTCCTTTAAGTCTCTTAACGCAAGATACATGTTCCACCCGTATGCCTAGATGGCGTTTAGACTATGCCAACTGGAACCTTTACACCCAGTTGGCCTTGTTTACTTACAATAAGCACGACTCAGTGAATTGATTTGGCGCAGTATTTCACCGAGAGGATTCTTTCTGTTGCTGAGCAATCTATTCCACGGCCGACTTCCCACTTCCGTGGATTTCCTGTACCTTGGTGGACAAATGAATGTCAAAATGCCATTCGTGCTCGAAGGCGTGCTCTTAAGGCTTTTCAACGTCACCCTACATTGGATGACCTAATCCAATACAAGAAAATGTGCGCCAGGTTCAGACAAGTCATTAAGGATAGCAAAAAGACATAATGGAGGAAATTTATAGCTTCATTTAACCGACATGCACCTGCCTCTGTTGTATGGGACAAGTTAAGGCGCGTAGCCGGTAAATCGACCCATATACCAATTGCGGGTTTGAAAATAGCTACAGGAGCTGTTTTTGATCCATTTAATGTAGCCAACACGATTGGCAGTGCATTCGCTCAAGTGTCTAGCACGGATAGCTACTCCCCTGAGTTCCTTCTACTTAAAACTCAGGTGGAATCTCAAGGCTTCGCGTTTCGTTCTAGAAATCTAGATGATTACAATCGCCTTTTCATTATGGCGGAGTTAGAACATTCTCTTTCGTCTTCGCGACTATCACCGCCAGGACCGGACGGTATTCACGAACAAATGCAGCTCTCTCCTGAAGTAAAGGCTTTCCTGTTCTAGGTATATAATCGTGTTTTGGTTGACAGTGTAGTTCCAGAAAATTTGCGGTGGGAGGGGGGGGGCGCCACTGTTATACCCACTCTGAAAACCGGAACGTATCGCCTTCTCTCCCCCCCCCCCCCAGCTACTGCCCTATTTCCCTCATCAGTTTGCAAGGTGATGGAACGCATGACCAACGGACGATTGGTATGGCGGTTAGAAACTCGTAACCAACTGATTAACATTCGGAGCGGTTTTCGACGATGCCCTCGAACTGCAGACCATCTTGTGTCATCGACAAATAATAAACGGATTTATGAAGAACTCTCAAACCGTTGGCATATTTTTCGATCTCGAAAAGGCTTATGAACGCGCTGGTGAGCAGGAATTCTACGCTCCCTGGTTACCTGGAACATACGTGGACGCCTACCGATGCTCATTCAGGAGTTTATCAATATATCACGTTTTCCGAGTAAGGTTCGGCTCAGTTTTTTTTTTTTTAAAGGCATTTTGTTCAGGAGGAGAAAGTGCCTCAGGGCACCTATATTGTCACGCTGTTTGCTATAGCAATTAACTACGAGGGCCGTCTCAAAAGTAACTTGCACTATTTTTTTAAATCCGCGCGGTAGGCGGAAAAAGTCTGAAAGTCCCAGGGTATATAGGTATGGGTGTAGTAGCAGCACCGTAAAATTCCTAGGCCCCTAAGTTTATTGTTTGGACATTAAAACGGCAGTAACAATAGAGACTCCAATCGTTCCTACCGCCGATTGCGAAGTTCGCGCTGTAATCCGTTTTCTGACGGGAAAACATAAATGTGCGACTGAAATTCATTGCGAGTTGTCCAGTGTTTATGCAAAAGACGTTTTGTCAAGACAAATGGTTTCTCGTTGACCCCAATCGTTCATTGAAGGGAGAACAACATTACACAATGAGCAATGAAGTGGCCGACCCTCCACTTCCCTCGGTCCGGATATTGTTGACGAGGTTCGAGCAGTCGTGAACACCGATCAGCGCCTTACACTTGATGCAGGTTTGTTTCAACTTCCTCCGTATATTGAAATAAGCGGTGCATCGCTTCACAGGATTATTTCTAAGAATCTGTGTCTGTCGAAACTGTGTGCAAGTTGTGGAAACGTATGGATGAGGCAACTCCAAAAAAAAAAAAAGGAAAACGTTGTTGCATCGGCTGTCAAGGTCATCACAACGATATTCTGGGATTCGAAGGGAGTACTGTTAATCGATTACCTGCTCCATGGGACCACGATGACAGCTGCTTGCTATTGTGAGGTGCTGAGAAAACTCAAAAGAGCCATACAAAACAAAAGGAAGGGAAAGTTGAGCAAAACAGTTTCTCTGATCCACGATAACACTCGCCCGCACGCTGCTCGTGAAACTCAAGCCCTTTTGAGCAGTTTCGATGGAATGTTTTCGGTCATCCATCTAGTGCACCTGACCTTGCACCGAGTGATTACCATCTTTTTCCGGAGTTGCAGCAACATCTTGGGGGAAGGCGCTTCGTAAATGACGAAGAACTGAAACAAGAAGTGGACAGATGGCTATCCAGTTTGGCGGGAGAGTGGTTTGACATTGGGTTAAAAAAACTGTTACCACGGTATCAAAATGTATTTAGCATCAAGGAAATTATGTGGAAAAATTGGTACTGAATGTAGCTTTCAAAATATACCTACCCTTTTTAAAATATTTAAACGTTTTGTTATTTTTTTAAAAAATAGTGCAAGTTACTTTTGAGACGCCCCTCGTACATCTGGAAATGTGTTTCACGTGGAGTTTCATTTTTAAAAAAATATTTTGTTTAACGACGCGGTCAATTGCCAGGATCACACCAGGATCCGGGTGTGCCGGAACTTCGTCCCGCAGAAGACCTGGAGTTTCGTCATGCCTATTCGTGGACGACTTCGCCGCCTATTGTACTTCTCAGCGCTCGGCGTTTTTACAACGGCGCCTGTAGATATGTTTAGACAACCTTCGAGAATGGAGCTCAAAATACGGCTTTCGTTTCTCAACTGGCGCCGTAAGAGACGATTACCATCTTCGCTTCATTTCGGTCCAGATTCACTTCCCTTCGCAGATGAGATGTATTTCGGGGGTTGATCTTAGATAGGAAGCTTAGTTGGTCATCGCATATAGCACAACTAAGAGCACGATGTGGCCGTTCCTTGAATATCTTGCAGGTACTGAATGGCAAATCGTGGGGACCGGATCGGACAATTTTGCTGCGAAAGTATCACGAAATAGTCTGATCCCAACTAGACTGTGGGTGTATTGTTTATTCGTCAGCACGACCATTTGTGTTGAGAAGATTAGACGTGGTCCATAATAGGGGCATACGCACGGCAATAGGAGCTTTTCCAACAAGCCCAGTTGTGAACCTTTACGCCTAATCCGCAGAACCTCCTCTGCAATATCAGCATTATATTCTCTTAGCAAATTATGATTGTGCGCTTAGATGTATGCCTAAGCACTCAACATTCGCTTCATTCTTCACTACCACGCTAAGAGAACGATATAGGAAAAGCATAGTCCCAAGCTAGCGGGTTTTCGTTTCCAGGAGCTTCTAAGGAAGCTTGCAATTGAAATGCCTAAGATATTTCCCAAGGGCAAGAAGCCCTAGCCCCCTTGGTTACCTGGCCCGCCCCATGTAGATATTGGGACGACCGTACACCGGAAGTCCACGATGCCTACCTCTAGTATTCGCGCTTGTTTTTTAGAATTTTTGTCAGGCTACACTGACCGACGTGGGCCCTAATGACCTAGCTGTCGACGGGCCCTTAAACCCTACTCACTCACTCACTGACCGACGTTTTATTTACACCGATGGATCAAAGAGCACCAGCGGTGTTGGATGTGCTTATGTTTATGGAACCGAACCACACACATTCGGTTTTCATAATAGCACTTCCATTTATACTGCAGACATGGACGTCGGCAGACCTTTTTTCAGGGAGGAGCCACATGTTGGAAGTTTGTAATCAAACAATACTAATTCTTATTCTGTTGCCAAAAACTATAAATGGTATGAATTACACCGTTCTGCATGGACTTCACTTTTTTAAAGTGAATGAGCATTTCTGAATCACATTTTCACACTCATTGCAAAACTGAAATCCGTTTTCACGTACCACGTCAGAATTTTTTGCAATTCAAAACTTTATGCTTTGAATTTTTTTTCGTAATTCACATACTGTAGTAATATTACCACGGGCTTATCGTTTGTTAGAAAGGCTCAACAGCTTATAAGTTAAACTTTATTACTTAAAATATGAAATAATATAACTATTACTATGTTTATATTTTTATATGTATTAAAATCCAACTATATCCGCCCTAGGGGGTGTACAAAAATGTCGTGGTGATAACACATGCAATGTTTATTCTTGGATATGTTTATCTACAGTATCAGATATGTTGCCATCTGCGTCCAGTAGCACTGAAACTGAATCTCCAGTGGATCATACTAAACTTATGAACCAGATAACTCTGATGAGGATAGATGTTTTAATCAAAGTGAGCTTAATGATTTAGTGAGGGATTTAAATTTGCCTAAAGAATCAGCAGAACGTTTAGGCTCTAGGTTAAAAGAGAAGAAAAGGAAGTGTTGGCTGAGGGTACATATTTTTCATGGTATAGGCATAATGAGAAGAAACTTGTCCCTTTTATGCTGAAGAAGAAAATTTGGTGTTTTGCCAAGACACCCCTGCTGTCTTCAAATGTTGTGTTATAAATCCAAAGAGTGTAGGTTTTTCATAGAGTCTTCTCAAAAAGTCTTAAAGGTGTTTTGCTTCATAATGGAAACATTCATTCTTCCATTCCTGTAGCCCACTCTCTTCTTTTAATGGAGACACATGAAAATGTTACATTTTTGTTACAAGAACTACAGTACGAAAACCATCAATGGCTAGCCCGTGTAGATTTCAAGACTATTGGACTATTACTTGGTCAGCAGGCTGATTTCGCAAAATATCCTTGTTTCTTATTTGAAAGGGATAGCAGAGCTAAGTCAGTACACTCAGAAAGGAAACAGTGGCCACGTAAGACTAATTTAACACTGAGCAAAAAACAGAAAAGAAAGACACACACATATATATCTGAACAATATGCGAGGTCAAAGAGGAGAAAATTTGAAGTGCAATATTGATAGAAGGTTATGAATGTGTTTATAATTATTATTAATTAGTGGCAAATAACAAATTATAATTATGGCCTAGTTTTTCATACAAAATTCTTGTTGAAAGTAATTTTATTACATTTTTAATTTATGAACATTTTGAAAACCTGACATGATGGGAGGAAATGGAGATTATTTTCGAATTCAGCACACAAAAAAATCTGTTTAGGATCACCTATCAGATTCAAAAAAACAAAAAATAACTTTTGAAATACAGAACGGTGTTATAGTATTAGTTGTGGATAACTGTATTAATTAGTGCTAAATAAAAACTGTTCTTTATATTAAAATTTAAAAAACCAGTCCAATAGTAATTGTAATTGACTGTACGTTAATATAATTAATTTCCAAGGGGGGCTGCGGCGCGCCCTTGCCCCCGTTCCCGATGCCCATGGAAGTTCGCATTATCAGTAATTTCATTGCACCAGAGAAACGCTTCATGTGAAAGAGTTTTTTTTTTTTTTTCTTTTTTTGACTGGGTTTAACAAAAACCAAAATTAGAAACACATTGGCACTAGATACGGTAAATGGACTTATTCTGTCATCTCAGTTTATGAAAGAATGTGGTAGGTCCGAAAATCTGCAAGTCATCGAGAAGATGTTAAAGTTTATCTCAACAAATTTGTTGTTAGCTAATGCTGGATTTCTGACAATGAAGTCATTAATCCTCTTTCTCTCCAATATACACTATACAACAAATTTGTATAATGCTCCAGCAGATGAGGAAGATGAACTTTCAGATGCATTGTGCAAGACACATAAAATACTGGTTGAGGTCATCAATCTTGTAAGTGGATACCATGAACATCAATAGCATTACATTTTCATAAGTGTTATGCTGATATTTTTGTTGTTGAGTATTTGGTTTATGATGCCTGATAATTTTAAATCCAAATCTATAATTTTGAGTTGCTGGTACAATAATTTTACTTTCAAAGATTGGCAACCCTGATATACATTCATCAACCTGAGAAGTAGTTATGTGTTCTGTGCTGAGTTTCTCGATGATGTAGTACACGTGATCTGTATTTGTACAGGTTGGTGTTGCGTGGTATATGCATGTGTTGGCCACACGGAACACTTAGTAGTTGGCCATCTACAAATTGGCACATAACACCACACCATCTGCTTAATGTGTTCCAAATCATCGGTAGTGTGCAGTATCCAGATAAAAACATCTATGGCCATTAGTAAGTTTAGCTACAAAATCTTTTTACTAGCTACAATGACATTATCTTTCAGAGTAATAGAAAGTGCTATCATCCACACCAAACTTTTGAGTTTATTTGTCAAAATTATGCAATAGTTGCTCTAGGATCAATATGATATACAGTGGTCTTCAACCTAAAAATGCATTAAAACGACCTAAATAAACAACGAATGACTAAAAATCATCATTTGCACTATTCACTTAAACTTTATCACTGAATACACACAATTTGTTACAAACAGCCTTTTTAAGTTCTGAGAATTGAGGCACTGTCAACCATTACGATTTATACATTGAGAAGTTTCTTTCAACTTCAACAGAAGATACTGTGCATACTTCAAACAAAAAAGATATATGTTGGTTTCCTGCTCTTCTTCATCAAGGGAATACGTACTTCTCATCTGACAGTACATTGGCAATCCTGCAGTTGTGAAGTGTGAAAATTGCCATAGTTACATCTTGTTGATTTAATAGCAACTGTTTTAATTTAATCTGACTAAATGTGCTTTTTCTAACTGAAATAATGCCAATACTAAATCTCTGCGATCCTCACTGGATAGTATGTATAATTGCAGGATATGTCTCACGCTAATAAATTCAACAGTATCGGATTTATTGCAGAATACACTCCAAACAGACCTAACACAATTTTTGTCTTGGTCATGTCGCATTTGCTCTCAGAATATCAACTATGGCCCAAATCACTCAGTCATATAAGGTAATTTTAAAAATATTCTTTAGGTCATCAAAATCCAGCCCTAATAACCAGAGGTAGGACAAATATCAACTGAACAGGGAATCAGCATAACTACTTGTACCACTCTATGTAGTAATCGTAACAACGTATTACATACACGCACCTAAGGTTGTACAGATGAGTCAGTAATTCGACTGTAGTACAGGCAGTGAAGAGTTGCTTGCTGTGCATTCTGTGCTTACATTATGTTCTGTACTATACAAGTTCAGTATGCTGGAATCATTACTTTCTGACACATTAAAAACATTAGTGGAAGAATTTGGTACAAACAATTTCACTGCGAATGGAGAAAACATGCGCTAGGGAATTGTCCTCAGGGTCAACTACTCCAGATCAAGAGACACGACACTTTAAGAACATTGCTGGCAAATGGTCTTCACTTGAAGGGCTTGGACGTGTATGAAGAAGTACACTGCATGGCTGATAACGACAGTAACAGGCATGTTGACATCATCTGCATCAATAGAAAAAAGGATGATGCAGAAATTGTGGATCCAACAATCCAGTTTGAACAATCACCTAAACAGCCTGAGGAAGTTGAAGCAGAAAAGAAGCGGATTTATGAACCAACCATACAATATTTTATGGACAAATATAAACTTAAAAAAATTGTTGTAAGTGGTCTGCTTTTTGGTGCACGGGGAACCATCACAAAACATTTTGTTTCATGGCGGGGGAAATCCAAATTGGAAAAAAGAATAGAATCACAGATTGTTACAACAATAATCAAATATTCTGCAGCTATTTTGAAAAACCATCTTTATGGGAAACACATTGTTGAATTACTTTATCTAAATTGATAGTGCTATAATTGTTATGTTTTATACAATTGTTGCTGTTATTTTTTATTGTCTTTGTTATATTTGCTATCCATTATTTCTGAATGAGATTAATTATTATTTGTAGTATTCTGTGTCGCTAGACAAACTCTAAATAGGGTCAGATGATCAAATAAAAAAAATGTAGATTGTGTCATTCATAAGTATCAAATTACAAAGAAAATTGTTAAAACAGCACTGTGATACAAAAAAAAACTATAAATCACTTGTTACCTCGTCAGGCAGTAAGAAGGTAGAAGAACAAGAAAGTTCACAATCACATTCAGAGTTCTTTGAAGTTCTGTGTGAAATAATGATACATACCAATTTATAAACTACACTATCCTGTGTTCATTAACTTCATTAACAAATATACTAAATTTGACAAAAACACAGACCAATGAGAAGATACACAACATCTAAATATTTACATACTTGGCAATACTCATGTATCTGTTATGTCTATTTTTAAATTATATTTACGGTTACACCTCTGACTTTGATGTTTACAGTTCCATGTTACCTGTGTCACCCCTTCCCCTCTCTGCACTGTCCACACATAGTTGCAGCACCCACACATTGCAACATGGGCATCAGCAGACTTTGCTAGGGGGGCACGTTGGAAGTTTGCAATCAAATAATATTAATTTATTATTTTGTAGTCAAAAGTTATATTTGTTGCACATAATCGTATTAATCTGTGCTAAATAAACATTTTTCTTTACATTAAAATTAAAATAATAGTCTAATAGTCAGTAATTGATTGCACATTAACTTCATTAATTTCCAGGGGAGGCTGCGGCAGCCCCCCCCCCTTTTGCAATGCCCATAACTGCAGAGCTGTATGCAATATACCAAGCCATTTTATATGTGCGCCATCGTAAATTAGGTGACTGCCTGATTTTGAGTGATTCTCTTAGTGCACTTCAGAGCCTTCGTGAGCTGTACAACTCCCATCCTATTGTACAACCTATCCAGGATGCCCTTCATGTTTTACACGCTTCTGGTGTTAACGTAGTGTGTGCAGGGGTTCCTGGTCACATAGGTTTGCTGCAGAATGAAATAACAGATTTGGCAGCAGAAGCAGAAACCACAGAACCCAGTATTGCCACCTCTCGTCAGAAGACTTTAGGCTTGAGGTGTGGAGAGCAGTGCTGTCATGCTGGCATGAAGAGTGGTCAGCTCTCTGCGGTTTGTCTGTTGTGCCAGGCGTGGCTCCTCAGGGTAGGCAGGGTAGGCATTGCCTACCCTATCGTAATACATCAACAAATAATGTTTAACTATGAGTCTGCATTTTATCATTTGAACCGTCATTTTCCCCTAATTGCAGTTCAAGAAAAGTTTTCTCGGTTATAATGACCAGCGCATGGTCAAATCCTTTAATCTCAATTCTGATTCATCAAAACTGCGTTGCGTGTTTGAAACGCGCGGCAGAAATGATACGCATGGAACCTGGGTAGTGGAGAGCCAGCTAGCTTGACCTCTGCCTGCCCGGCCCCATTTCCTCAGTACGAGGCCCTTGAACAGGGATAAGGAAACATTCCGTCTGTATACGCACTCCGAACATGCGTAGACGCGTCTGCCAGCACTCCAAACACTTGCCTGCCCAAATCTGAATTTATGCGACATTTTCCGAACAGCCATACTCCACGAACGAAGATCTCAGATGTCTGAATCGTGTCGTTATCACTCTGTGTAATACCAGTATGACTGGCTTAATTAGTGAACTATTACAAATTCCGCTTTCGCAGCGCACTGACAATGAAAAGAGGAGTGTTTCAGCTATTTAACACAAAGCTGCAGTCAGACAATTTTTCAATTTCTTAATCCATTTTAGTCATGGGCGTCGCGAAACGGGGGCAAGGGGGGCCACGCCCCCCCCCCCCCCCCCCTTGGAAGTTGGTGAACTTAATGTGCAGTCAGTTACTGACTATTACACTATTATTTTAATTTTGGCGTAAAGAACAATTTTTGTTTAGCACAAATTAATACGGTTATCTGCAACAAATACTATACATTTTGACAGTAAAATAATGATTTAATATTATATGATTACAAATTTCCAACATGTGCCCTCCTCCCCTGGAAAAAAGTCTGCCGACACTCGTGATTTTAGTTTTGGCGGTAATTCGTCTGTAAGTCACACTCATTCACTCTGCTCTTATTAAACAACCAAACAATATATTGTTTGCGTTATCCGCAATGACTTCGCCCCCTATATTTCGGATAAACGGGGTTTATTATTATTGTTGTTGTTGTTGCTGTTACACTAAAATTTTGACTGCGAGCCGCCACTGTGCTGTGCGACAACCTTTTGTCAGTCAATCATGTGTTGCTAGAGTGTTCCTCTCTAGCGCACCTTCGAGACTCTCTGCAGCTGCCTGCCAGACTTGCAGAGGTCTTGGCGGGTGACAAACAAGTGGTCGAAAGAGCTTTAGGTTTTTAGCAGAGAGTAACGTGAGTTTGAGGATATGAAACTTTAGATATCTAGTGGTTATACTGTTTTGACGTCTTTGTCACTTTGTTTTTATTCTGGCTTTTGCCACTCTGTTTTGTGTATTTATTTTCCTTTTTACTAATAGTTTTATTTTTTTTATTTAAGTTTATATCTGGCTTTTGCCATGAATTGTTTTTAAGGGTGCTGATGACCATGTAGTTGAGTGCTCTTAAATCTACATCTCCTCCTCCTCCCCAAATCATTTTACGCTCTGGAAGATGATTCGGTGATGCACGTACAGGACAGAAACATTGGAAAATTAATAAGTGATCATGAAATTACTACGTTTCAGTCTCAAAAGGAACCAATTAACCCACCACAAATAGTATTGAAAGTATGGGATTACAGTTATACAGTATTTTTAGACACCGGGGCTAGCACATCAGTAATTTCAGAACTTTTTCAAGAACTATTGACACTCCATCAGGTTGAGTATTTGAACGTTAGTAATATATATTGTAGCATGGCTATAGAGAAGAAGAAAGATAGGGTTAAATATCAAGCATTAATAAAAGCATGCATAGGTGATAGGGAATTCACTTTGTTGCATTGTTAATACAATGTTTAGTGAGAGAATTAATCGTTGGGAATGACTTTATAACTGGCAGGCAATAATAAATTTTGAATTGCACAATTTGAGAGTTAAAGAAGGAAAAAATGTAAGAAGAATAAAATTGCTAGAAGATTAGTGGAAGCAGGGCGAAACCGTGACGAAATAGAGATTTTTTGTTGAAAACGCCATTCCGTATGAAGGTAACAGTAACTATGAATACGAGGAAAGTTACAAATGTAAAGAAGAAGATAAAAAGGGAGAAGTAGACAATAATACAAATGGAAATAATGAATACAAAGTCCCTCAAACAAATGATTGCCAATTGTTAATGTAGTGGTTTGCAAAATTATCTTGAGCTTTTCTGCATTTTTTGACATGTTCCTAATGGTGTCTGGGTTGAATCCATTTAGTACTGCAATTTCTTGTATATGTTGTTGCTCTTTCAGAAATTCATCTTTACTTAAAGGGACATATAACTGGTGAATCAAACTTCTAAATGCTGTCAGTTGGTGTGAAACTGAGTTGCAACTGGTTTTCTTTATGTAATTATCTAGAAATGTGGGCTTTCAAAGTATTCCAAATTTTACACCATCTGTATCTCTAGTAATTTTGAGGTCCAGTTGTCCTGCAGGTTTAGAGTCTTCTTTTTGTTTCTAGGGAATTATGCCGAAAATATCCACATATCTTCTCCAAAACTTGAACATGTGTTATAATTTCACAAACCGCAACATTAACACCACTTACAAACAACAACTGGAAATATAGAAAATTCACACCATCCCTGGGCCTTTAGGAAATTTGAAAGAATGTTAAAGAAACTAAACATAAAACTAGCACCACAAAATAAATACAGTTTAAAAAACCTGTTAAACAAACCACTAAACAGTGCTATCCCACACAATCTTAAATCTTAAATTTGCCAGATCAACTGTAATAGTTGCAAAAAAGGCTACATAAGAAAAGCAAAAAGAAATCTGGAAATCAGACTAAATGAGCACAAGAGAAATATAAAATTGAAACAAACTGAAAAGTGTGTTCTAGTTTGGACTGAAAACCACAACATTGGCCTCAATATAAATTTGTTAAAATCTCTTAATTCATCAATAGATCTGAACTCTGGGAAAAAATATACGTCATCAAAAACAATAATAAAGTTATTAACTTCGAAATCCCGGCATTGACTGAAGAGTTAAAACTCTGCACCCCTAACACCAGATGGCAGCAGAGATGCCATAGCGATTTGCAATTACTGCTAATAACCAATTATTCATTTCTATTTTTTGCAGTTGTCAGTCCATTTTCTAATGATCACTGCTTGTTTGTGAAAGTTAAGGACATTGCAGATAGACAAATGGTTCAAATGTAGGGCATGTCCAGGAATTTTTGGATGTCTGGTAACCCTAGTAGTAGGTAACCCTTCATGCAGCTCTCATTGGAGTTGGGTATTTGCTTTTGTGAAAGATAGTACATTATCAATTTACATGTGCCTGGCAAGAGGAAAAGAACTAACCCTCTCTTCTTCCAATTATCTGGAATGAATCAATGAATGACGTGAGTAGTAGTAAATCAAGACCAAAGTTATTCTTTTAGTACCAAGAGCATTTTGTACCTTTGGTTATGTTAAATACACCAACAAATTTTACTTTTTGGAAACTAGGGTCCCTTCCCCCATTTAAAATAACCATTTTTACTCCTATAGTTCTAAATTTTGACATTTTGTTTATTTTAAGATTTTGATCGTTTTATATTAATTCTGATACTGCATGCTTTCCTTTCTATCATGGAGTAAAGTGAAACAGGCAAAGACCGAAATGTAAGACTTAAAGCTTTTACAGCAAACACTAATTATGGCTTCATAAGAGATCAGCTGTGTCAAATTTATAAATGTTGAGCTTTCACCAATTGGAAACTCCATAGCCTTCTTCAGCAACTGACCGAAGTGACTGAAAAGCTCTTGCATTGCACCTATTTAAACATCTACTGCACAACACCATCCATTATCTTTTAGCCAAGCAGTTTGCTGTTCAAGATGAACTGCAAAAAACTACTGATTGAAGCAGAAGATAGCTCATCCAGTTTCAGTTTCAGATGAGGAAGAGGGAAAGATGATATCACAACCGAACCAGTGCCAACATTCACTGAAATTTGAGTATATATGAAACTGTACAGGCATTTATCTCTACTCATGGCTGATGGGGGCAAGCAATAGGATGAGCTAAATTTCAAAAGTCCATTTTGTATGAAAATGAAGACAGCAGCCAAAAAGCAAATGTAAATTAAAACCTTTTAAAGGAAAGAAACAAACATATAAAACTGATGCAAAATATATTTGCTTGCATAATGGCTTTATATTTGTATATAATTTGTACATTTCCTCTATCCATTATTACCCTACATTCATAACTTTTTAAAATTTTCTTACCCAGTTCCTTATAAAAAAAAAAAAAAGAAACAAAGAAATGTTGACAGTACTGGAGCTTCTGAAATAAACAGCATACTGAAAAATTGTGTATAAATGACAAGGATTTGCACGCTGGTGAGGAGCCACACCACAGCCGAGTGGTCAGACCATTTGCTTCTCACCAAAGTGGCCTGGGTTCGATCCCAGGCAACCACATGTGGGATTTCTGGTGCATGAACAGCACTGGGGCTGGTTTCCTCCGGGTTCTCTGGTTTCCCCCACCATGTCATTCAACCGGTGCTCCATCTTCATTCCATGTATCATCAGTGTCACCGCCTGCGGTGCCGTATGTAGTAAAAGCAGGCATTAAATACTTAAAAAAAAAAATTGGTGGGAAGTTTTCCAATTTTGAAGCTGGTGTTGGGGATGCAGGCTGCAGTGAAAACAGGTATTACGCAGACACAGGGTTAGAGAATTCTGGAAACTACTATATGGTTGTCTCATAAGTTCACTCATTTTGCTTGCAAGTTCCATCTATAGCATCTGAAAACCCTGAACTCTCTGTACACTCAAGTTATCATAGTTGCCTAAACCCCTACGACTTAGCTATTGGATATGTCAGTGTGTGTTTGTGACTGATGTTGGATGGAACAGCAAGAACTTGAATTTATAAACTATGGAAAGCAAAAAGGAACATTTCCAACATCTTATGCTGTTTTATTATCCTAAGGGCAAAAGCGCCTTACAATGCCGGCAGGAAATATGTGCTGTCTACAGGGAAGATGCCGTAACGAATCGAGCATGTCAAAAGTGATTTACTCGACTTCCACCTGGGGATTTCCCCTTAAAACAGTAAGTTTGGCAACTACTCTCGTAGCTGTTGACGCAATCAGTTCCTCTCCATCGAAGACGTCGCCTTTAAGACCTATAAGATCTCGTGTTTGGTGTCCGGACTAGCTCTAGCAAGAGGTCCTAATCTACAGGGTATGCGTGAGTTATGGTAGGAATGGAACCAAACGAAGAATCAACCAATATATCACTTTATTTGTAAATTTCCAGATTTGTAGAGAACTGCCAACGATATTTAAATAAAATATAACTTTGTAACTTCAACTACAGCGTTATAACACTTTAACATTGTCACCCTTTAGCAACCGCCGAATTATGTATATGTGCTAGCTTACGTACAACTCCCAAGTTGCACGTGCGTTATCTCGACTCAATTCAAGACGAGTGTGTCTTGCATTGCATTTGTTTTTGCGCGAGCAACACGAAGGAAGCGATTTCCATTGGCTAACTTTAGAGCACGTCATGGTAAGATAGGAATCAGCCCGCTGAATCACTATGGCTTAGTACAAGCAACAATTGTAACCTTATCACTCATTTAAATCTGCCTAGGCTTCCACTTTAACATATTCAGTTTTATTACGTTTTCCCCTTAACTATTGACTAGAATCTCCTTTTGTTTCTTTCCATTATCAAATATATACATTGACATTATAATTTCGGTTTCAAATGCCCCCATAAACATTATTTTATTGTTACATAATAAGTTAATGTTTATGCTCTGCCCGAATGATTAATTTTAGTGATTACCTATTCTCGTGGTCGGCAATTCTCCATCCACATACATTTTTTTTACAAACATTTTAAAACATGCATTCCAAACAAGATTAAATTTTACTTAAAACTATTATTTACATTTCTTTTTTTTCATCTTCGGAAGTTACATAATTTTTCAAAAGTTCCTTGGTTTGGTATTTATTAGTTTCTTGATACTCTTTCTCTTCTTGGTTTGCACAACACTTTCACTTAGTCACTATTATGCTAACTTAACTATATTTACAATATTATACATTTTCTCGTTCTTGGCAAATACACAAATATTAATGATCTAACCATCTTTTCAATACTACACCATTTTCTAAGTTGATCAATCATTGAGTACTTAATGGTTATCTGTAAGGTCGAAGGAGCTGCTTATGCCATCTTCCCAGAATTTTAGAGCTTTTTGGATCCTTCAATTCATAGGTATGTTCCCCAAATTTTTTTACAATAACTGCGGGACCCTTATACAATAATTCTAATCTCTTAGTTCTGCTTGTTAATGCGGTAGATAATTTGTGGTCCCTGGCCAGTACAAGATCACCTATCTCAGGTTCCCATTTATGTTTCCTCTTTTTCCCCTTTAACTTTCTCTTAGCTGCCTTCTCTTTTATTCTATTAAATGCAATCTTTGCTCTTTGTTCTTCAGTCAATGGTTTTTCATTTGCCTCAAGGGTACTCGGTACACCTTGCAATATTGGGTCTGGGTTAATCCCTAACATCAATTGTACTGGTGCAAAACCGGTGGTGGGATTCACAGTGTGATTAATAATTTTCTCAATTATGGAACAGTACTTCACCCAATTTTTATGGTTACCATGTGTAAGTAGACGAAAGTAAAGGCCTACGTCTCTGAGAATTCTCTCAGTAGGATTTCCAGATGGGAAATCGGATGAACAATGGTAGAGTTTTATCCCTCTATTTTTTAAAGTCTCCACGAAACAGTTACTATGATGGATGGTTGCGTTATCAGTGAGAATAGCTTCCACTTTCCCATAGTTCGGGACATAATCATTAACAATTTTGCCTACACAGATCTTACTAGTTATGTTCTGAACAGGGTAGATTTTCACAAATTTACAGAAAACATCATATAAAAGAAAAATATATCGGCATCCAAATTGTCCGATGGGCATTTCACCATGAGCGTCTGCTGTGACTAAGGCATTTTTTTATTGTGAATTATGGCGTGAGGTTCAATATGGTATCGGATATTAAAAGGCCTAGCTTTCTGACAAAGTTCACACATGGAACATACATGCCTCACCTTTCTTGCCAGTTGCTTTATATATAGATTTTCACTAATGGCCAAAATTAATTTTTCACTACCGGTGTGGGCTAAGGCTTTATGGTATGCCATTATTAATTTTGTATGCAAAACTTTAGGGATGATAACTTTCCACCGAGGTTCGGTTCGACCATGCAGTTTGTATAATTTATCTTCATAAATGCCCACAGTACTCGTCGTGTTATCAGAGATGAGTGCCGCATTTTCAAACAATTTACTTAATTCGTCATCCTCCCTTTGTAATTTGGATAGCCTCAAGAATTCCCTCGACAACTGTTTGCCTTCCGCAGTCTCTATGTATAAAATAGTGGTCATGTTTATTGTCGCTTATGGTGTCGGGGATCGGATAATTAGTTTTCATCCGGGACAATAAGTCGCTGAAGGTGTTTTGGCTTCCCGCAATGTGTCTTATGTCTATTTTATGAGAGTGATTTCATGTATATAACGTGAAATTCTGGTGTTGGTAAGTTTACAAGAATTCATGAAGGATAGGCTGACGTGATCGGTATACACAATGATCGGATTATTGTATACATATTGACGAAACTTAACCAATGCGAAGTAGATCGCGGCAATCTCTTTTTCGGTGGTGCACGCTTGCGCTTCCGTTTTTGATACGCCAAGCGATGCAACAGCGACTAGGTGATCATCGCCCCTTTTCATCCCTCTGGATCAAAATCGCACCATACCCTAAACTGGAAGCGTCAGTGTACAGGATGTAAGGGAGATCTTCCCGGGGTTTCACGAGTAAAACCGATTCTGAGAATAACTCCTTTACCTGAGAAAATGCTGCCGACTCTGCTTCCATCCATCTCCACTTCGAGTCTTTTTGCAAGAGTTTTCACAAAGGAGCTATCACTGAAGCATAATTGATTATAAACCTAGATTGGTAGTTCAAAATGCCAAGGAATCTACGCAGTTGCTTAAGGTTCTTAGGAGCAGGAATTTTATTAATGCTTTCAATCCTAGCTGGGTTTGGTCTAATCCCTTCCTCGGATATCAGGTAACCTAAGAATTCCGTTTGTTTTATGAAAAATGATGTTTTCCTAGGTTCAACCGTCATATTAGCTTCACGTAATTTACACGGCACATAATTCAAGTGTTCCAAATGTTCTTCAATGGTTTCTGAAAATACTATGAAGTCATCGACATATTGCGCAACAAATTTCTTTATCGTTTCACCGAAAATTTGGTATAATGCTCGCAATAAAGCACTCCCACTGGTATTCATTCCAAAGGCACACACTTTGAATTGACATAGCACTCCTGAATGAAGAAATGAAGTGTACTTTCTAAGATCTTCCCTCAAAGGTATTTGCCAATATGATGCAGTTAGGTCTAAAGTGGAAAAGAACTTACCCTTACGCAGTTTATTCAGTGTAACTTCTTCTTTTTATTTTACGACGGTCTTGAATACAAGTACTTATTCATTTAGCGTCCTCCAATGTTTATACTAAATGACTAATTTGTCAATTTAGCATCCTTTAATATTTTTAAATGAGCTGCTTTTTGGAGTACTATACTTTTTAGAGTTTAATTTTACATTTCCTAATATGTTTAATAATTTTGTGGAATACTAATTTTGGATTATAATTTAATAAATTTGTTATTTTAATAGGTCCCAGTATGCCCAAATTATAAATAGAACTCAAAAACTCACTAATTTCATTTTTATATAAGTTGCAACCTAATAATATATGTTCCAAATTTCCATATTCACCACAACTGCAGTAGGGAGTCTTTCTTCTTCATCTTAAACAAAAATGCAGGTGTTAATGCAATATTTAGCCTCATTTTGATTATGTTGCACAAGTCTTGTCTAGGATAGTACATATTTTTGAACCAAGGATTATATTGTTTGTTGCTAATCCAGTGTAACTTCGACACTTTCAGGTCTAAAATTTTCAGGTTGGCAATGCTGGTTTAATTTTCTTGCATCTAAAGTGATTCTAATTCTGCCGTTGGCTTTATTCACTATGCATAATAGATTAACGTATTGCGAATTGGAAATTTCGATTATTCCATCGTCAAGCGTAGATTGAATAACTTTGTCGACCTCCTCTCTGATAGCGCACGGGATCGCTCTTGCCGTATGGGTATATGGTTTTAAGGGAGTCATTTCAAAAGAATGTGTATAACAGACACACCTACCGGGTTTCTCGGAAAATACTTCTTTATTATTTAATAGTATACCATGCAATTTCTTCCTTTGTTGGTCGTTTAACCGGTTAGATTGATTAACCTTTTCCCTTAATGAACTTTCCATATCAGCGCAGTCAATCATAAGGGCGCCTGCTTTCGTCATTGTATTTCCAACTTTTTGTGGGATTTCCCTGGGGTTTATTTTTCGCATCATCCATATCTTCACTAAGCGAATCCCAATTATCAATTCTTACTTTGGCTAATTCCATAGTTCCAACATTAATATATTCGACGAAAAATGTATCACCCCTTATTTCATCTTCCCCCTTCTCTCTAAAAATAATCTTTGAATCGCCATCCTCTAAGAAATTCAACGTCTTATGCTCTGTGTCTAATTTAAAGAGTCTCTTTTCAAAATCTATTATGGCATTCCCATTGTAAAGACAATCGCAACCCAAAATAACATCAGTGACGAGTCTTGGTACTACTAAAAATAGAATTTCTATCGGGTGCCCATTTATCTTAACATTTAGCATAGCTTGGAATTTTACCTTTTCTTTTCGTTTTCCTACCGCTAGGGAACAATATATTCCAGTGACAGGCAATGTCATTATTTTCAGACCATTACTTATTAATTCGCCGTAAAACTTTTGTGAACATACGGTACTCTCGGCTCCGGTGTCGATAATGGCGCTAAAGTGTTTACCATGTATATCAATAGGTGTTCTTGGTGGGTCTGTTAATACTTCATTTTCTTCAGCCCTATTTCTACCTTCCCTGATTTGTTCTATCCATATTTGCCCTCTTTGAAACCCATCTTTCGTGTACTTACGACAGGTATTGTATCCAATCCTTACTGAAGGCACGTCGGATTGGATTGAGAGTTTCCCTGAAATTTACTTATTGCACCAGTTCCGTTACCATTATCTCTATTGTTTACACTTTTATTTTCTTGGTTTTGTGAGTTCCCTACCATCTGTTTTGTGGTATTTATTGCATCGGCACGTTCATCAAACTGAGGAGAATTTCGACCTGATCTAGGTCTATCATCGTACCTAGGGGAACTGGGTCGATAATGGTGTTGACTATTTTCCCAATTTCTATTACCCGAATAGTCTCCTTGGAATCTTTGCCCCCTATTATCTCGGTAACATCTGTTGGCCCGGAAGTAATTAACTCGCACATTACGTCCTCTTTGATCATGTTGTCTACCCCTAAAATTGCTATCATATTGAGTTCTATTCTGGTTTTCCCATAAATTATCATTTCTGGGTATGGGACCACGATATCTCTCTCGAATCTCGTAATTCTGATTCGAGTTTGGGGTTGCCCCCTGCCCGAAAAAATTTTGGAAACCTCTTTCACTTCGATTTTGATTTTTGCTTTGTTCGATCTCCTGTTTGGCTTTGTTTCCCTCTAAAGCTATTAATAGATCTATCATGGCTGCAATGGTTGTGGGTTTTGCTATTATTAAATAATGTTGGATAGTTTCAGGAAAGTGCGTAGTGATTAGATTAATTAGTTCTGTTTCTCTCATAGGGGGGTCCAACATCTTAGACTTGCGAGCAACATTCATAAAATAATTTACCACTGACTGGTTTTTCTTGGGATCGTATTTGCCATTACTTAATTCCAGTCGAATACTGGCTTGCCTACCGGCACCCCAGTATCGATTTAAAAACAAATCTACAAAGGTCCCGTAGTTATTATCTGTCCCTACAGAAAGCTCGAGCCAATTAGCTGCATTACCCTTGAAACATTTCCTAATTATAGTCATTTTATACTCCTCGGGTATGTTTTTGATGCAAAAGTACTCATGAATATCGGCTAGAAAAGCTTTTGGATCATCACATTCCTTATGTTCAAATATTGGTGGTGTAATTTCCTGTATTAGATGGTTAGGCCACTGAATTTGTGGACCGCCACTTTTGTTAGTACAGGGTACATTATTTGAAGTACTAGTACTCACATTGGTTATCTAAATGTCAGCGTTTGCACTTTGCAACGCCTCGTTTCGATGATTTGTACTTATACTATGATTATTACTTACACTAGGACAAGCAGAATTAGCACGACTATCATTTAATTTTAAATTTTCAAGTGCTTGCTTTACACCCTGGATTTCCGTAACCACTTCCTTTACATGCTCATTTAAATCTTCCACATTTACAGTTAACCTCCTACCTTCCCTTTCTGCATTCTGTAACCTAACCTTACTGTCTTCCAATTCTTTGCAGGTTGTTTCTCTCTCGTTATTCAATATCTGCCCTACTTCTTTCCTAAGCTTACTACTCTCTCTCTCTCTCTCTCTCAGATTTCTCAACAAATCGAACAAATTCTTGATTAATTTCTTTCTTTACATTTTCTATCTCCCCCGCAAGCTGAGTTCTGTTCTCTCTAACCTCAATTCTTACGTTATCCACTTCACTTCTAATTTCCCCCTGAAAATTTTCTAACACATGTTGTTGGTTTTCTATTCTCTGTGCTAATTCTGTCAAGCTTCGATTATTACTCTCCAATTTCTCTGTCAACACTTTGTTACTACTCTCTATCTCTTTCTCTATCTTTTCAATTAAACTTTGGGTGGTCATTTCTAGCTGTTCAGTCAAACACTTATTGTTATTTTCCAATTTCTCAGTTAAACTTTTATTGCTACTTTCCAATTTCTCAGTTAAACTTTTATTGCTTTCCAATTTCTCAGTTAAACTTTTATTGCTACTTTCCAATTTCTCAGTTAAACTATTTTCCAATTTTTCAGTTGAACTTTTATTGTTAGTTTCCATTTTCTCCCTAACCTCAGTTAAACTATTTTCCATTTTCTCCCATTTCTCGTTTAGACTTATTTTCATTTCATTCCACATTGCCATTATCGGCCCTAGCATGTTACTTTCTGTATTTACAACTGGTGTTTGACATTCTCTGCCAGAATGACCTTACCTTAGCTGTTCTCTTTGATCTGATACATTTACATTACCCCCTACATTTGCTACTACATCTACAGTTTCCTTATTTACAACTTCTATCTCCTGAATTTTACTATCTACTACAGACTGTTCCAGCATCATTTCTAAGAATCATCTACTTAAATATCACTGATAAACTAGTTTAACACTCGGTACCTTATTATTGTTGCTGCACTCGGATGTTGCCACTGTCTCTGATGTTACTGGTCCATTAGGTACTTCCGCAGTCTCTGTTGATTCTCTTCTTCTCGAATCTTGTTGGCTCAATCCTTATCGTGTCAGCTTCTGCTGGTCCTCTTCTTCTCGAATATCGTTGGCCCAATGCTCGTCGTCTTATCGTGCCACACGTTGGTTCGCCATTTGACGCAAACTTTCCTCTCCTTCGAAGACGTCGCCTTTAAGACCTATAAGATCTCGTGTTTGGTGTCCGGACTAGCTCTAGCAAGAGGTCCTAATCTACAGGGTATGCGTGAGTTATGGTAGGAATGGAACCAAGCGAAGAATCAACCAACATATCACTTTATTTGTAAATTTCCAGATTTGTAGAGAACTGCCGACGATATTTAAATAGAATATAACTTTGTAACTTCAACTACAATGTTATAACACTTTAACTTTGTCACCCTTTAGCAACCGCCGAATTATGTATACGTGCTAGCTTACGTACAACTCCCAAGTTGCATATGCGTTATCTCGACTCGATTCAAGACGAGTGTGTCTTGCGTTGCATTTGTTTTTGCGCGAGCAACACGAAGGAAGCGATTTCCATTGGCTAACTTTAGAGCACGTCATGGTAAGATAGGAATCAGCCCGCTGAATCACTAAGGCTTAGTACAAGCAACAATTGTAACCTTATCACTCATTTAAATCTGCCTAGGCTTCCATTCTTCAGACTTTAACATATTCAGTTTTATTACGTTTTCCCCTTTAACTATTGACTAGAATCTCCTTTTGTTTCTTTCCATTATCAAATATATACATTGACATTGAGACAGAATATTAGAAGACCCCAAAAGAAAATCGTTTATGTGAATATTTGTTAAAAGTGTAATTTGTTTTTTGATGTTGGTATGAGTTGATTAAATGGCGAAAACGTGTTAAAAATGTTCATTGTTACGAACAACTAAGTTTGCCCAAAGACGTCATAAATATTTCCATATTCGATTTTAATATATATATTAAAATATGTATGTGTGTTAAATTATGTGTGTTCCATAATAAAAGTAGGGGAGGATGATTAGGGATCACTTCCCTAACAAGAAAGAACTATTTGATGGACGCATACGCGGATGTATACGAAAAAGGCGGTGTCGCGTCAGGTGATGCCATAAACTGTCCATTCGCGTGTGTGTAATCTAGACATATGGACGTATTGGTGTGACGTGTGGGTATGGAACTTTCACCAGACTTTCATCAAGCATTGGTTCCACTAAATGAGAAGGTGGAAGCGTTTTAAATCATTTAGAATGGTGCTGAGAGGAATTATTTAATGTAAAGTATCGATGAAGTGTTAATAAAATAATACATTGTGGTGAAGAAACATCGTGTGATTTTTCATTCCATCCGTTACCAAGCCCTGAGATCACAAAGATCTCAATAGCACGAAGACACAAGGATATTAATAATTGCAAAAAACCGCACCAACATTATAATTTCGGTTTCACTGTGCTGCAGGTGAGGTGTGTTCCCAGGTGTTTGTGATTGAAATGTAATGAGAAATGAACGAACTTATGAGACGTCCTTATACTGCAGTATAACATTACATTTGCTAGAGTACAGACTGTAGTGTACAGCCTCAGACCAGCTTACAGTATTGGTCAACAGATATTTTTTTCAGAAATTTCTGCAGATGTAATAGCTCGGATAGCTACCTAAAGAAATCTATATAAGTGTAAAGGTACGATTTCAAAAGCCACATTAGAATCTAAAAGTAGCACTTAGAAGCAATTAGATCTAACACAGAATGAGATTTCTATGCTACATTATTATTTTAATTGGTGTTATTCAAAAGCTGCATTAGACCTACTGGTCTACAGATGACATGTCATCTGTAGCTACATGCCATTATCAACTTAATTTTTTGGAAAAAGCATATAAAACAGGAGACTATTATCCATAGAGTTTCTTTCTTTTTTATTTTTCTTCCCCAGATGCCTATATCACTCAGGCCCATTTTACATTGGATATCTGTATGGGGAAAGAGGTTAAGAAGGATGCCATGCAGGAAAATTTGGGAACCACTGCTCTAGATCAACTTTGTTCCTTGCAAGAGAAAAAGAAAAGAAATTATGACTATAGAAACAAATCTTTAATAGGTACAATTATTATACAACAAAACTTTTCAGCATAATTTTTTCTTCTTTAAACTTACTGCTGCAATATAACTTTCTCTAAATTAACATAAAGAAGTAAACAGAAAATCAACTAACTACTACATACTATAATATACATAAGGACATTTACATAAAACAATATTGACTTAGTTTCAGTCTTTAAAATGTACAGTACATAGCACATAGTGCCAAAATATGGGAAAAGTTTATGTTAGAATATTAACAAAAAGAAACATTAACTAAACCTATACTAGCTTTCATTTCCCTTCTTTTTTTCTTTCTTCAGAAAGAATGAATAGAAGGTTATTTTAAGTACTTCAAATAGTAGAAAACAAATCTTTTCCAGACCTTTTAAGAAACTGAAGGGTTTATGAATGTTACAGTTACCTAGATTTGCTACACTGCATTTCTGACTAGTCTTCAGACAAGTTCTTTTGTTTGTCTCTTTCTTTCTTTCTTTCTTTCTTTCTTAACTAGCTAAGCAGATAATAATCATGAAAAATATGTGCAAAAATAATAAATATCTTATTTTCTTGCTGTGCTGATATGAAACACTCAACATTTTGAGGCTAATATTTTGAGCTATATTCAGTCCATTTGCAAGCTCTGAGTAATGTATGGAAATTCATATTCCATATGTCGAGGGTTAAGAATGGAGGAAAGTATCTGACAAAATACATGGTTCATAGAGGAGCCAAAAACTTTTACCAAAAAGTGATATTTTCAAATGGTTTATTTGGACATTTATTAACATATATGATATACCTTTTGGTGCACCCATTTCACTTAGCTTTCAAATGCAAAAGCTGACATAATGTAGATTATTTTCATTCAGATTTGTCCGCATAACTGTCAGAACACAGCAAGACAAAAAATGTTCCTAGTCCACATTTGCACAAGGTAACCATATTAGTTGCATAGATTTCACAGCAAATTCTGATTCTGAAATACTAACAGCTTTCAACCATCATGTTGCATACCCTAAATTTACAGTATGTGCAATAGCAGTGCTAATTTTTTGCATTGAACATATATCAATCCATTTGGATGTGATCTTCACTTGTCCAAATTCAGATACAATACTCAATCTAGCTGTAATATAGAATATGGGTACCATTTGCTGTATGCTGTTACAAGTAAGATTTTTGAAAATGGCTCTTTTTCATGCATGCATGTGCACATGCACGCACATACACACACAGACATGTGATCACCATATATTGACCAAACTTTGTGACGTAGTATGAGTTGCCAAAAACAAATTGATTGTTGGGTATTTGATTTGACTGTTAGAAGCACCAATTCGTACATTACCAGAGTGCAGCAAAATTTTGATCGTGTAAGAGACAGTAGAATACAGATACAATAGAAATAAAAACTTTCCTAGACTTATTGTACCTTAAGAGGAATTTTCATGGTGGAGGCCAAAATATTCATGCTCTTTTTAGACAGCAAATTATTTTGGGATTCCTCTATTTTGAACTGCCATTGGAAAAACGATTCAGACTTTCCAATATGCTATTTTCCCTTTGATGACAAGGGCTCAAGACAGGAGCAACAAGCATTTGATACATTGGCTGCTGTTAAGAAAAATGTTAAACAAGTTTCTGAAAAACTGTCAGAAGCATTATTCTGTTTGAGAAAATGTCACTGTCACTGAACAGTTACTGGCATTTTGTGGTTGATGTGGTTTTATACAATATATACCATCTAAGTCAAATAAGTATGGCATTAAGATATTCACTTTATGTAATGCAAAACTCTTATACCACTAATATGGAAATCTAATGTGGACAGCACCCAGCCAGACAATATTTGTAAAATAATTCATAGAGGGTATAGTGTCAAGATTAGCTGAACCAATCTATAGCACTGGCTGAAACATTATAGCAGATTAATTGGTTTACTAGTGTATTGCTGGTGAATGAACTGCACTAAAGTGTTTCATCGGTATAATACGAATGAACCACAAAGAATTACTCACTAATTTCACTTCTACAAAGGGTTGCAATCAACATGAAAATACGTTTGGCTTCACAAAAAGTAAAATACTTGTTGCATGTTCCAAAAAAAGGGTAGAACAACATGATTAGCAAGTCGTGCAAACAAGGCAATAGCGAAAGGAGGAAGTTCATTTTCTTGCATTGGATACAGTAGCTTATGGAAACTGGAAACATGCATCAATGCTAAAAATATTAATAAAAAAAGTATTTTGAGACGAAAGAGGGTTTTCAGCAGATATGCAGTCTTAACTGAAATGCACTCAAATTGTATATAACCTCTTCATCAAAGATTCTATAATGAACAGAATAGAAATATAACACTTTCTGGAATAACATTATGATTATATACACACATATCAATCAACAATAATGCTTACAGTAATAGTTTTTGTATCTGAGGATGTCATACATATGAAAAAATTAAGAGGAAATCATATGATGTAAGCAATAATGGCAGCCATCCACTGTTTATAAGTCCGAGATTCAACCTACAGTGATATTCAAGCCAACGATCTGAAGCTACACTATTTTCATTACTGATACATGAATTTATTCAGTATTTCACATTTTATTAACTGCTTACTTTATTTCCTTTCATTACAAAGCAGCCAGTCAGGAATATCTACCTACCACTTCCTCTTCATCATGAAAGGCACTGTATCTGTCACATCCTCTTATCCCCCCATCATTAGATTCATTACTCCTGTTTTCAGTTATCAACTAATTCTCACTCATCAACATTCACAGTCCGAGTTTTACTTTATGAAGTAGCAGTATCACTTGTATCTGCATTGGGTTCAGAGGAAGGAATAGAAGAACATTTTTGCTTCTCAGCAACAGGTAAATCAAAGACCTATTCACACTGAAGTACTCTGCTACAATTACTTCCATCAGTTTTAAATTGGGTCCACTACAGGAGAACAACTGCAACATGTAATAGGCAGCATTTTGTTATCTAAGGAAAACATTCAGGAATATTAACATTTTAAGAACGAGAGCAAAAATGTATTTACTTATATGGAAAAAGCCTATTCCTTGTTAAATAGCTTAAAAAGATGTCACTGCAACATACTATACAATCTACTGACACCAGCTGTAAATACATGGTATTTGCAGTTAAAAAGTTGGCTGTGAAAATAGAAGATCTCCTTGGAGTTGTACAGTCTGGTTTCTGGCTGGTTAATGGATACTGGATCTCTGCAGAAGGATTCATGTCATCCTCCAGCTGTAATTTGTAGTAAAAGTAAATTTTCATAAAAATGTCAGATACAAGTTCTCCGCTCTTAACCCTTGATATATAGTTTGCACTTTCTTGAAACAGCTTATTGGCTTTATAGTGTGCAATTATGATTCAGCTTAAGGAGGTACAAAACAAATAATTTTTTTCATATTCATTTGCTTTCCATTTCAGTTTATGATTCAAAATTTCAAATCATGTTTAAACTTTCAAGTTATACTTCTTTGTTTGCGACAGAATTACTCTCTCTTGTAAAGGGACCACTATTGAAAACAAATTAAAGTTTAAAAATAAAAAAGAAAAGATAAATAAAAAAAATTTTGGTAGTTATCCTTTCTGACAAAAGGATATATGCACTTAAAGTTGTGCACAAGTGCTGATTATGGAAACATTTCTCTCATAATGAGCATACAAGCTATTAGCACCATCACAAGTTCATGCTTACATTAAGTATCACTTGCATGTCACAACCCATTATTTCAATAAAATAATTGCCAAAAACACTAAAATGCTTCAAGATATATAAAATGCCTATACAACACTGCATCCTAGTTATTTCAATACAAAATATACAGAAATAATGAACCATATAAGAACATTATTTGAAATCGTATATAAGGGTTTGTTAGTGTAAGTACTGAATGAAAAGATTTATTGGAAATATACACAAATGAAGTTAAAATGGACATGGAAGTACTAAAAATATAAACAAAGTGAGATCAGTGGAAATAATATAGTGAAGAGCGAAGTGATATTAAATGGTTGGCATCTACAATACTTTCTAAGAAGTGTCTTTGTGTGCCATTTCAGACTTGAAGTATCCATGCCTTATGCCAGTAGTGACTTCTTTCTTCTGAAATGCCTTCACACAATTCCAATTTAAGTTTTCAGTTTTACCACAAATTGCAGTTCCTTACTCAGCTTTCTACATCATTGATTTTCCTCTTGACTCCCATTTCACATAAGATGGATGAAATTGCTATTTTCTCCAAGATCTTGTTCTTCATTTGGAAATATGATTCAAGCCTTTCAATTGCATATTCCTGCAATAAACCAAAAGAAATGGAAAACTATTAATGAGAGGTGTCTCAACATTCTGATTATCAATAAGACAATTTTAGTACATATTTAATGTTATTTTAATTCTCAAATGTGATTTACCCTTCTTATGTAATTGTCAGGGTCAATTTGCCTGAAAACTGTATGAAAACTTTTAAACATTTTCTTAAAATTTCACAGTATTTGTATAACCATAGTAATGTTTTTAAGACTAGATATTTCTTCTAGGCTTAAAAGCCGTGGTCTGCTGGACTTTTGAGGTCCAGACGTTTCGTCCACACCTGCTGTGGACATCATCGGTGGCGTAGTCTGAGTCTGTTCTGTTGTAACTGAACCTTCACCGAGAAGACTCAGACTACGCCACCGATGATGTCCACAGCAGGTGTGGACGAAATGTCTGGACCTCAAAAGTCCAGCAGACCACGGCTTTTTAGCCCGGAAGAAATCTCTAGCCTTAATTCTAACTCTGACCGTGAAAGCTTTCGACTACTCATAGTAACGTTTGTCCAGACATCCATACAGATTACCAATGAAAATGGTATTTTTTGGTAGTCTGAGTCTGTTCTGTTGTAACTGAACCTTCACCGAGAAGAGTCAGACTACGCCACCGATGATGTCCACAGCAGGTGTGGACGAAATGTCTGGACCTCAAAAGTCCAGCAGACCACGGCTTTTTAGCCCGGAAGAAATCTCTAGCCTTAATTCTAACTCTGACCGTGAAAGCTTTCGACTACTCATAGTAATGTTTGTCCAGACATCCATACAAATTACCAATGAAAATGGTATTTTTGGAAAGCTAGCTGTGTTTTTATATTAATATTAAGGATTGAAACCCATTTGAGTATTATTGTATGTTTTTGATATTAGGAAACCATTGTCCAATTAGTTTTTTCCCCTCTCCATGAATTGGAATTTTATCACTAAAATCATCACAATGTGGTAATTTGTACCAAAACATGTTTTAGAACTTGTTTGCCTCATCATAAGCATTCTTTAAATGATGCTCTATCTTTCCTAGTGATCTTGGAAGGTGTTGCCTTTGGTGTGATTGGTTGTTTGATGAATTTCCAGAGGATACTGTATGGCAGTAAATCTAAGTGCAGTGTGCTGTCTGGTTCTCAAAAATGTAAATCTTCTCCCAAATGAGTGCCTGGCAGATTTTATAAGGGATATATTGTGCGTTATTTCATGGTTAGTTGATCAAAAGTGGCAAGCAATGGCATGTTTTTCCTCTATATATTGTGACAATATTTTTACAGGTTTTTGATAAGTATAAAAATGTAACTTCCTGTCAGCATAAGTGCAAGTCATATTCCAGAAGCTGACACTGCAGGAACAGATTGAATTATTCTTTAGGAGTCATGCTCTCCTATTGCACACATGAAATCAGTTTAGCTGATATTTGCTGATGAAAGTTCGTCACCTGCCAGTGTCAGCTTGAATTTTATATTTAAACCACCCAATTTTTTATTTAGTGGAGACAATCAAGCACCGCTAAGAGGAACCTGTACCTGCACTTTAAAGGTCATGGAACTTAGGGTACCAGAATCTCCATAAAGGTAACATCAACAGCTGTCAACCACTGACCACTCCTTTCCTCTTCTCTCATTGTTGTGTGTATTAGCAACCTTAGTTAGATTGAACTTTCTTTACGAAAATAAGACCAAAGTCACATGTACCCTTCATCACACTCAGCGCCATCCTTATCAAGTACCTCCATGAGCTATACCTCCTTGCACTTCCCTTCCCCATCACAGTAGGTGGTGATATCCGTATAGCTTTATTGCAACATCTCAACATCTGGCAAGATCACCATGCCAAAATAGAGGCATCACATCTGGTGAGAGACACCACTTGCCCGCCACATCTACAACAGGCTTCTCTAAATGTTATACCTGAGAGTTGCCAGCTTCTCTACAACCATTTTCATGAGAGGTAGGTTTAGAATCCCACACCTTTCTGTTACTCCACCACAGATCCTCACATTTTTCTCTCTCCATTTTGTGCTTTCTTGCGTGGTGAAGGGTTGTAACGTTTGTTAAATTCTTGCTAATTTATGATTTCAGATGTCCTCCAAATATGTTTTGTTGAAACTGATTAATGCATCCTCCCCGTGTTAATTTTAAATTACATGTACTTCTGGTTTTCAAACAAGATGATCAGAGTTGTGTTTAACTTTTCAGCAAAATAGCTGAATTTTTAATATGGTTGTACTATTATTTTCCCAACTTTTTTGATATGTAAATGTGATATGCGGAATCAAAATACTGCGCAAATGGAAAAGACTAATTTGGAACTACAATATCTCAAGAAAGCAACTCATTAAAAAAAATGAACACCATGATACATAATTGGTTCATCATAAACAGCATTACAAAAATGCAATGTTATGATGACATCTAATTATTATAGAAATTTCCAAAACGTTCCATCAGCAATGCCGAAACGGAAGAGGGCCAATTTGGTATAAGAACAACAAAGATTCATTCTGCTTAGAGCAATTATATGTAGCAGATGCAATCTTTGAAGAAGACAAGATTAGTAGATTTTACAGCTTAAAATATACGTGCTCATAAAATTAGTGCAAAAATAGGGATGCTATTCTTAATTAATAACAGCTTTTGTGCACAAAATATGCATATTTTTAAAACAGAAAAATAATTTACACTATATATGCATTGAAAATTAGTGTACAAGATTAAATACAGAATACTTATCAAATAAATGAGAACTCATACAGCTTTGACATTAAAATGCCAACATAGTACAATATAATCAAATATTTAAGAATAAAATATACAAATTTTTTAATTGCGAGTTAATTATGAAATCATTAATTGTGAATATATTGTTGAATCACACAACAAAATAATAGCATCCTACATACATGCACATTTTAATGAACAATAATCCTCAAGATATTGTTCAAACTATTTGAAAGGTAGTAAATTTCATATTATTTATAGAATTATTTTAAAACTGCTAAAACTAAGCCCCGGCATGACAGCCCATGAAGAGCCAAGCCTTCCTGCCCAGTCGCTGTGTGCCCCACCTCAGCCCACTACTCGTCATTGGTGGGGTGCAGTAGTGGAGGGTGGTATGTGGTCAGCGTCCCAATCTCTCCTGGCCAGTTATGCGGTCTTCACAACCTGGGGCTGCTACTTTTCCATCAAGTGGCTCCTCAATTGGCCCCCCTGGGACTAATGAGGCTGAGTGCACCCCGTGCCAGATCTCCCAGAGGGGATAAAATCCCTATTCTGGTACTGGGGATCGGACCCGGGTCCTCTGTGCCAGAGGCAAGCGCACTACCAACTGTGCTACAGAGGCGGTTATTTTAAAACTGCTAGCAACATTATTTGTTAACAGTAAGAAGGAATTATATTAATATTCTAAAATACATTGAAAAGAATAAAACATGTGTATTTTGAAATTATAAAAAAAAAAAAAAAAAAAATACAGTGGAACCTTGAATTATAAACGTTCAAATTATCAAAGATTTTTCTTGGTCCCTTGAATTTTGTATTAAAACAATGTAAAAATAATCACATGCAATTCAAATTTCATTTCCCTTAATTCAGTTTTTATTCAGAAACGTCAGTGGAAAATTAATAAACGTGAAAATTAACTTCATCCATGTATTTGTGCAAAAGAGGTCATTGCTCTGGGGTTGTTTGTTTGCTTGTGTCGGAAAGTAGTTTAGGGGTGGAATAGCTTTCCTAGCTGCTGGCCTTGAGCTTCTGTATCTGCTCCCACATTTAAAACCTGTGCACCTTTAATTGTTGCTCAAGCTTCCTACTGTTCAGTGTGTTGCAAATAAATGCTACTATGTCCCTTAGTGAACTCTGTCTCCAGTACAAGACTAAGTTTTGCAGAAAAAGTTGCCATCATTCAAGTAGCTGTAAAGGGTTTCAAGAAAAACTTTTAAATCACAGGAAAAAAAATGAAAAGTCAAAAAAGAGTGAGACAACTGGAAAATCCTGATTTTGACGAGGTTATGTTAATTGGGAATGGATTGCTAAACTGTCAATTTTAGATGTAACTTTTGTAATTCAAATTTTTGGATATTTCAAATTTTTTTCTTGCTCCTTCAGCTTTGAATTATCCAAGTTCCACTGTATTTTTATTTACAACTGTTAAAAGTGTTGTAAGCCACATTAGCTTTAAAATGCATGCTCTGAAATAAGAACTAACCGTGGAACAGTTTTTGTAAATCTACTTCACAACTCCCTCTTCACACTCAAAGCATTCACTCATGTATAGATGATGCATACTCTCTTCAGAAGCCAAGATCGGCAATTCCAGCTTCTAAGTTTCAAACATGACCAACTCGAAAATTTAGTTTCAATACGTGGCATTATGATTAACCACGGGCCAATTAGGAGCACAACTGAAAGTTCATCAATAAAGCATCTTGAGGTCAAGGCTAAAACCTCAAAAGACAACATGAACATAGTGGCTAAGACAAGGTGACTAGGAAGAATGTAAAAGTAAAGAAAATGCTCTTAAGGGAGAAAAAAGAGCTAAACTCTGCAAGACTAAAAGAGGAAAAGAACTGATTAAGGCAAAGAACAGATTGTACAAACAGATGCAACAAAGCAGAGACAAGATGCATAGAAAGTGGGAAGCAAGAGATGTTGCCATTATTATGACACCTGCAACAGCATTTAGACCTAGGCAGCATTTTGGAAAGTGCAGAAAACTGTGTTGTGAAAGCACTTCCCAAGTCTTAATGGAAGACACTACAGCTGATTGCAGCAACAACAGGAGGATTAACTGTTGGCAAGCCAGGGAAAACAGCATCAAAGCATAGATTTTCATAAGACATTAAAGCTGCAATTCTGAAGGATGACTCAGTATCATATCAGGCTCCAGGGAGAGATACACTCAAAAGAGTCTGCATTGGTGGCGAGGTCAAAGAGGTCCAGTTCAAATATTTGGTGATTACAGTAAAAGAGGCAAATACATTTTTTTGTACAGAATAAAGCAATATGTGTTAGCTTTTCTAAGTTTGCAGAATTATGCCCTGTTAATGTAGGTATATCTCAAGGATAACTTTCCACACATTTGTTTGTACTATGTATAACAAACCAAACAATGTGCAGAGATATCCCGGAGTGACATTGAAGAAGTGAAAAATTATCTTGAGAAAAGGTTTCAACATCTCTCAGCCATTCCAGCGACATAGGGTTCATTGTGAAAGTGACAAATGAATATCTATTGAGTATGCTCAGCTTTCATGTAAACAGTCTAACTGATCCACAAGTTCCGTGGTTTAGTTGCAAAGCAATATTAGCAAAACATATCTACAGTGCCTGTCACATAAGTGATCTTGCAGTATAAACATGATGTGTATCATGTGACAAACTATGTGAATCAGTTCTTGTAATGTGTTTATCTGAAGTTATCTGACACTTGATTTGGAGAAATGTGCATGTGCATGATTCAAAGACTTGGTTCTAATGAGAGAGATTTAATGAATACTCTCTATTAGAAAAAATCCTCATCGCAAACGGCAATTGTTTGAAATCCTGAAGTATTAACATTAATACTCATTGAAGAGAATGTTAAGTACTGTACCAGGGAATCAAATATGTAACAATATATTTTATTTCCTTTATGCAACGTGTTAGTTCGTTTTAACAATTACACAATACCTTGATTCTGGTGTATTACAACAGATGTATTTACAGATGTCAGTCTGTTAAGGAGAGAGGGCAGTCTGTTACAGGGCACATTTTGGATCCTAACTTCAATAATTACAATATTTTGACTTTTTAAAACTTCTAATAAAACTTAAATCCACCCCTACAAAAGGATTTTTTTGTTAAGTATTTTTGGATTAAACTTTCAGAGAAATTTAGAATTGCCCTACATGACCTGTAAGGAGTTGACAAAAACATCAGTCTGTTACGAAATGTTTACAAATAAATATGTCATATAAATTTGGTCTTATACCTTATGATCTTTTTGATAATTTTAATCCTCTTATGTTTTCTCTATCGAATGATGCACTCAAAATTAATATTGCAAACGCTCATCTGTGTGAGACTTTGGTTTATTCGGAAAAGTGCATTGCGAATGTCAGTCTGTTATGTGTAGTATTGTTCTGTACTCACCCACTGCGACTGAAAAATAAACAACTGTTTAGTTGCCAACTTAGAAACAACAGAGGCACTATAGTTCAACGATGCATAACCCACATCTCATATTCTACAGTGTAGAGAACAAGTACTGTAGAACACAGTAAATCTGAAATCATCTTTCCCACCAGGTACATAGTTTTACTGCCTGGTAATAACTTATGTTTTCAGGATCATATAAATAAGATTATTTCTACTTATAAAATGTATTTATTTTGAGAAAATTTTCTAGTCTTCACATTCACTCACTGATTTTATAATATAATGCTTACGTTGGATCTCAACTCTAACAGGCTTGTTATTTGGAATTCACTGGTCAAAAGAAATAGGGAATCAATTAAAAAGTTGCAAAATAAATTTTTGAAATTGTTTACTCTAGAATTGTTGGTACTTATCCTCAATTTGAATCTTCTGAAAAACACATTTTGATTTATGTTCATTTGTCTTACTGTTCTACATTTCTTTTTATTGTTATCCTTTAACCAATCATTCCATAATGTAAATTAATGACCATTAGCTTATATTGTGTTAATATTGTCCCCTAGCGCAACAGCCCATGAAAGGCCAAAGCTTGCCGCCAGCCACTTCATCCCCCACCTCTGCCCACTACAGGTGTCATTGGTGGCGTGCAGTACTGGAGGGTGGGATGTGGTCAGCGGCCTGGGGCCACTACTTCTCCATCAAGTAGCTCCTCAATTGGTCCCCCTCAACCTGACAAGGCTGAGTGCATCCTGTGCCAGACCTCCCAGCGGGGGAAAAATCCTCACACTGGTACTGGGGATTGAACCCGGGTCCTCCACGCCAGAGGCAAGCATGCTGCCAACTGCACTGCAGAGACAGTCTTTTATTGTGTTATCTCTATATTCAGTTTTCTTGTAGTTATAAGCATTGTAGTTGTGTTTTTATCTGTTATATTAATAAACATAGCCTCTAAAACTTGAGCATTACTTTTAGATTTGGTTATAAAAATACTTTAATGATACTGTTAAAGCAAATTCATGGGATTGTTGTTTTGGAATTGTGTAAATGGCCATGTTACAATATTTTTCCCCCCTACTTCTAGTGCATTTCAAAGTGCAGATGTTGACAGAGAATAAAATAAACCATTTAAACAGCGCTCCAATACTCTGTCAGCTGTTAAGGATTTAGACCATCTAACACAGGAATTAAAATATCAACTCTGAAGCTAATGCTTACCCAATATCCAAAGGGTATTTGAGAGAGTTTAGCATTCACAGTGCTCCACAGGCCCCAGAAGAGATGAGAAACTAGTGAAAATGCCTCAACTTCTCTAAGAAGAGATTCCAGCTCCTCTCTCTCCTCTGAGGGATCCAATTTCCGCTCCCCTGTGCGTAGATAAACCTTTAGAAACAGCAGCTGTCAAGAGAAGAAACAATAATGAAGGCTCAAGTCACAAGCTACACAAGATAAGCAAATAGTAAATTGTACTACTGCAAAGGATTTAATTAGAGAATGGCATTTATTGAGAGAAGCCAATGTGTATTGCAAATGTACTGAATTACTTCACTTTAATTTTCTAAAGGTTACTTCATCCTACAAAATGCGCTTTCTCTCTCTTTTTTTTTTTTTCTTCTCTCCTTGAAATGAAACTGTTTGATAATTTATTACTGCATATCAAAAAGGTAAATTTAAAACACATCTAATAAGTAGTTTAGCAAAATAAAATATCTATATACAACTTAAGTAAAAAGTAACAGTGAAAGCTAATTAAATAATAATGTTAATTTAAAAACAAAGAAAAGGAAGGAGATAAGAAAAATTACATTTGATATATGCAGAAAGCAATATGGTCAAAAACATTAAACAAATTATACCTTCATTAAGAAATGATCTGCATGCTAGTATTAGGCAACAATGTTAAACAAAAATTTTGTGCAGTAGGCAACTTTTGATATTTACTTTTGCCATTTGCTTAGTGTGTTAATAGAGGAAGTTTTTCAACATAGTATAGAATACTTGGATGCAAATTAGCTCCAGGTATAAAAGCTGAATTCAGCAATTCTAATAGGATTTACAGAATATATTGCCATCTCCAGCTATTGAATATCTTGATGTTGCAATAAACTTAGATGATAAAAAATATTTATAGCCAAAATAATGACCTTTCTAAATGAATTACATCAGAGCTTTAATTCAATAGACTTATCTGTTGTCTTTTAGAATTTTTAACTTAAAATTTCAGAAATAATAAAAATATAGATCACAGAAACAAAAAAGTGAAAACCTTTATGGTACACAAATCCTATGACTCTAACTTTAGCTTTAGTATAGATCATGGAAAAAATTGAATTTCAGAATATATAGTTAACAGCTTATGTTGCAACTTATAGAAATATAAACTTATATGCTATGAAAAACACTTTAATCAGTAGAATTTTTTCTTTAAATATACATATTAGTTTCTGACAGGCCAAAACTCAATTGTTCTACAAGCATTATGGGACATACTCATACACAGATTGTTTTAATTATCACTTTTTTTAGAAGTACTTTTTAAAATCATTATAAACACGAAAGTGATAATTACCATGTTCTGAATATATCCCAAAGCTTATATTTTAAAATGAAATAAGATACTCCACTTGTGTGTTTAAAAGTAATTTCATATATTTTTACTGTGCTCATCAGTGCTTGGAGGGGGCCTTAGAATGCTCTCGAGACTCTGGAAGTCCCAGGTTGGATGAACCGAGTGCAGGGAGTCAGTTGCTCCGACCAATTCGTTGCAACTTTCATTCATTCGCTCAGCGAACACCGAACTGGGAAATTGAAGCACACAACAAAAAACAAGACGAATCGAGACATCATGGTGCCTCTACAAAACTTTCATGGCTGCCAACAAAAATGTTTTGTGCTTCCAAATACCTCATACCCTGGAAGAAACAGTCTTAATCTAGTTCCTGAACTAAACCTACCGCTAATTAATGTGGCAAATCTAAGTAAATCTTCTTAAAACAGGTCAGCTAACAATACAGTCAGTAAGGCTGCTGTTATGCACAGGAATGTTAACTTCAGGTATATCCTGTTTTTCTCAAAACAGGACAAATTATTATTGTGCCTTAAGGTTTTTGTTTTGTATCCTTTTATACTGAAATAGAAAGTTTTTTCTGCAAACAATACTATTACAATATAAGGAGCTAAGGATATCTACCCAAATAAAGGTTTCATAACATGCAAATAAATATGGAGTTTTTAAAAAGCAATGACGCAGTCCACTCCATAAAAACATCCAGACGAATCAAAATGGATTGAATTACCACTTCACAACAAAGTAACATACAGCAATTGTAAATGTCTAGACCCTCTAATACAGTGAGTGAATGGTGTTTAAGGGCCTGTCGACAACTAGGTCATTAGGGCCACCTTTAATTCATTATTTAAAAAATAAAAACCTTCATACAGACTGACATCCTAATCATCTGCTATAAACAAACCATGTCTAGACCATCTGTGGAAGTGTGTTTTGATGTATCAATGTCCAAATGTACATGTCAACAACTTGAAGTTTACAGTTCTATACACAAACTTTATAGCTGCACGTCAGCACAATGAAGTAAAATGCTGGCTAAGGTTTCAGTCATTGAACATTCTTTATTGGAACAATCCTGGATTGACAGAGCCCAATAAAACTACGGTCAGACATCTGAAGTACCAGCTGGCCTGCCCAATTTCAAACAAACATAAGAGGAAAGACAGGGTGCCATTCTGTAGAGAAGTTCTCTGTTGGAGTGTTACGGAAACAAAGGAGGTACAGATTTTCAATGTTAGTCAAGTGAGTGATTAGGGTTTAAGGGCCCGTCGATAGCTAGGTCATTAAAGCCCCCAATGTTAGTCAATGTTCATCTACCTTATTTTACTGTGAAGTGAGTGAGTGAGCAAGGTTTAAGGGCCTGTCAACAACTAGGTCATTTGGGCCCAAAGTTTAAAGGTAAAAGTGGGAAATCACAAACACGGAGGCTTAAAAAAAAAAAAGAAAGAAAGTTAAAAAATTACGTTAAAACAGTGAAAAAGTTAAAAGGTGAAAGTTAAAAAAGGAAATATGTAAAATGCTCAAAACTTAAAATAATACAGCATTAAAACAGGACACAACAGCCTAGAAGTCTAAAAGCTCCAAAAAAGAAAACAAGTTAAACTTGCTTAGTGAACCCAATGTTGGCAAAAAACTGCAGCATTGTATCCACAGCTACTGGATCATTACCTAAAATTGATCGCAGTGCGAAACCCAGGCTAAAGAACTGGTGCAACTGAGCATATCATGGAGAATCAAGCAGGACATGCGACACAAGAGTCCTGCACTGCACGTCAGACAGACAGGGGCCAGGTCACCACACAATAGGTGTTCATGAGTGGCACATGTGTGACCTATTCTCAAGCAGGTTAAAAGAACCCCTGCCCACTGGGAATCCCTGCAAGAAGTCAGCCAGGGTTGTATGGTGTTCTTACTGAAAGGAATCAGTAAAATCCTAAATATCAGAATTCTACCAATATAACCATATCATTAGGTGAGAGAAAGCAAGAATATTAAGTCATTTCTATCAGGCTTTCAATAATATAATCAACTGACTGAACTTGTGCTCCCCACCTTTATGGTGGCCCGCTCTAAGTTCAGCTTATTTAAGGCAAATGATTACATCTCAAAACAAAAATGATATGCAATACATAAAAAATAAATTACTATAAATTGGGAATTTACATTTTCAGCTGTTATTTTGGTTACTGATAAACACAGCAAAACCACTGCTTCATTTCCTAGAGACATAACATCAGCCTTACATAAACCAAATTATCCATGTTATTATCCCTTTGAAAGTCTTGAAAATGAAAGAAACACAGGATTCAGGCACTGTCATCGAGTTTGCAGGCTACCTTTATAGTATCACATTAGATCTTGAAAAATGATTTGGAAGAACTGCATGCTTATGCAGTAACACAAATTTACAGAGTGCTTCAACATTTTACATTCTAAAAACTCTTAGGAGATACCCGTTAATACTTAAAATTATGCTGAAAACAAGCTAAAAAACAAATCACTCTTTTAAACAGAGCATGAACACAAACATGAAATTTGTTTTTACTTTAGGAATCATACATGAAAATTAAAATAAATCTAAAAGCTGCATCCTCAATGATATATAGAACTGTGTAGCTCCATCCCTAATTGAAAATTAAAATACAATCTAACAGCTACATTCTTGATTATAAATAGAACTTCTGTGTAGCTCCATCGCCAACTGCTCTGAGCAAAGTATAAGTGCAACATGTTGCAGTTACCTCACTGCCATGGCTCAGATATTGTGCACCACCTCTTGTTCAGCAATTAGTGTGGTATTATAAGGTTTAAGTGCCTGTCAACAGCTAAACCATTTGGGCATGATTAAGTTTCAGCATGGAAAATGTTTATATATGTGTTCCTTTATGGTGTTAACTACTTCCCTTTACCGTTTGCTGGTGCTTAATGAGAATATTCAATATACAGGTTGGAAGGTACTGCTTCAGCCAGAATAATGTGGCTGATAGATGCAGATGTAAGAAATATAAAATACTAAGTTTCTTTTTGGTATGCTTAATCATTTTGTAAAAATTCAATTTTTTTCACAAATGTAAAGGGCAACACTGTGCTGTCCACACCCACATCAGCGTGTGCTTCCAGGCCAGCACTGCCTCAGCTGTAAACAAAACATCTGACTGGCGTGTGCCTCATGGCCAACACTGCCTCAGTTGTAAACAAAGCATATGACTGGCATATGCGAACAAAACACTCGCCCAAGATGCAAGGCACTAGAAAACAACAATGTAAAACCCCCACTTTCTAGTAAACAATATATGCTCTGACCTACAACTGATATCTTTATTTTTGTCAGAACTTTAACTGTAGAGACCTACACCTTTAACATTGCCATCACCTCTGGTAACTATACCAGTAAAATAAGTTATCAGAACCTCTACCATGACAATTATCTTCACTTCATAATCATCTTATGTTTATGCTAGGGTGAAAGATCCAAATATTGACCAAGAGGATAGCTGAGTAGAAACAAATGTTCTATTTATCACCAAAATCAGGCTGTGTCTGCATCATATAGGCAAACAATTTGTTATAGCAAAAAGTACATTTAAGAGTTAACAATGCCTGGCAGTAAAGCAGGTACAAGCCTTATTTTTATCATCCATTGCCAATGCATGAAAAGAAAATTCTGGAATAGGTGAACATTTAGGATACAATGCACCATTGTTATTAATTCTAGTTTGTGGGTTATACTAGAAGTTATCAAAATCTTTTATTGCTCTGAAGTGGAGAATATCTGGAGTAAATTATAATGTGAATCTTGCTGTCATTGTGTTGTGAACAGAACTCTAATCCATCTAGTGATGTGGTTTATATGCACTGCTTATGAAGTATTGCAATACTCTGTATTTAACTTTGAAATTATGTTTGCTTATACATCAGTGTACTATGAAAGTGAGAAAGCTTTAGGTAGCATTGTTACCCATCACTTGCCCTCATACCCAATTCACAATGGTACAATGCAACATGAGAGGAATTCAGCACGAATGCTATGAAATTTGTGCAACAAATGTTGAATTGGAGTAACCAATAACATCTGACATGGCATCATTCACAGAATTGGTGCAAGTACTCTTGTGAAGATGGCACCAACCTCCAGGTAAGTGCATTCATTTTCAGAACAAATATTGAATTACCCTAGTCAAATAAATTTAGTTCACGTGCTTACAAAAACACAACACAGCTTTCAACTCAGATTTGCAAAGTGATGTCAAATTATGTCACCTCATTGTGAACACTACATTTTGAGAAGCAATATTGAGTCATGTGTTCTGTTGCATCAATGTATGTCTCCAATGTGAATAAGGCATTAACCTTCATACAGGGTGGCTAAGCAAACTTTCCTATTCCTGTTCTATCACCTATATCTAGAGATCTCTTTACCAACTTCCACTTTCAGATCTGTATACAACTGGAAACAATGATTGTCCTCTATATTTGTAGTTCTGAGTCTCAAAAGTAATGATACTGCAGGACACATATGCATACTTAATACTGATTTAGTATTATTTTGTGAGGTACTATTACAACTGTAAATGTGAATTACTATACAGATTAAATTTCACCTATGTAAAGACCCAATAAGCTATGAACCAATTTACAGTGTTTTTCCATGAAGCATATGAAAATTCCCACTGCCAAACACAAGGTGATGCTAATTTCTGGTTCTTCAGTATAGATCTGATAGTCAATTAGTTCAGTTCAGTTATAAAGGATGGCACATTTTGTTCTGTATAGTCAGAAAGCAATATATTTTCCACTACATATGTATTTATTGTTCAAATGTGGCAACTCAGATAGTATGTAGTTCAAGAAATATTTGATAAATGATTACCAAGTGTTTTCCCAGCTGTACAACAACCCATAAAGTTTATTACAAATTTCAGACCATGGGACATAACAGCACAAAGTTTACAACAAAGAAACTGCAGATACAAAAATTAATTTTATGTACAATTCCTGTCCAATTGTATTAAACAGATAACATTCTGTGGCATTTAAAAGATACAATGACAATGCTCTCAATACAGCAACAGTAATAAATATGAATTGCACATAAGACAAGGGATAGAACGTGCTTATTATAAACACTCAGAAAATATCTATGATGGAGATATCTTGATTGTGGTTAACATGTACGTCACCATTTGAACACTGTACCAAAATGCATAGTTCCACCTTGGACAAAGTCAAACTGGCCTGAGAGAAAAAACATCAATACCTTTGTAAAGTTCTTTGCCTCCCTGCCACATCCTCCCGTCTTTTGCTTCTTCTCTGAACTTATATATAGTAGAATCCTGATAACTCGACCTAATGTGGACTGAGAGTGTGTCAAGTTACTGAAATGTCTAGTTTTACAGAATAAGGGGTCTGTTCACAACTCATAACATGACATTGCAAATTACATACATGCACAACATAGGAAACAGAAAATATTAACATATCCTAACATTTGTGTTAATATCTGGTCTCTCTGGTCTCTTTAACGCATCCAATTTAACTTTAATTGCCCTGTTAACTTGTCTTTTCTTCTCGTTCAACATTTTTACTGTCACAAACAACTTGACTAAACAGTAAGCCTGAAATCTGAGAAATGGTACTGTAACCAGAAATATGTAACTGAAAGTTCACCTTACCACGTACGTACTGGGTAAAGCAGTGAACCTTCAAACCTTTCGAACAAGTGTTTGTTATTTATCCCCATTATTAGGGGCAAGTTTTTGATTTGGTGACAATGGCCTGTCAGCTGCTTATGTTCTGACTAGATATTGAAGGTTAATATGGGGCTAGCCCTTTTGTTACTGTGAGGAAGAATGTAGCAGACTGTATATGTACACACTAATTAAAATTGATCTATACGGTTTATACTGCATAGTGGATTATAGAAATTATGACGATCAATTTTAACAATAAAAATAAAACAGGTGTTGAGTTATACAGAATGTCAAGTTATCAGGTGTGCGTGTGCGTGTGTGAGCACGCGCGCATGTGCGCATGTATAGAAAGAAACATTGGGCCTTTTAACACAACTATGTTACAATTAATTTTTATATAGCTAAGATTAGATTTTAAAACTCTAAAACTTTGATCTTTAGAGAATTCCCCATTAAAAGAATTTACAATATTGTACAGAAAAAATTCAAATAGCTCTATGCAAAGAGTCACTAAATTGTTAAACTTTAGACTACATGAAATAACTAAGGTTCATTTTTTGAGGAGTGCCTGAATAATGAATATAATGTAGAAATAGGTAGTATTTAAATATTTTTTTATGGATGAATTCTGGTTACACCCTGTTGGTTACACGTGTACAGAAAATGATACTTTTAACACTGATAAATGTGGTAATAATTTGTGAAGTTCCTTTGTATGAAAAAAAAAATGATATATTGTGTGCTTGAGCTGAGAAGAAACTAATTATAGGCTGATTTTATTAATAAAAATTTGAGATATGGTCCACCATTATACCCTGCAACAGTTATCTCACAAGTAACTTAAAAATTTAGCCTATATATAATAGGCCACAGAAGAAATTAAATAAAATTACTGCCATAAAATAGCCAACATTACCCACTATAAGCTACAGCTAGTGATGGTTTTGACAACAGGGTCAAAAAATACCTACAGAAGACCAGATTAAGCAGCTCATTCCCTAAAGCTCTTAAAGACCTTGTTCTAATAGCTGATGGAAGTACTTTATGGTTGTGTCTTCACAACTCTGGAGTAACCCATGATAATGTGTGTCACTCTTTTCCTAAGACGGAACACCAAGAATTTGTTTATAGTTCATTGGCCCTTTAAGAATACTTTGAATGTTGCCTTACTATTGAAACAACATGGCACTTTTTAAGCTGTGTGTACACAGCTCATCACTTTCTTTCTGACCACTACTCTTATTTTCCCAGGGTGGTATTCACAATGGACGAAGCAGCATCTGGGCAGATTTTCTCAGGGTTCCCCTGTTTTCCCTGCCACTCATTCCACTAATTGCTCCATTATCACCTTTCCAATCATCGATTTCTCTGCATTTCATATCATCCTCTTCCTCACTATCATACCTGATGCTCGGCTGACCACCCACTTCCAAGTCTTCACTCTGTCCGGTCCATAGGTTCCTGTGCTCCCCGACAGAGTTCTGACCCTAGGCATTGGATTGCAAGTCCTAGGGGGTGAAAGTCCTACATAAGGGGAGGATAATCAGGTAAAGAAAAAATAATAAAAACTATTTTCATTATTGTACTACTATATTTCCCTTTATGATTCCTAAAGAACAAACCCATCAAAAGTCTATCGCTCATCCAGGATAGAAACTAGTACAAAATCTACAAGAATAATTACATAGTTACCTTTATTAGGTACTAGAGGGCTAAATACTTGTGTTACTACTGAAGCACTCCTGTTTGTGTTCCTATATATATATATATATCACAAATTATGGAGAAACAAACTCTCATTTTCAAAACTTTCAAAGTGATATAAGCCTTTGAAATGCCATATACTAAAAGGAATGTTACTACTATGATAAAGGATTCATGCATTGGTTAATTTAATTCTTACCTCAAGAACTTACCAATCTGTAACTAATAAAAGTTTTGGATAACACACACATTCATACGGACATTTTTCATGCACATACACTGAATGGTTATGTAAGCCACCAAATGTAAAGATAAATCTTGTCAGCAAACTGCACTTAATGAGAATGCGCAAATATAGCACTGAGATTTTAATGTCACCTGTAACCTCTTGCTCCACACTGCAGTGATTGTGAGCACTCAATCAGGGGTCCAAAGAGCTCAGATTAACCAAATTCATTTTTGCACAATAGGCAAAATTCTCACACAGGCATCTCATGCTAACCAAAATTCCAACTTGAGCTCTTCAGATCAGTAGACAAATAGGCTACTCAATACACCAGAGGTGGATACTAATGTAGTGCCTACTGTACTGGTTTAAATTTATAAACTCAAGAGAAAAGAACGGAAAAATGGAGAAAAATTGATATTTTTTATGGGCCAACATACAGATCTACACATTCAGCAGAATATTGTCAAAGTTCTAACAGCCATTTTTGTGGGAAAAAAAAAAGGTCATATTTAAAATTAGGGTATGTCTTTATAGCTTAACCAGAAATTTTAAACTTCATACAATCTCTCTTGATATCCGTGGTAGGAGGTATACGTTAACTTTGAGCATGCATAAAATATAATAGAAAGCAACATTAAAAGTATTTACTCACACTTCTGCAACTTCATATTTTTATCTTCTACAAGAATGCTTTTTCACTTGGCTTTATACCTGCAGCTCTATCCAGTCATGCAATAATGAAATGCCACCTTGGAAAATGAAGTAAGCAGTAATATAAAGAGGGAGTTTGATTTGTTCTTAAATGATTATACATGCTGAAAAATTTCAAGTAAAATTTTATACCAACAGAAAATGGCCAAACAAGCAAAATGTCATGCAATGAATACTTTCATTTACTTTTAAGAGCTACAGACAATGAATGTGTTCCCCAAATGCATTAATGCAACTTAAAATAGCATTCCTCAATGTTTGTATAATGATGAATACATTTGGTAGCCTATTAACCAACAAAAGAGCATCTATACTAAGAGTTCTTACTGTTTTTTTCTTTTTTTTTTTAAATCTGCTTATTGGACTGTTACATCTGAGCAAACTAAAATAACGCAAGATTTTATATTTTCAAGACTTTTAATTTTGACAGGCTTTTAACTGAAACTTATACATATTTTAAGAGCAACAAGTTATGGAATTTACAATTACAATATTATGACATATTATGCCATAATGTATTTGAATATTCTGACTACTGCCAAATGAAAGCCCTATTTGTACCTTAATGGATACAACATAAACTCTGCGTTCCAGAATTGACTTTTCAGAAATAGTGTTCAGCAGTACCCTTGTACACCCATGGACAAAAATAAGGAAAAAAAAAAAAAGAAAGAAAGAAAAGAGTCATGTCTGGAATGCCAGGCAACATAAATGACAAGAGAACAACTCCACGAGTACCAAATAACTTGCAGTTTTCAACAAGTCTGGCTGTCTGTGTCTCTGTGGCTGTCTGTCTGTGTCTGTCCGTCTCTGTGTCTGTTGGCATCTACCTGTCTTTGTTCTGGACGTGACTTCTTTTTTTTTTTTTTTTTTTTTTTTTTTTTTTTTTTTTTTTTTTTTTTTTTTTTTTTTTTTTTTGTCCATGGGGGTACATACATTCGAAGGGTATGACTTGCTTGAATTTTAACAGGGCTTTTAATTTGGTTTCTGATGAACCCAAATGGCACAAATATTCACTGTAAAACTAGATGTACATTTCTGTTAGGAAAGAAAACAGTTTTCAGTAATAATTCCTTTGAAATAGCCCATAACTAGGGGTGGTGATAAAAGTGTATAGAAGGAATTAATTTGAACAATGACAGAGCCAAAAAGTTTTCTTAAGAGTGGGGCCACTTGGTAGAAAGTAATTATCTCTCTCCACTAAATAGGTTGTAAAATCCCTAAGCCCATCGTGAAGAAGACTTTTGCTGAGTTACTGTGCATTACTGTAAATTTGTCTACACTTTATTAATGTTAATGTGGAGACTTTGCAGAAAGCTATTCCTGACATAACAGCTCAACTTGGTTTCTATATTAATTAATTCTTGAGCATCCAATGTTTCAATAAAACCATTATGCAAAACCTTATTTCTCTACAATACGTACAGTGTGCAAAATATTTTGTTGTTGCTCTGCTGAAAATTGTGAAGTAAGCTGAATGAAGTAACTTTGACTATGAAGGATCTTATAGTTAACGAACTTTTGACTGACTGGCAGTTGTTGATACAGTGCATACTTTCTAGCTTCTAGATGCCATTTGAGGGAGTGTTCATACCAGCATTGAAGTTCAAACACTAAATATGTTCTCCCAGGATCATAAAGTGCTATTAACATATATTTACAATTACAAAATATTTTTATTTTTGAAAGAAAGAGTTTGCATGAAACTGGAGCAAGCAATAAATGCTCTTTCACAACATGGAATGACAATAAAATGTTAAAAAATAAAGAGCTGGAAAACAGAAATATAATCTTTAGCCAAATAATTTATATGCTTTGATGAAAGGATAGTTTGAAACATTTTGAGCTTATTTTTAAGAAATGCAAGAACTGCATTAAAAAGAGAATGGAATCGAGGACACTCAGCATGATAAATATGACCCAGATCATATGTACACCAAGCATAAAAAATAATGAGCAGATTCTTTGACATAGTTAAAAATATGCAACAGGTAGGAAATCGCAGTTGCTGCATGGTATATCCAGTGAAGGAGGACCATCCCTCTACATGTGTAAGACATTGCCGCTAGTAGTAACAAAGTGGTGAGTGACCTAATGGTAATGTCCTTGTCTTCCAATTAACTGGTACCAAGTTCAAAGCTCTGTATTGCATTCAATTTTTTGTCACGTCTTAATAATTCTGTTTATATGGTTGTAACATGTTACATTTATTATAACCACATTGTAAATATATCATTGTCCATCACTTCTGGATTATTAAAAGCAATTAAGTCTTAAGAGATACAAATAAACATTGCTCTTGTTCATGAAAATGTGAAATATAAAAACTTATAAACCAAAAGGCGGTGATAGGGCTAATAACTCTTCTCAACAACTGCCCTTATTTTGCGAGGCATGGAGATTACTTCATTGTTAAAGGAATGAAAGTCTCTGGTAATCTCATCTCATGCATCTAGCACCTGTCCCAAATCACATCCACTATGCAGACAGGTGGTGCCTCTACCCAGTCAGAGGGTAAGATCCATTTTACTCTAGCCCACACATGTTCTCATGTCAAGTGAATTGGAGGCCAATCAGCAGCTCAATATCAGTTCCTTATGAACCATCCTTGAATCAGATTGGCAGTGTGTACCAGATGGCTAACCTGTTGAAACAAAAGATTTCCTTCCGAGTATCTTTCTCGGGCTGAAGGAACCATTATGTTTTCCAAAATGTGTTCATAATCATTCACTGTAAGCCGACATGGAAACATTCTAGTGATCCTGCCCCCCTGTATGACATATCCAATGTCCAACCTGCCTGTTCAGTCATCTCGCAAAGCACTCGTCATATTGGTAACCATCCATATGATTAACACAGACAGGACCATCACTGCAACTTATGACAACTATTTCATCTAAGAACATCACGTTTCTCCAACTGAAGTTCTCCCAAAGAGCAGCATATGCTGAATAGTCTATAATATGTTGTTCTGTTAAGATATCCCTCTTTGCAGCTTGTAAGACCTTATTCCAAGGTCTCTAAAAGGTCAATGGTGCATGTGAAGCCGGAAAAGTTAAGACATGTCCTTAGTCGAAAAGCTATTCTAAACAGGTGCATCTCTGCCATCTCAACAAGGTGGCGTACTTTTCCATGGTCATCCAGGATGTCGTTAGTTTGTAAGTGCACCTTACTTGTGAAATAGTTTAGCCCATCTTTTAGCTGATGACAATGGGACTCTGCTGTAGCTGTCCTCAATGCCTACGCGAATCAGTCCATTGAGTTGGTGACTTTGCCTGTCTGCCATTCTGAAGGCTAATGGCTTAAACACCAGTGAGAGGGTCCTCTTGTCTACTGAAAGTTCGGGTATATGCTATAAGGTGTCGCAACATCACTAAGTGTTCTAAGACTTCATTAAATACCTTATGAGGAAAAAACAGTATATTGTTATTGTGCTGGGATTTGAACCTGGAGCTTTATCTTGCATCCACTCCACATACATGTGCGTTAACTATCTACACTATTCCTGCTCTTCACATTCATGTCCTATATGTGTAGCCATGATGCTTGCATTTGCTTGCCAGTTGCATCTACCGATGAACCTGTTATTTGAGCTCTTAAGAGGCATTGTTTGTTAGAATATACATATACACTAGTAGAGCACATTTCATAATCTAAACAAAGAGTTAAGTATATAAAGTTTGGTTTCATTACTGTTACCTTGTGCACTAAGGCTACTCCAGGATGAGCATACGCAGAGTTTTGTAATGGGAACTTAGAATCTTGTGGCAGCTCATTATTTTTTAAAGAAAGTTAACATAGCCAACACAGACTCTGCCAAGATGTTTAGGTGCACCACTCAATTATGCATGGCTAATCTTGATTTCTATACCTGGGTTCAGATTAACCAAGGCTTACAGACATAAAATTAATACGAGTCCAATCATCACCACCTCTGCCACACATTTGAGGGCAAGGTCTGGAACACTTGTGCCCCTCTTGCCTTTGTTGAAAGTACTAATGAATTTGTTTATCCATTTGTGGAAAACTGCAGGACATCCCATTCATCTGATAGATTAAGTGTTTCAAAATGCTGAGAAACAGCTTAGGAAATGGTAAATTGCAAAAATGAACTTAAGTGAATAATGGGGTGAAATACTTAAATATACATTCTGTAATTGACAATTGACTGCATTGATAAAGTGGCACAAGATTCCTCTTTTTTTTTTTTTTTTTTTTTGAGAAGATACTTAAACTTGAAAAGCAAAACGTTAGCTAAATATAAATTTTCATCCTAATTGTTTGAGCCATTTCCGTGACGAGACCTTTAATATCCTTGCTTGTTTGTTGAAATAGGCGCTTTAATAGATAAATTATAGCCAAAATAAGGTTTAGAGTAATTGTGACTGTTACGCGTAAAATTGCATGTTTTAGAAGTGATACCTATATAGATAAACTTAATAAGCAAAACCCTGTCTGAATACAAAATTTGGTCCAAATCGAGAGCCATTTCCAAGTTGTCCGGAATATATATATACACACACACATACACACAAGAATTGCTTTTTTAAATATATAAGATATATGTGTATATATATTTTTTTTATTACTCATGGATGATAAGTTTACGATTTCAAAATGTTAAGAGTTCACCACCCCTGCCCATGGCAATCTTTGAGACATACAATAAGTGCAACAGTAAAGACTCTTATACCATTCATACATCTCTCTCTCTCTCTCTCTCTCTCTCCTTTTAATGAATGACATTAAAGGTACTTAATTTAAAGAATTCAGTAACTGATTCACTATTTTAAATGACCTTATTTTGCATGTAAATTTGCCACATTAAGATACAATGAATTACTATCTGTAAGAATGGCAACCCAAGTAATTTCTATGTCAATAAGTATGTCTCTTCTAGTCAGTCATTTATCAGTCATCAATGAAATTAATTTATGGCACCAGGAATTATTTTTCAATTAAATGACTGACAGGCTAGATATAAGTGCAGGGAACAGAAATTTGCTTGTCTTTGAGCTTTGAATATTAAGCTAAATAACCATATTAGAAAGGATACAATAACATGGGTTCACAATTTCTGTTCCCTGCACTAAACAAAAATCACTGAACATGGTATTCAATATATGAGGCAAAATCCTGCAAACAGTAAGTTAACATTAATAGAAAGAAAATACACAACATTCCGAAACAAAAAATTAAAGATTCATTCACTGTTTCACTCAGTGGCCTTTCTCTCAGTCTGTCACTCACTCATTCATTCCCTCTTCTCATACACAGCAAGGCACTCAGATGATACCTACCTGCTGCTCCAGTGTGGGATAGTTGTGCTTGTGGGCTGTATAATAAGGATGTGCACCGTGTGTGTAGTCATACATCCACTCAATAAAGTGGTTGGCAATATCAAAGCCCCGATAATTGTATGAGCAGTATTCAAAATCTATTAGCACCAGCTGAGGATCATCCATGGCTTCTTTTTCAGTCATACTATCACAATAAAGCAGAATGTTTCCCTCTTGCATATCATTGTGACAGAAGACCACTGGTGAACGTATTTTGCTCAAGTAATTTCTGAAACATTTTAAAAAATCAGCTTTTAATTTCAATAACTTTGTATTAATCCTAAAAGTTGGACTTCTAAACTTTCATACAAATGAGATACTTAACGTATTGTGTGGGATTACAGGCTATCAACTTGGATATTCTCTAAGCCAATCTTGTTTCACACTATCATGCCCCAAGCTTGTCAACTTGGTGTAATGTTAACGATATGTATCATTCACTTTTCCATGTAGACGTGGCATTAATATCTAAACTGATGCACTGAAAAATGATAGGCCACTGCTTCAAATAAGTATACAAACGTACAAAAGTAAAGTGCAATCCTTTGAGATGGTGGAACAAACGTGAAATATGCAAACAGCAGTATAAACTCAATGTTAAACCAATGTTCTTGGAAGCACAAAGTGGAAGAGTCGAGTGTATTTTCTCAAGAGCAGGAGATTGGGGTTCAGATACAAATAATATTGTGTGAAATCCTCAAAACACAAGCCATTGATGAAGGCTTTGAGTGTGGGATATTAAGAACGCAAACCAATATGGTACAGTTGGCCAAGGTAAAACAGTCTCCAGTGTTGCCAGTCAGACCCAGGCTGAGCATGGAAGAAATAGCATGTAAATTTTTTACATTGGTGAATAAATCTGAATCTAAATTTGAATGGCTTCTTAAGCATGTTGCACTTTTAAACTTAAGTAACTGAAGTTAGTGTCACAAACCCAGCTCAACAATCTTTTAAGTAACAGTTACAGTAACAGTAAAGTTACAGTAATGTTTCACTTCACTGTTTCCAACTTCTAACCACCAAACCAATTGGAAGATGCTTTGACTGGTTCTCTATGAGGTAGTTTACCATTTGCACTCTGGTAAATTCTGGAGCAATGCACTAATATAACTCTCTAGCAACAGGAAGATAATGGAAAATAAATGTGGGTCATCAGTAGGGCCAGGCATTTAATGACCTATAATTTGGTAAAAAAATGCAAAATAAAAAATGCATTTATGACCTAAAAATTACAAAAAATGACCCAAAAAGATGACTCCAAATATGTTAGTTACCAAAAAATAAAGAATTCTCAATAAAATGCTATTTATTTTTATTATTACTACATTAAGCACTCACTTTGTTACTAAGTTACATAAAATATAACATAAAATCAAAATATTAAAAGAAAATTACAAATGCAATGTTAGGAGTATCTTTTATTGAAGAAATTACATTTCCGTGCATTTTTATAACTGTTTATATGTTAGGAGTATCTTTTATTGAAGAAATTACATTTCAGTGCACTTTTATAACAATTTTGAGTTGCAGTTAACAATCACAAATTGCCGGAGATTCTCAAACAAAAATGACTGTCCATTGTCTGCTAGTACTGACTTATAAATGGAAAAGCTCCTCTCTACTTCAACGGAAACAATTGGAGCATCTGAAAGCAAGCAATATCTCCTGGATTTAACTCACAGTCAGCAAGAGAAAACTTCACCAGACAAAGCACTGCCAATTGAACACAATGTTTTGTAGCCCCTGTTCTTGTCTATACACTTCTTTATTTTCATTGCCACTGCATCACACACTTTACCATATGCACGGCTCAAATCATTCACTATTTTATCCACTATTTGTAGCTGTTCCATTAATGTCACTTGGGATTTTACCAGAGAAGTTATTGCATCAGGAAGGAATCCAAAATTGGTGTTTATGTAAGAAAGTTTACCTGCAATTTCTTTATCAGCCAGCAGTTCTTGCGCCTTTTTGATTGACACAGACTCAGCATTATCAAAAGAATCAACTACTTTCTTCACAACGTCAAAATTCTTGCAATAATAACTACAAGCCTCAAGCCATGTTCGCCATCTAGTCAAAACGGCTGAAAAGGGTGGTTGAATTTCTGGAGCTTCTGCTTTGAATGCTACAACTCGAGAGGGCAAGTCCATTAATCACATATCTTGAAAAATAGGGGTAGGAGGTAGCATAAGCTCTAAGAAATTGAATTCCTAGAAGTGGGCTAGAAGTTGAATTTCTGGAGCTTCTGCTTTGAACGCTACAACTCGAGAGAGCAAGTCCATTAATCACATATCTTGAAAAATAGGGGTAGGAGGTGGCATAAGCTCTAAGAAATTGAATTCCTAAAAGTGGGCTAGAAGTTGAATTTCTGGAGCTTCTGCTTTGAACGCTACAACTCGAGAGGGCAAGTTTATTAATCACATATCTTGAAAAATGGGGTAGGAGGTGGCATAAGCTCTAAGAAATTGAATTCCTAGAAGTGGGCCGGTTCATAATGCACATGCCTTGAAAAATAGGGGTAGGAGTTAGCATAGCATTTACTTATATCCAAGAAATTGTATTGACAAGGAAAAATACTGAATTTTAATTTTAAAAAATGAATTAAATACAAATAATCTGCCAACCTTCTGGAAAAGTGTTAAAAATGCTCAAAATGACCTAAAAATTGCCAAAAAATGACTTATCCGTAAAAAAAGTAAGAAAATGCACAAAAATGCCCTAACAAATTGCTTTTATTTAACTCGTTAGTCATTGCCATACTTTTCCGTATATGCAAGAAATGTTTCAACCTTCATAAGGAAAAGATGCAAAATCATTAATTGCCTTGCCCTAGTCATCAGTTACCAGATAGTTGCAAACAAGTTACACAAGATAGTTCCAAACGAGTTATGACAACTTGCAAAGTTGCAGAGCAAAACCTATAACTCATTTTCCATAATAAAGATAGCTATGAGTTAACCCGAGTTCATATGCGTCACTTCATCATCTACCTTTTACACTTTTAAAATGCATGAGAGTAGGATACATCTCATTTTTAAAATACATGTCCATGTGGCTGCAATATCAAATTTTAAATACATTTCCAGTGTAATAGTTCACAAATTTTACTTGAATTAAGTGGTTCATGAAATTATCTACGTCTGTGCAATTCCATAATTTCAATTTAAATATCATAGAAATAATGATCATTAACCTCTTGAGCGATGGCCATTTAAAACGTCTGCGAGCCAAGAACTGCTACCCAATATCCAGTGCAGGGCATTTAAAGTGCTTCGTATATACAGCTGTATTTTGTGTAAATATTAAGTTATTTTAATGAAACAAAAACTGGTATAAAACTCGTTATATGCAGTATAAATGTTGTTGTTAGCTAATGCTGGATTTCTGACAATGAAGTCATTAATCCTCTTGCTCTCCAATATTTTTCACTGATGGATGGGGCATTAGAAGTGGCCGGGCATATTTGAAGGTGGTCTCGATCAATTTCCTCTTGCAGATCACATAGAGGACAGAGTGGTGAAGAATATATCCCAATTCTATTTAAATGTTTTGCCAGACAATCACGTCCTGTAATCAACCTGTTTGCTCCATATTTATACTGATGGATCATTGATATCAAACCAAGATGGAGCAGGTGCTGGAGTCACATGTCACCTCTTTTCCTATTACAAATCTTTAAGTTATGGAACTACAAACTTTAATGGAGAAACTGAAGCAATTCGAATGGCCCTACAAAATCTTTTGTACAGAATTTCACATCTTCAGCAAGCGGTTATTCTCTCAGATTCCAGGGCAGCAATCATAGCAATTACTTCCAAGTTGTCACCAAAAAACCAAACAATTATAGAATGTTGGAAAATCCTTACCCATCTAACAGCACTTCAAAAACACCTAGTCTTCCAATGGATACCAGCTCACTGTGGACTGAGTGGTAATGAGAAAGCTGATTTTCTTGCAAAAAAGGGTACCGGCAATGTGCAGAAATCAATAGTTAATCTACCATTTTATGCAGTATAAATGTACGTCATCAGCAAAGTTGAGTTGTATTTACAAAACGCTGAAATGCCACTATTTTGTTTCACTGTGGTGAAAAGTCAACTTTGCTCTGTCGAACGCATCTATATAAGTTCTCGGAAAGAAACAGTAGCCGACCCATTGTATGTGTGGCTTATGCATCAGCATACTGTGTAATAAAGCACTACTGTATTCGTTGTCTCTTGAGTCATCAGAATAGATCAACATTGCAACTTTTGCTTACGCGAGTTTCGTAACTTAGTAGACTCCGTTTCTTTCTTTGTTGAAATACATACATATACTTTCCTGCTTGTAACTGAATGGAGAAGTGGTATAAAAAGGTATTTTTGCACCAACTGGATATAACCATATACAATTGTTTGGTAATTTGGAGAGCTTTAAACCCACACAGGACAATGACCTACCTTGACTTCCGACTATCAATAGTTCGCAGCCTAATTGAACAATACCACGTTGGGGGTTGGAAATCCAAAACCCCTGCACCCCTCAGACTTCAAGGAAAACATTATCCTAAAAGGATACCACCAACAGCAAAGAAGTCCCGCCCATCTCGAAAGTGTTTCGTGTGCCGCAAGAAGGGAATTCGCAAATGTGGAGATGTACTCTTGTGTGTTTATCCCTGTTTTTGAGGTAAATCACTGCAGAACAAACATATTAAGGTAAGCCAGTAAAGTATATAGACTTTACTAAAATGTTTCATAAAGGGAAAATTAAAATAAGTTGAGTTAGATAAGAGATAAATAACGGTTAAATGCTTAAATGCACAGAACGTGTATACATGCCCATATCGCTCATCCGTCATTTTAAATGGACGTGATTTCATGTCCATATCGCTGAAGAGGTTAAACAAACCAGTGGACTGTTATAATGGAACTGTAGATAAAATTAGAGACCAAGTTAATCATACTATAGGTAAAGAATATATTTTAAAGGTGAGATGCATTATATCCTCATAAATTTAAAAAGCATCAGAGCTAATTTGGAAACATGCCCCTACTTTGGACATATGTGCTATTAACCATTCAATCTTTTGCTTCACGCATGGTGCAGCAAAGCATTAACCCCCCCCCACAAAGTATTGCACTTTACATTGGTATATTTGCACATTTAGTTGCAATGTATAGGTCATCATGTTTCAATTCCTCTTCAGTGTAGATATGAAGACATATCTACATTGAAAAGTGAAATACATTTATCTTGCGAATCAACATTTAGGCTTGGAGCACACGTAGTATGAAATGCCTCCCAAACTGAATATTTAAAAAAAGAAAGAAAAGGAAACACATATGACAATATTAACTGAAGACAAATATCACTGCATAAAGAAACACCTAGGTTTCTCTATACTGGATAGTCAAATTTATTTAGAACTTTACATCACCATATTGAAACGGGTTGAAAGTCAGTGCAACTTTCCTTTGTAGAAAATCAAATTCCTCAAAGTGTGATACTACTGTTTAAACTAATGGCTACCTCAGGTGTTAGGACTAGCAGTATCCACTTGCCTCAGTAACTAACAATGTATATTTAAAATAAAATGACTTGCAAGACCATAGGGCTGCGTTCTGCTCAGTCAAGTTGTTAACTGGATTTCATTCTCATGATTTCAAAGTAGAAAGCAGAAAGAAGAGTCCAAATGTGCCTCATTATGACACTGGCTGCATCTGAAAGAATTTCTCACACATTTCTGTGAACTTTCTGAAAACCTGCTAACAATTACATCTTCCTTTGAATTCTAGCTTCTTACATTAAACTACAGAAAATTAAAATTTTCACACTTTATGAAACTTGTCTCAGTGCATTAATAGTAAGTCTGAACACTGGCCAATGACACAAGATACAGAATGGAACTTATTAACCGCTGTCCCTTTCAGCTCCTCAGAACTGTTAGTCGTTACAATGAGGGAAAAAAACACACCCACACCCACACCCACCCCCACACCCACACCCCCATGCCCATGCTCCCGCACTTCTACCAGTGTGGCACATAGTTGTCCCAGACTCCTGTTCAAGAATGGCATTCAAATTCTGGCCTGATTTGGTTGACAGTTTGATATTATGTGACAAATGTGATGCTAACCTCAATGGCGAGTTAGCAGTTTCTGTTCTAGTATTCAAGTACAATTTAGAAGTGCTTTTCAAAAGTTTAAGCAATTATATTAACATTAACAGTTTCATTGGAGTGTTTATTACATTTGTAATTAACGTTTTGAGAAGTAGTGGCTTGCTGCTTGGAAAGAAGCATTGTTAAAGAATGATGGTTATGTGAACATTTATAACCAAAATGAAACAATTACTGGTTATTTAGTCAATATGTTTATTTCAGCAGTTGTAATCCCACTTCTCAATAACTTCAAAATATAATTCATGTAAATAGCCATTATCGTATGCTCATTCATTATAGAGTAACTATTAAACTGTTAGTAAAAGTGATCGTTTTACTGCAATAAAAACCTACCCGATGTTTTCAAGATAAGAATTTCTATTAACATCTGTGTTTATAGGTTTGTATAGACAGAATGGAATTCCAACTAGACATTTATACCTCATTTCACCTTGTTATTAATGTTGAAGCGCATCTTTTGACAATGCTTATGTTCTTGGTATAAAGAGCTATGTTACTTTATTATTTATTTATGCCAACAAACTTACTACTGGTGTTTTCAAACACACAAGCCGTGTGTGGGCGATGTTTCAGAGGTAGAATCGGAACTGAAAAATTCTAACCAGAGCTGCCGCAAGTAAAGCAGAAGGTCTGTGGTTCAAATCCTGGCTGTGTCATTGAATTTTTCAGTTCGGATTCTACCTCTCAAATATGTTATTTTATTTTGCTGCAAATTGTGATATTGATACAGAAATTACAAATATGAGATACATAAGCTCGTAGCATTCCCAAGATGTGATAGATCTTTGTGTCAGGCCTGTATTACCCTGGACACCACAGTTCAAGCCATCTTTGTTTTGGTTATGTTTTTCTACTATGCTATATGGTCACCAGTTATTAAAATATTAAGTTACAAATTGAACAAATTAAACTCAAACATAAACACTTCCAATATGTATAAAAAATTATGCATATAAGCATTTAACAATGAACTTAAAATTAAGTCAGAATTCAATTACTGATATTGTTGATTTATGCAATGCTGCTGTGACGGGAACTTCTCCCGAAAACCATATGCTCGAAGAAAAACAGCCAGGATTCTCGGAGTGGGCGTTTCGAAAACATATTTGTCCCCTTAGGTCGTTAATTTTAACGAGGGTGGGTGTTTTCGAAACTAAAAGGGCAGAAACCTGTGTGGTCCAGATGGGAAGGTGCGGAGGAAGCACCAGAGCTAGAATCAAAAGGGACTTCAGCGGTGTGACTTGGAGGAGGCAGACGTGGAAAGATGTGTGATAGGAAGACACCGCGAACATGCAGTGTTATAGTAGGGTAATAGTATGAATTCAAATATTGGTAATGGAAACATAATTGTTATAGTAGAGTAGAATAATAGTCTGAATTCATATATTGGTAATGGAAATATAATTGTTATAGAAGAGTGGAATAAATAGTATGAATTCATATATTGGTAATGGAAATATAATATGTGAGAAATAGTTTTAAGCAGACGTATTCTACACAAGTTGGAAATCCTGGTATATGTGACTGTCTGAAAGTTGACCTTCAACCCCAAGGGGGACCCGAGGAAGGGTGTAGCATTCCCAGACGCCTGTCACATAACAGTTTATGGTTATTAGGGATAGTGTGCTTACACAGAGAATATTGTGGAACGATATATAAGCCTTAGTCACCATGGAAGGGATGTCTTTTGACCCGCCATTGTCAACGAGTTCACATCGGATGGTGTAACCACTACCAATATTCCTTTAAGCTTGTTCCGTACTGTTTGTAAATAAATCCTTTAACACCAATTGTTGTGTGATTTCGAGTGGAATATCCAGGAAACCTCACCTACTTGCTTCCGCTCGGCACTCAACCAGACAATCCCATCCCATCTCACCTGCGGGAGGGTGCTAGGTGCGAGAAGGATACAACATAAATTCTGGTGTCAGGTGTTTGGGTTTCCTGTGATCAAATCCAGCTACGAGTAAAAATCACCATCGCCAAAGACCAAGAAGAAGGCAGCAGCTAAGGCAACACGCTCAACGCCCGAGAATCCTAGGAAGCAGAGACAGCAGCTCTGTGCAACTTCTGCACAATTCCGGAGATTCGAGGTTCGAGGCTCGAGGTGGTAGCAGCAGCCCACTGCGTGCAGTCCCAGATCCGTGAGGAAGACGGCAACCTACCCAGTACTGCGGTGACACTGCCCTTGCTGTTACTGGTGGAAGGCCGTGTGCAGACTGTACGGTTTGAAGGTCCGAGGTTCGAGGCGACAGCAGCGGCCTACGGCGAGCAGTTAAAGGTTCGAGGTGACAGATACGGCTTACGGCGAGCAGTTCGAGGTTCGAGGATCGAGAGGTCCAACCACGAGACGAGGAACGTCGAGCGCTGAAACGGCGCAATAGCTGGAGGACCAGGGATCGAGGATAGTTGGCGACGCGTCTGGACCTGGTGAACGGGACAGACAAGGTTGCGGACCGCAACAGACGATACAGCTCGTCCACTGAAGGCGTAGAGGTGAGTCCTTGCTACTACTATATGTAAAATGGCAGTGGATAGTAGAAATAGCTGTTATATGTTACCCCACGAGGCTCTTAAACTAGTATCTTCTTTTAATGGGGAAAAGAATGAAGTTACGCAGTTTATCGTAGATGCGGATACTGCATGTGAAATGATAAGTCCTGAGAGATTAAATGTATTCTTTAAGTTGTTGCTTACTAGAATAAAAGGGGAACCCAGGAAGGCAATTATCCATAGAAAACTAGAATCGTGGGAGGAGGTTAAGGAATATTTAACGCATTCCTATGTTGAGAAGAGAACTCTTGATTATTATAGCACTCAACTTTTTGCTGCTAAACAGGAAAAATCCGAGTCAATAAGCGGGTGGATTAACCGTATACAAAGGTTAACAGCAGAGTTTAGAGAATCAGCGTTAGAAAAGTGTAAGGAAACTGAGAGGGAAGGAATACTGGCAATTACAGATAAGTTGAGAAATATCTGTTTTATACAAGGTTTGGCTGATGATAGAATTCGGACCATTGTTCGAAGCCGGGGGCTGGAACAGGAATTCCAAGAGGTATGTAAAACCTCGTTGGACGAAGAAAGTGCCATTATTTCCAAACGAGAAAGGTATTCTAGAGTAGAACAGGTGAAATGCCATAAATGTGGCAGGGTTGGCCATATCGCTAGCAAATGTTATGTAAATGTTAAGAAAGAGTACAGTAAGGCAATTAATAGTGTTTCCACTGAAAATAAGGGAAAGTCGAGCATGGTAACTTGCTTTAATTGTGGTAAGGTCGGACACTTTGCTAGAAATTGCAGGAGTCCTAGGAAAAATAAGCAGAATGAAAAGGATGAAAGAACTAAGAAGTCAGAAGACGATAGAACAGTAGAATCTGTAGCTCATATTGGAGTAATTTCTAAAACAAAGCATGAGTTCGTAAGAATTAGTTCTCCTGCTAGTAAGAAAGGTGAATTTGTGATGTTAGTGGATTCAGGGTCAGATGTGTCGTTGCTTAAAACCCCTTCAGTTGTAGGAAAACTTATTTTTGATCCGGAGAAGAAAATGGTTGCAAAAAGCGCAAGCGGATCGTTGATAGAAACGTATGGGGCGCTAAATACCGAGGTTCATATAGGGAATAATGTTGTGAAGTGCGATTTTCAGTTAGTGAAAGATCAAGTAGATATTCCCTGTGATGGAATTCTTGGAAGAGATTTCTTAGAGGCCACGAAAGCTACGCTAAATTACAAAGATTTAGAGCTGAGTGTTGTCGGGGAACGACTTAAACTATTAACCAAGGGCGCTATGGAGTCAGTTAGGACAATTAAGCTTCCGGGGAGGTCAGAGGTCATGGTTGAAATCCCTATAGAGAATATTGAGCTGAAGGAGGGGTTGATAGAAAAATGCGAAGTACAATCAGGTGTTTATTTGGCAGATTCGGTTGTAACTGTTAGGAATGGAAGTGCTGTAACTAGCATGCTAAATACCAATGATGAGGAAGTTGAACTTAGGGTGACTCCGGTTAAATTGGAGGCAGTTATTAATGAAAATAATTGCGAAAAGCTGTGCACTATTACTAACACCCCACAGGCAGCTAATAGAGGAACAGAGGTAATGGCTCAATTGAGGCTTGAGCACCTCAACGAGGAAGAAAGGGGGGTGATTAGGGAAACATGCAGGTTGTATCAGGATATATTTTATTTGCCGGAGGATAGTTTGAGTTCCACTAGTGCAGTAGAACATGCTATTATAATGGAACCAAATATAGAACCGATTCATGTAAAGCCTTATAGACTACCCGAGGCACACAAACAGGAAGTAGAGAAGCAGGTGCAAAAATTATTGCAGGATGGTATAATTGAAGAGAGCAATTCGCCTTGGAATAGTCCCTTACTAGTAGTAAAAAAGAAAATGGATGCAAGTGGCATCCAGAAATTTCGACTTGTAGTTGATTTCAGGAAAATAAATGAGAAGACAGTAGGAAATGCTTACCCAGAAATTACGGAAATCCTAGATCAGTTGGGGAATTCCAGATATTTCTCTTGCATAGATTTGGCAATGGGATATCATCAGATACCCATGAAGGCAGAAGATAAGGAGAAAACAGCGTTTTCGACAAAACATGGTCATTGGCAGTACGTGAGAATGCCATTTGGCTTAAAGACCGCCCCAGCCACATTTCAGAAAATGATGAACACTGTGCTGGCGGGTTTATCGCCATCCAGGTGCTTTGTTTTCCTGGACGACGTAGTTATCTATGCAGGATCGCTTAAGGAGCATGATCAAAAATTGAGGGAGGTATTTCAGAGGTTTAGAAGGTACAACCTAAAACTGCAGCCGGAAAAATGTGAATTTTTGAGAAAAGAGGTTAGCTACCTTGGTCATGTAATTTCGGAGAATGGGGTACAGCCCGACCCAAAGAAAGTGGAAGCAGTAGCAAATTATCCCATACCTAAAGGACTGACTGAATTAGGAGCATTTCTGGGTTTAGTTGGCTATTATCGCCGATTCATTCCTAACTTTAGCAAAATAGCCGCACCTTTGCATTTGTTGCTAAAAAATAACGCGAAGTTCACCTGGGGGGATGATCAACAGATAGCCTTTAATACTTTGAAGCAAAAGTTGTTGTCAAAACCTATATTGCAATATCCAGATTTCTCAAGGGAATTTATTTTGACAACAGACGCCAGTCAGGATGGATTAGGGGCATTATTATCGCAAGGCCCGATAGGTAGGGATTTGCCAATAGCGTTTGCAAGTAGAACTCTGAATAAGGCAGAGAAGCACTACAGTACAATTGAGAAGGAATTGATGGCAATAGTATGGGCTTGTAAGCACTTTAGGCCTTATCTACTAGGGAAAAGATTCACTATTGTAACTGATCATAGGCCACTTAAATGGATAATGAGTGTCAAGGAACCGGGTTCGAGACTACTCAGATGGCGAATCAAATTGGAAGAATACGATTACCAGATTGTTTACAAAAAAGGGTCGTTGAACGGAAATGCCGATGCACTTTCTCGCATTAGAGTTATGGGAGTTGCAGAAGAAGGGGAGGTAACGGAGGAACAAAAAAGGGCGATACTACAGGAGGCACACAACAGCCCTACGGGTGGTCACAGGGGTGTCACAAAAACCTACTGGGCGATCAGGAAGAATTATCAATGGCCAGATATGAAAAAGGACATAGAGTATTATATAAAGAAATGCGAGAGTTGTCAAAAGAATAAGCTTTTGCGGCCTAGGAAACGAGCACCCATGGAAATAAGTACCACAGCAAAATCTCCTTTCGAAAAATTATCTCTCGATATAGTGGGGCCCTTAACGGTGACGAATAAGGGGAACAAGTATATCTTGACCTGCCAAGATGAACTTACCAAATATATGGTAGCCGTGCCTCTAGAAAAACACGATGCGGTGACGGTTGCTAAGGAGTTCGTGGAAAACATTATTTTACGTTACGGAATTCCATTAAAGGTGTTAACAGATCAGGGTTCGGAATTCTTAAGTGATTTGTTCAAGAATGTCTGCAAGCTAATGAGAATAACCAAGTTGCAGACTACAGCTTTTCACCCACAGGCAAACGGTGGATTGGAGAGAAGTCACCGTGTTCTGGCTGAATATTTGCGGCATTATGTGGGGAAGGATCAAACAGACTGGGATGAATGGGTGGAGTTTGCTGTGTTTGTATACAATACTACTGTGCATTCATCCACTGGTTATACACCTTTTGAGCTTTTGTTTGGGTATGAGTGTAGGACACCCCTAACACTGAAAAAGGAACCAGAAATTAATTATTCCTATGATGACTATGTGAGCGAATTGAAAAGTAGGCTACAAAGTGCTCACGAGGTGGCTAGACATAATCTAGTTACAAGAAAATATAAGAGCAAGGAATACTATGATCATCACAGTGAGGAAATTAAATACGAGGTAGGGCAAAAGGTGTTACTAAAAGATGAGACGGTCCGTAGAGGCAGATCAGGTAAAATTTCTAGCCAATGGATAGGCCCATATGTAATAGTGGCAGCTAACGGAGTAAATGTAACGCTGAAGAGAAGAAAAAGGTTGCAAAAGGTACATGTGAACCGGATTAAACCTTTTTATTAAGGTAAGGTTAGCCTTGGATAATTAGCGAGACCTACTTATTTTTAAATGTTGACTTTACTTTTGGCTGCGATGACCTGGTGCCTAGGATTGGGAGAAGCCCATCCAGAAGTGGTGAAGTTCGAAACTCCGCCTGGTCTATACTATGAGAGTAAGGGTACCGCCCAGCTGTACAATAGTGTATGGAAGATAATTGTGTATGTAGATTTAGGTAATTTAGAGTACCAGGTAGATACTACAGAAAGTTATATAAAGCATACTTTGAGTGCATGCGAGCACGTTTCCTTGCAGAAATGGTCAGGGTGTACAAGCTTTAAGAATAAAATACAGGATAAATTAGGCAAGTTAAGGAGAACCGAAGGGTTATTGAGGGAAATGACAGGTCGTCATGAGACGCGTACAAGGAGAGGTGTAATCGATGTAGGAGGGCAGCTTTTGAAAATATTGTTTGGTACATTAGAGAATGATGACGCGGAATATTATTATCAACAAATACAGCATGTGGAGGAAAATGAAAAAGGCATTACAAATTTGTTGAAGGAACAAGTCTCTGTAGTAAAGGTTTCTCTAGGTTTGTTCAATGATTCACTTATTAATTTGGCTTTCAATGAGAAGGTATTGGAAGAGAATTTAGTTAGAATTCAAGACTTCCTAAACAAAAGCCAGCAGCAAGAAGTTAAGATGCTTGATGATCTACAAATGAAAATGACGGTTAGTAATCACTTACTTAGTTTAAATAATGCCATGGAAACCTTATTTCGCAATTGTGATATACTAATAGAGGGTATATTAAATGCTCAAAAGGGACTTATTCATCCACAAGTAGTAGCTCCTTCGGAATCACTGCATGTTTTAGAGAAAGGTGTTGCAAATTTGCCCTTAGGTACCTCCCTGCCATTTGCAGTAAGCAAGGATTCGCTTCATTTGTTAATTGCTATGTGTGATGTAGCTGTATTTGTAAAGGATGAAAAACTCACATTTGTACTATTTTTACCTTTAGTGTCACAAGGTGTTTATAATGTGTATCGACTTATACCAGTGCCTGTTCTCATTGAACAAGGGAAATATGTGTTTGTGGACGTTCATGAAGATCTTCTGTTTATTGATAAGAGCAGACAATATTATTTTATGAGTCCTTTGTCTTTGTTGGAAAAATGTAAAGCATTGGGAGATTCAAAATATGTATGTAAACAAACCCTTCCACTTAAGTTAGCCCACTATCATGATGATTGTGTTGTGAAAATGCTACAAAAACTTCGTAGATTACCTTCTACATGTGAAAAGAGGCTTATTGAATTACGCGAATCACTATGGACACCTTTAGCAAATAATGAGTGGTGGTATTTTGTACCATCTGTAGAAAGTGTTACTATTTCATGTCCTGAGGAACAACCAAGAGATGTTATTTTAGAAGGGTATGGCAAACTTAAGCTTAGTTCAAGTTGTAAGGGGTATGGTAAAGCCTTTATAATTCAGGCAGAAGTTGTAATGTCCCAGGGTAATTTTAGTAATCTTGATGTGTTGTCCTCAATTAACAAAGATGTTGACTGCTGTGAAGAATTAGTAGGAAAGTTAAAAAGAAGTGAGTTAAAGCTGAACACAACTTTCAAACAAGTGATAACACATTTCGATGAGTTAAAGGTTTCTAGCTATAAATTCTCTCAAGTGGAAGAGATGATTCAAATGCAAGAGTGGCAAAATTCATTCACGGTAACACACGCCCGATATTCCGTAATTGCTTATATTATTATTGGTATTTTGGCACTATATTTTTGTTATAAAGTGTTTAGCTGTTACAAGAATAGATGTGTTCGGAGATTTAAAGTCCCAGCTATTGAGTCAGGTGGCTCAGGTAATACAGTGCATATTAACATACATTCAAGCAACGAAAGTCTGAGTCCTGTCCCAGAGGAGATATCTCTCCATGACTCTAAAGATAAACCTACCACTTCCACAAGGCACTCCGAACGCATAAGACATATGTGTACGTATTAAGAGTAGTCAAAATTTAGGTGTAAATTTTGACCTAATTACGGCGGGAGGTGTTATAGTAGGGTAATAGTATGAATTCAAATATTGGTAATGGAAACATAATTGTTATAGTAGAGTAGAATAATAGTCTGAATTCATATATTGGTAATGGAAATATAATATGTGAGAAATAGTTTTAAGCAGACGTATTCTACAGAAGTTGGAAATACTGGTATATGTGACTGTCTGAAAGTTGACCTTCAACCCCAAGGGGGACCCGAGGAAGGGTGTAGCATTCCCAGACGCCTGTCACATAACAGTTTATGGTTATTAGGGATAGTGTGCTTACACAGAGAATATTGTGGAACGATATATAAGCCTTAGTCACCATGGAAGGGATGTCTTTTGACCCGCCATTGTCAACGAGTTCACATCGGATGGTGTAACCACTACCAATATTCCTTTAAGCTTGTTCCGTACTGTTTGTAAATAAATCCTTTAACACCAATTGTTGTGTGATTTCGAGTGGAATATCCAGGAAACCTCACCTACTTGCTTCCGCTCGGCACTCAACCAGACAATCCCATCCCATCTCACCTGCGGGAGGGTGCTAGGTGCGAGAAGGATACAACAGCAGTGCGGAGATTAGTTACCTCGGGGATTAGAATTTCATCAGGGAAATACCGGTTACAAGGGACAAGAAATTATATACAACCTCGGAAATTGTTCTCCGAGAATTCTGGTGCATTTTGGGCAGATGTCACGATAAACACAATAAATCAGAAGTGTGGTACAGAAAATATTGTCGTCTTCCTTGTTGCGCACATGAAGGTCCTCAGTGACCTTTATTACACCCTGAGACCGAAGCAACCTGTTTCCCCACATCCCTACATTGACTCTTAGTATGTGTGGCCGGCGATAAGCACGAGACGCCGATTACGAGCAGCCGAGGAACGAAGACGACGACGTCCGGCGCCCGATGCACAAACCGTCGCCGCCGCCGCCGCCGCCGCCGCCGCCACAAATGGCGCCCAACGTGGGGCTCGATGCAACCGACGCCAGAAGGAATGACGACGACGCCTAGACGCCTCTGTAACCGACACGCACCTGAGGAGGTAAGAACTCATCCTGTAGAAGACAGCAAGGGGACAGCAAGTGCTCACGGGGCACATAGGACCTAGAAGGAGCCAACGACGATTCGACGCTACACCAACGGCACTGACATCGCAGGATATCAACCCGGCGTATGGGACGCCTGAACCACCGCACAGCTATACCAGGGAGAACGGCGCAGCTCATCAGGTAGACATAACAACTCCGGAAATACAAGTAAGATAGTTTAAATAGTTTATGCGAATAGGTTAATGTACTTAAGTGGAAAGGTTATCGGGTTATTCAAAATGGAGGTATGCGATAGGTTAGAGGCAGGTAACGGCAGCACGGGATTAGAAAATAGCATGAGTTCAGGGGAGGATGAAATTGTGGCGCAGGGGCCCGAGAATAGAGAAACTGATGGGGGAGGTAACCAGAATAGCGAAATAGAAGGACCCATGGTAGATAATGGCATGACTAACTTTAGAGTAACTGGAAATCAGGCTAGTGAAATAAATTTCGTAGCTATAATGGAGCAATTGCTACAGAAACAAAATGAGAAAATACAGGAAAGCATTCAAAAGAATAATGAGCAAATACAGGAAAGCATTCAAAAAAATAATGAGCAAATGCAGGAGAGCATTCAAAAGAATAATGAGCAAATGCAGGAGAGCATAAAAGCAGAAATTCGAATTGTACAGGCTAGACAGGAAGAACTTAAGATTGGGGCAAGAAAATATTAGAGGAGAAATAGATAGGATTAGAAACGAAGCTGCTGTTACTAGGGAAGAATTGGGCGCAGTAAGAGAAAGGGTGAATGCTGAATTAGGAAACCTAGAACGAAGACAAAAGGATTGTGAAGCTCAGCTAACATCTGAGATGCGCGTAGTTCAAAACAATACAAAAGAAAAGCAGGACGAGTTGGAAAACAGGGTACATGACGAATTGAAGTCCGTGCATGACGAGATAAGTAAGCAGAATAAGGACCACGCGGAGGAGATTAATAATGTAAAAACTATCACATTGTCTATCAGCGCATCTCAGGTGCGTAGCGAGGCTAAATTAACGGAATTATCAGAAAAGACTGATAAAGATATTAGAGAAATAAGGTTAGCCTTGGATAGGTTAGAAGTAGTAAACCCTAGAACATTAAGTTTAAGCACGCAAGGTAATGGTAGAAGCCAGTGTGAAGCGTCTGGAGGCCAGTCTCCCCACGCGGAAGCACCGGTTTCGACAAATGCAAATTTTGTAAATGTGTCAGTTGGTCCAACTACTCCAGGTTCGGCAGATGCGCAATATGCTACTTATGCAAATCATCTGATTAGTGAGTTAAGTTCCCCAATTTTTCACGAGGAGTCGGATGATAATCCTAGACAGTTTATACGGGAACTAGACGAATATTTTAACGTAAAACGAATCCCAAACCAGGTGAAAATGATTGTGGTCAGAAAGGGGTTAAAGGGGGCGTGCTTGGCGCTTGGCGAAGACGCCGATTACGAGACCTTCAAGCGCGCATTTATGGCTAGATATTGGGGGATAGCACAACAAAATAAAGTACGTCTAGAAATCAACAATGGAAGATATGACCCGCGGTCTGGAGTGAGTATGGTGGATTACTTTTTACAGTTGGCTCGGCGGAGTAAATTAATTGAACCGCCGGTTTCTGAACACGAGTTAATAAGCTTAGTTAGCGGACACTTCCCTGAAAATATACGCAATCATTTGATAGTGGCGAAACCAACTACATTTGCGCAATTTATAGAACTGATCTCCGCTTTTGAGGGCAATATTCATGACCACGGGCGGAGATTTCATGGATTTTCGCCAGGTAGAGATGTGTGTGCATACGACGGGAACCGAAATTTTGAAGATAGACGTCATCAAGTAGGACGGGGGGCAGGTAGCCCAAGATTTTTTAACCATCGGCGGGACCAGGTTCGGAATAGGTATCAAAATGACATGCCTAGATTTGAAGGAAATGAACGTTTTGGAATGAACAGGGGATTTAAGCATAAGCGGGAAGATAGAGATAACGCCCACCCACCTAGACGAAACGCGCAAGTCAATATTATGCAATGTGAGAGACCCGGTTCTGGAGGCAGAGGCTTACGGTTTAGAGAATATGGTCGAGACCGTAACTTCTCGGGACAATGGTTCCATAGGGGCACCAGAAATGATAGGCAGAGTAACCATGAGGGGCGTGATTCACCTAATAGGGAAGGTCGAGAGGACCACTCGATAGAAATTCAGAATGGCGGTCAGCGTCAGTTACAAGTATCCCCACAGGACGCGAATTATCAGGAACCCGGACCCTCGGGAAACCAAGCTTCGGCCTTTACGAGGTCCGAGTAAAGGTCTCTGAACCGTCGCAGGTGCAAGGCATACCAGGGCCACTCACGTTTGCGGAGGAAAGACAGAGGGATACTGATAAACATGAGGGAAACAGCGAAAATAAAAAGTTCGAAATTATAACAGAATCCCCTTTCGTAAAATTAATGGTAATGAACAGGGCTACGGAAGCCATGATTGACACGGGAGCTAACGCGTCAGTTTGTAGCGAGAATTATTATCGCCATTTGCTGAATAATAAAGTTAGGGTCATGTCACTGCCTGTAAAGAATACATTTTGTAGTGTGGCCGTTGGAAGAAAGAAGGAACGAGTTAAATTCCAGGTCATACTCGATATCAAAGTCGAGAACAAAAACTTTGAAGTAATATTCCTTGTTATTCCGCGTCTGGCGCATGACTTAATTTTGGAGGCAGACATTTTAGATTTGTGGAACGCGATTGTAAATTTTGAAACTAGAAGACGTACGATACAGGTGGAGAATGGTGAGAAAAGAGGTACCTTTTAGTAACGTAACGAACCAAGGACTTTTAGATCGGGCGCAGCCAGATTTACCATTGCAGGATGAGCATTTTTTCTTAGAAAATTTGAGATTAGGTGAAAATTGTGTCATATCGGAGTTAAGAAGTGGCCCAGAAAATGAAAACGGTATATATGAATACGGATATGATGACGAAGAAGTAGCGTACGAATTTGAGAGTAAAGAAATGGTCGGTAAAGAAAACGAAGCGAATGCCGATAATTGGTGGGTCAATGAGGCCGGGACGGCCACAACAGAGGAAAATGACACGTTTACAACCCCAAGCTGGCGAGAGGGCAGCCGAGGGGTTGACCGAAAGAATGTTGAGCTAGAACAGATTCTGCAACAAAAGGCGGGGCGCGCTAATGTATTGTCAGAGGGACAGTCAAAGAGCCTACTGCAGGTACTTCTGAAAAACCGAGGGGTGTTTTCAGAGCAACCAGGGTTGTGTAAAGTTTACACCCATAATTTGAAGGTCCAGGGAATTCGCCCCTTCTCCCATAAATGTAGGAACATACCAATCGCAATTAGGAAGCAAGCAGACGAAGTAATTGATAAAAGGTACAAACAGGGAATTATAGAATTGAGCGATTCTCCATACTCAAATGCTCTATGTTGGGTGTATAGGAAACCGGACAAACTGCGCATGACCATTGACGCGAGGAAGTTAAATTCATATATAGTGCCCGACAATTTCAGATCTGAAGGAATTGAAACGCTAATATCTCGAGTAAATAAAGGTAAATGTTTTTCTAATATCGACCTGGTGTCAAACCCCTGGACAAATACCATAACTCATTATTAAAACCGTACGTTAAAAGCATAGTGGACCCGGGAGAGAACATCGCAAAACCTGTTGACGGTGGAACGTAACGTCAGTCGTCCTTATTTAAATTCCGAAATAATACTGAGATAGCCTTGAACTATACTATCGTACTATACGAATGCACCGGATAGTTTCAAGTTAAGAAGTGAGCAGTTTGACAAGTAAACTTTTGAACTAAAATGTAGGGATGCCAATCAGTAGTAGGGGGTATCGCCCACAGTCGGACCTGGATGGTAGGAGTAACTGCAATGCACATTTCAAGCAGTGAGGCTATGTAACGAAGATCAATTGTACTAATATAAGATTGAGTAAACACGTAGTAAAACAAGTATTGTACAGATCATGGTGAAAGGTACAAAGGTCAAAGACACGAGATAAAAGACAAAGTGAAAAAAGGAATAAAAGATCGTTGAAAAGTGAAAGTGATGTTTTTGTTTAGTGCAGAAGAAGCGAATAAGCATCGCTTAGCTTATATGACTGCTGCTTGCGGAGGCTGTTAAAGACGGTGAGGACTAAAGTGGATAACAGAAACTCCAAAGCAGAATAATTAGAGGTGTATGCAATTGATTCATGTAAAATGTTAGTTTATAAGGTATATAATTGCATTAATTCTTATGTTTTTCTCTTAGGTTTAGCTTAGTAGGACTTTCCTTGCCTTGTAAAATTCACGTTGTAAACTTGACATGTCAATGAAGGGGCATTTTGTGACGGGAACTTCTCCCGAAAACCATATGCTCGAAGAAAAACAGCCAGGATTCTCGGAGTGGGCGTTTCGAAAACACACTTGTCCCCTTAGGTCGTTAATTTTAACGAGGGTGGGTGTTTTCGAAACTAAAAGGGCAGAAATCTGTGTGGTCCAGATGGGAAGGTGCGGAGGAAGCACCAGAGCTAGAATCAAAAGGGACTTCAGCGGTGTGACTTGGAGGAGGCAGACGTGGAAAGATGTGTGATAGGAAGACACCGCGAACATGCAGTGCGGAGATTAGTTACCTCGGGGATTAGAATTTCATCAGGGAAATACCGGTTACAAGGGACAAGAAATTATATACAACCTCGGAAATTGTTCTCCGAGAATTCTGGTGCATTTTGGGCAGATGTCACGATAAACACAATAAATCAGAAGTGCGGTACAGAAAATATTGTCGTCTTCCTTGTTGGACACACGAAGGTCCTCAGTGACCTTTATTACACCCTGAGATCGAAGCAACCTGTTTCCCCACATCCCTACATTGACTCTTAGTATGTGTGACCGGCGATAAGCACGAGACGCCGATTACGAGCAGCCGAGGAACGAAGACGACGACGTCCGGCGCTCGATGCAAACCGTCACCGTTGCCGCCACCGACGCCACACTGCTCATGAACAAGTATTTAAGTAAATTCTTTTTGCCCACTAATGAATAGGGATCAAACCTTACAGGGAACCAAAGGTTGCAGAGTATGGACTATAGGAAGTGGGAGGGGTAAGTCTGTCACATGATAACAGCACGGAGGAGGCGAGATACAGTTAGCACTTGAACGTTATATATATAACTTTGTTGCATAATTTATATTCTATGCTGTCACTATTTGCAGTAAAATATTCACTCCTAAATTCTTGTACAAGTTCAGCAATACGTGGATATTTTGATTTTCATGCTGGAAGTATTTTATTGTGTGGAATTGTGCACTGTAGGCAGTGAGCCTAGTTCTGTTTCATGCTGTCACTGTAGTAGTGCAACAATGTCATGCTCTGCCCATGTGAAAGGTAACTTGCAATCGCCTCATTTCGCAATAGCTGCATAAAGGTTTGAAGTCTAATAAGTTAACCATATTTTAAACATCTTGCTCACACATTATGCCTATTTTTCTTTTATAAAATCAAAATTGATTTACTAGCTATCATTATGCTCCGTTCCCCCATTTTGATATGAGGCTCTAGAATCAGGAATATATAGCTCTCCCACGTACCATAATCACTAAGGCTAGGAAGTTCATGCATATGCATGTTTTTTCATAGGGGTTAAAAATGTATGCTTTTACATTATGTGCACGAATTATGGAATTTTGTTTAGTTGGACATGATTTTATGGTGCATATAACTGCATATTTTCTTGATTTTGATAAATGTATAATATTTCAATATTATAGCGATTATATTGCATATTTTAAGGATTTTTATGGTTTTTATTATTTTTTCCATGTGTATAACACTTTTCATATTGGTAGTATTGCGCATGTTGATGCAACTCGTGAGGTGAGTCATGTTGTCATGCAGTGAACCCCGTTTCCATCCCTTCATTATATGTATATGCATAGAGAATAATCAGTGCATTATCTGAGAGGTTTATATTAACAAAGATAAAGTGCAGGTCAATGTTTTGAACAGCACAATTATCGCAACGCCTACCTGCCCTCCAATAGTTGTGCCATGGTCTTCAAACGTAACAGTGTTGTGAACCGGTTCCCACCAAATTAAATTAGGCTTATAAAATGCAGTATAAATATAGCAGTTAATACTAGCGGTGGGACCACTTCTGCTTCAACCTCAAAGGAATAAGGTAACTTTATTTATTATTTATACTAACTCGCCTTGTCTACTGCAAAGGGGCATTGTTTTAATTCAATAGTGTATATTACTTGGCATATTTTCAAGTTTTTAAGAGCATATTTGCATGCATATTTCAGTGTTTTTTAGGGCATGAACTTCCGAGCCCTAATAATCACTATTTTAGGGGGGAAAACAATTCTTCCAAACTTGCATTGTTTCCAAGGTCATGCATTTCTTAGAATCATCAACTTCTAGAAGTCTAGCTCTTAGGATAATACAATCTTTTAAAGAAGTTCAAATACAAACTGTAACACTGATTTTTATCAATTTTAGCAACTCTTCAAGTCTTGCAACTACCAATGAACCAGATGGAGATTTACTTAAAAAAAGCTAGTTCTCAAAAGAGGATATGCCCAGAAAAACAAACAAGAAAAGCTGGTCAAATTTCTTTGGGTTTCCCATTCTAAATTACAATGTATGTATGCCTATTATGTGCAACCATCTTCATTGTATAAAACAGCCTATGCCATAAAACAATAGCGTTAGTTGTCTCCCTAGTAGCAATCTTAGTAAAATAAAACCAAGATGACTTCTGTCAGCAACTTGTGCTTCCATCCTCGGTTTTGTTCCTGCTGTTAAAAACAGCAGTTACATAAAGAATCACAAATGGTAACACATACATGGATGGTGAACACCATTAAGGCTTGGACTCGTGAACGGGAGATCCATAATTCAAATCCTGCCAGGAATGTCTCCTCTGATTTGAGAATTTTTCCAGGTTTTCCTCGGTATTCCTAACGATAAATTCTAGGAGGTAGCGTAATCCTAGGCCCAGAGCACTTTCTTCCAAAATTTCCTTTTTCAATTATTTAAAGTGTCATCAGTGTCCACAGCTGTGGTGCTGTGCATAGCAAGAACGGTTGTTAAACACAGCAAAATAATAATAAATGACACCGCCGCCGCCGCTGCCGCCGCCGCTGCCGCCGCCACCACCACCACCACCACCACAATAATAATAGTAATAGTAGTAGTAGTAGTAGTAGTAGTAGTAGTAGTAGTAGTAGTAGTAGTAGTAGTAGTAGTAGTAGTAGTAGTAGTAGTAGTAGTAGTAGTAGTAATAATAATAATAATAATAATAATAATAATAATAATAATAATAATAACAGTAATAACAATAACAATAATAACAATAACAATAATAATAATAATAATAATAATAACAACAATAACAACAACAGTAATAGTAATAATTAGCGCTCGGAAGTTCATGCCCTAAAAAACACTGAAATATGCACTATTGAATTAAAACAATGCCCCTTTGCAGTAGACAAGGCAAGTTAGTATAAATAATAAATAAAGTTACTTTATTCCTTAGAGGTTGAATCAGAAGTGGTCTTACCGCTAGTATTAACTGCTAAATTGCAGTTCACAACCAACACTTTGCACAAATTTGCAACTGTAAAACATCGTCTGTTTTCTCGCAAAACACTTTTGTAACATGAAAAACTTCTCTCCAAGTCACAAGATGTTATCGGAGCATATTTAAATGATGTTAACTGCTTCACAGAAAGAGTCAAGCCTTTTGGTGTGGCAGATGGTTTTCTTTCAAGGATGTCTCGAATATCGCACATCTATTTATAACCAGAATTTTTTGAAATTACATAATTCACTTTCTCTTTCATTTTTTGTCCTATGCTACCAGGAAACGAACTTAGATCCCATATTGTTTTTTCAAAGACAGGAAGTGATTCATGCAAAGGATATCCTACAGTTTCCTATGCCGTTATGGCTGTTGGTAAGAAAGAAAAATGGGCAGATATGGAACTAAGATCCTCTTTTAAACCAGCACCAGACAGAATATTTTGCAGTTTCTATTGATGAAGCATCTTTCGAGTCCAATGAATTAACAACCTCTCCGACTAGTTCTATGTGCTCAGCATAATATAAAACTGCATCGACCCATGTTCCCCATCGAGTTAACACTGGTGCAGGAGGAAGTCGGATATTAGGTGCTGTTGATCTAAACAACTTAACTCTTTTAGATTTAACAAACATTATCTTTGTACAGGACACAAATCTATCTACCAATGGGAAAGAATTGCGTATTGTCTCAGAAATGCGATGAAGAGCGTGTGCCAAACAAGTTATATGAATGAAGTTAGGAAAAATACCTTTCAGAGTTTGTCCTGATTTTACCATATAAGGACCTGCATCAGTAACAAATAAAAGTACCCGGTCGTATTTGATTCCACATGGCCATAGAAATTTCAAAGAGTCCATCACAAACTGGGTCACAGTTACATTGTCAAATGCCGACAATTCGCACACATTAAGAAGATAAGGTGTAGTCTTTTCTTCATTATTTAAAGCACCCACGAAAATATTAGCAATAGAGTGGCGCTCAGAATCAGGGGTTTCATCAACAGACAACCACACAAACTGATCCGCTAATTCATTTTGTATATTTCACAATACGTTATTGTAACAATGTCCTATATAAGTCATATGCAGTGTATTTTCTTTAGGCACATGTGGTCGAGTGTACTAGGCAAGAAAGTTTTTAAATGTCGGATTATTAATTTTTAACACGGAAATATCAGCAGCTAAAAATGCTTCGCACAAGTCATAGGAAAATTCAGTAACCCTACTTCCTAAACACTCTACTAGCTGTTTTTGAACAGGTTCTTTGTTTGCGAGTTTTCTGATTAAATTCTCCTTATGTTTTGCTGTGTTTATGTGCTGAACTATTTGAAATCTTTTCTCACTCCCTACATTTTTCTCACATGCTCCACAATACAGTACCCTATTATCTGTAGATATTAAATCACCCGAAAACTCTTTCTGTAATTTAATTAATCTAGCAATGGAAGTTGGTTTTATTTTCGGCATTTGAAGAGCTCTTCAACATTTATACGCCTAATTTAATTTGGTGGGAACCAGTTCACAACACTGTTACGTTTGAAGACCATGGCACAACTATTGGAGGGCAGGTAGGCGTTGCGATAATTGTGCTGTTCAAAACATTGACCTGCACTTTATCTTTGTTAATATAAACCTCTCAGATAATGCACTGATTATTCTCTATGCATATACATATAATGAAGGGATGGAAACGGGGTTCACTGCATGACAACATGACTCACCTCACGAGTTGCATCAACATGCGCAATACTACCAATATGAAAAGTGTTATACACATGGAAAAAATAATAAAAACCATAAAAATCCTTAAAATATGCAATATAGGGGCTATAATATTGAAATACTATGCATTTATCAAAATCAAGAAAATATGCAGTTATATGCACCATAAAATCATGTCCAAATAACTGAAAATTCCATAATTCGTGCACATCATGTAAAAGCATACGTTTTTAACCCCTATGAAAAAACATGCAAATGCATGAACTTCCTAGCCCTAGTAATAATAAAGAAATAATGGTAACGTGCTTTCTAAAAATGTATTATATGTTGTTTTCTAGTGCCTTGCATCTGGCAATGAAGCCATTAGCATTCGTGCTTTCCAATACTTTTGAGCTGTAGTTTCTTCTGATCTTAATGCTTCACAGGTCTTCAAGTGGTCTTCGTTCATTTCTGCTGGATCGTTACACAGGACACATATTGGTGAGGCTGAGATACCTATTCTGTAGAGATGACTTGCTAAGCAGTCGTGATTTGTCAATAGTCAGAAGGCTGCAACCGCTGTTTTCCTTGGTCTCTGGGGGATTATATCTGGGTTGGAAAGTAGTGTAATCCATTTTTTATCTTTGGCATTTGTTTCTATTTCTTGTAGGTATGAATGAGAAAATTTTTTAATGTTCAAGCGTTTTATTGAGGAATATGAGAAATTGAATTTAGACTTTTGTTTTATTGTTGTGCTTTTCTTTGCAAGTGAGTCTGCAGCTTCGTTCCCCATGACTCCACAGTGTGCTGGAATCCATTGGAGATGAACAGTCTTATTAAGTTTTTGGAGTTGTGTTAACATTTTGTAGCATTCTCTAATTTTTGTTGACTTCTTTGTAGTATTTGAACATATTCCTTGAATTGCAGCTTTAGAATCTGAAAGAATTACTGCCTTGTTAAATTTATTTAAGGGAAGATTTAATAATTGTCGGAGAGCAATGTATATAGCCTCCATTTCTCCATCATAATTTGTTGTGTCTCTGCCAACAGAATGATAAAAGGAAAAATGTGAACAGGTAACTCCAGCTCCAGTAAGGTTTTCCTTGGAGGATCCAATCAGTATATATGTGCAGCCATTCTTCTGTGGGATACCTAGTATTGATTGTTTCCAGAGCTAGAAGTTTTTGTATTTCTTTTGGTGTGTCTGATTTACTTATTTCCTCTATTAATTCCAAACTGAAGGTAGGTTGTAATAATTCCAATGGATTTTCTCTTATAAGTAGATTTTCTCTGGTGTTAGGAATGTTCAATTTGGATTTAATCTGCGTTACCTTTTCTAGGAAACTACTATGAGTTTTAAGGATTGAAGGGGGGAGGTTCTCTTCTGTCCCTTTAGAGTTTGGCAGTCGTAACATTTTCTCGTGTTGGAGCAATGCTTGTTCTTCTATTTTTGTTGTTATTGATGGGGTCCGTGTTAAGGCAAGCATGGCATCAATAGGTGTGGATTTAACTGCTCCAGTGATTAGGCGAAGAGCCTGATTTTGTATTTGTTCAAGTTTATTGATGTTAGCATTTGCTGCTGTTATTAAAGCTTCAGAACAGTACAAGAGGTTAGGTTTAACATACATTTTGTATGTTGTGTTAAGGACTCTCCTTGAGCAGCCCCATTTAGCACCAGCTAACCTTTTCAGGATTTGCAGTTTCTTTTCAACCTTTTCTGAGATTATTATTTATTTATGCCAACAAACTTACTGTTGGTGTTTTTAAACACACAAGCCGTGTGTGGGCAAAGTTTAAGAAGAACTTAAAAATTCAATGCCACAACTGGGATTTGAACCACAGACCTTCCGCTGTAATATTGGTTTACCAGGAAAAATACGAACTGGCTTGAGAATTTAAAGCGGAAGGTCTGTGGTTCAAATCCCAGTTGTGGCATTGAATTTTTAAGTTCCGGTTCTACCTCTTTTCTGAGATGTTTGTTATATGTTTTTTCCAACTTAGCTTTCTGTCGAAAGTGATGCCTAAGTATTTGGCATCATCAACTCCTTTGAGTGGTTTACTATTATAATTTATGTTAATATTAACTGGTTTGTATTTTAGTGTAAATAATTCATAATTTGTTTTTTCCACATTGATAGTCATGAGGTTTTCGGAGCTCCATTCATGTACTTTGTTTAGGGCTGTTTCTATTCTGTCTTTAATTAATTCAGGTTTTTTTGGAGAGCCTGAAGTCCAAATGACATCGTCAGCAAATAAAGCAATTTTGGTTTCTAAAGTTTTTATTATTGATGGAAGGTCATTTATATATATGTTAAAGAGTGTTGTGCTCAGAACAGCACCTTGTGGAAGTCCTCTGTGTGTTTGTTTATATTTGGAAATGTATGTATTATATTTTGTGGCACAAAATCTTTGTGAAATAAACTGAGTTATCCATTTAAGCATATTACTTCTCACACCTATTGATTGCAACTTATCAATTAATTTGTTTCTCCAGGCTGAGTCATATGCTGATTTAAAAATCAATGAATACTGCCAAGGTATCCTCCTTTCTATTGAAAGCTTCCTTGATGTCTTGGCTTAGTAGGAGTACATTTTCACTTGTACTATGATTCTGTCTGAAGCCAGTCTGTGAACTATTAATTAAGCTGTAATATTCTAGGAACCAGTTAAGTCTAGATGCCACCATTCTTTCCATCACTTTTGCAATAAATGTATTATATTAAGTTTCAAGATATCCACTCTAATTTCCAATAATAAAATGCTATTGGCCAGTTTTTAAACAAATGACATTGGAAAAACCAAAACAAATTTGGAAGTTGGTACGAAAAAAAAAAGATTTTAAAAATGTCAAACTCACGCATATGGACAAAGTCTGCCTATCACTTTTGGTGACTAATTCACAACATAAAACAAGATACAAAATTAGCGAAACATGTAAAGAAGCCATTAAAACTAGGCACCCAGAAGAACATTATCATCAAGAATTGAGAAAAGCTTATGAACTTAAAATCACCAACATTGATGACATCTGACTAACCAGGACAGAGCACAGCAGCATCAAGTAAGACCATAGCAGCCACCAGAACACCAGTTGAATGCGAAACTGATGATGGGGGGGAAGATGTTCCCAGAAACTAGTCTTCAATAACAAACTTAAATAGACAGGAAAAAAGTTTAAAACTGGTCAATTCACTCTAGCAAAAGCTATACAAATAACTAATTCAAACTAAGACCGCTACTTCCTGTTTCTGATTGTGTATGGTATATTCACTTTCCCATTCTGCTCTCAATCCCAACAAGCTTTATGACACTTGACATACAATTTTAACTTCTAGGAAGAGGGGGGAAAATTAAAAAAAAAAAAAGAAAGAAAGAAAGAAAGAAAGAAAGAAAGAAAGAAAGAAAGAAAGAAAGAAAGAAAGAAAACAACAATGAAAGTAACATGAGTTGTTTGACATACATTTCACTTTATCATGCATCCCTTTTTCCTCCAAAAAGTCCAATTTGTAGTAATAAATGAATGCAAATCTGTCAGTATTTTGTTCCTTAATGTCGTATAACCAAGAATTACTGAAAGTACTTTGGTCTTTATATACATCTCTCATGTTCAATGCTGAGCAACTTATACTCACCTCAACCAAGCCACCTCTGCTCCCAGATCATAGGATTTAAGTCTATTTATAAATTCTGCATTGCCCGTTTCAGCTATGCCAGGATCCTCCAAGTTTGCTTGAACATTCTGAAGCCACCTGAAAATGAGATTTCTCTATCATTATTATAGAACTCTGTTTAAGGACTGATACTGTCAACCCCACAGACACTGACTGTGCATTTTTAAATAGCGAATAGCGTCATCTGTATGAGGCTAGTTCAATAAGTATGTGTTAGGAATGAAGATACCCATTTTTACTTTCTCTACTACGTATAGTAAAGTAGAGGAAGTATTGTATTGCACCCAAAAATTTGATGTCAAGGTTTCACTGAAAATGTGTTTTGAGGCCTCCCGGATAAAAAAAAAAAAAAAGGACAAAAAAAGAAAAAAGCATGCGTGTCTCGGTCTGTGCACGAGTGTCAGTGCGTGTGTGTCAGTGCGAGTATGTGTCAGTGCGTGTTTCGCTGTATGTGTCTGTATGTCTGTCTGTCTGTGGACAGTGTAACTCAAAGTTAAAAACTGAAGTTGGTATTTGAGTTAAGGAGCTAACTGGTAATGATTAAAAAAGAGCAATTTATGGCAGATAATCACTTACAAAACACTTGTTCAAAACTAATATATACTCTTTAAATTTTTTTTTTGCCCTAACTCTCCCATTATATATAATAATACTAATGATTTTCTGTTTTGATAATTACTTACACCAAATAACTCATATCTAAAGAGGAATGACTCATGGGTGTTACAATTAAATAAATGAAAAAAATGAGACATGATTGAAACCATGAAAGGAAGTTTAGATTACCAATTTCTTGCAAACAGGATTCAACTTTAATCTCCACTTTACAAACAGACGTCTACTGCTACGCAAAGTGGAGGGTTTGACTACTAAGTTAATTTTAATACCTATCAGATAATAGCACATCTTAAGTTTAGAACATAAACTGCTGCCTGTAAATCATCACGTATTCAGTATTCAATCCTCCTCAAGTATGAGCGTGAATCTGTTGGTTATTATTTTCAATTAATGATACTTCTATCAACAGGAACATGCATTTACTTTTATATCATTTTATCTTCATTTGTGTATCGTTAATGAAAGAAACTCCACACTGAACACTGCAATACTTGTGCCTGTTATAGAAATATTCTCTTTTCTTATTCCTCTAAATAAATGTAAATGAATATCTAGAACAAAAATGTTTACACCATTTCTAAAGGTGCTAACAAACTTTCCGCCTTGCACTGAAAGAAGCTTGTTGTCACTAACTTGGCAGCTAAATATCATATTATACAGCCCAAATGTCCAAGTGAAGGATAGCCAAGAGTGCTTCGTCGGGTGACTGAAATTCAGCAGCCTTGGCTCATGAAGGGCTGTTGCGCTAGAGGTTATTTACAAATACTGGAGGTGCTCTGTAAGCATCTAGTGCTAAATACCTGTGGCTAAACATGTGCAGATAGTAAATGAGCACAACAGGCCACTTAATTTTCCTAAGAATGAATTAAATTCTGTTATCTTCCAATATCTACCGCTATTTTAATATATATGGTTTTGTTATTTGTGTTTATTAACAGGTACAATGAGTACACTAAACCTGTATATATAAAAGTTGCACACACAAAACTGACTGCCGAGCTTCAATATTATAGTTTTGGATATCCTGGGGAGGGCGGTGAGGGGGAGGGGCCCTTGAGTACCTCCTTTACACATGCCCCTGCTCGTCATTGTATCTTAAAATATTTATTGGAGCCTGGAAGTTCATGCGTTTGCATATTTTTTCGTAAGGTTTATATATATATACACACACACACACACACAGTGTGGAAGGGAAGTCATTACACTAATTTATACCAGAGGTAGATCTCGGTATTTAGAACACATTTTGTATCTTACGTTTTTGTCTCTGAGCATTTCCTACGGAGATATTTTAGTTTTGTCAAAAACAAGCTGGCAACACTGCAGATTGTGTAGGTGGCACTTTCCTTAGTTCAATACATAAACAAACTTCCTAATAGTGCGTCTGGAGAACATAAATAGATACCGTGCCTTGTCCTTCTGTCTGTCCTGTGCGAGTGGAGGCCAATCACAAGCGTTAGCACGCTAAACATTACACAAAAAGTGAAAGTGCCCAATCTGTTTACATGCACAAACCTGGTCAATCCCTGACCAACCTCAACGCAATGTTGTCAACATACTTCACGTCTCAAAGAGCTGCTAGCAGAATCCCTTCGCATCTTGTAAGTGATTAATTATTTCGAAACCCTGTGTGATGTCTCATAATTACTACCAAAGCTGTGTCAGAAATAAGTTGCTCTACGCATCTTACAAGTAACAAACTGTACATTCTTATGGAATTACGCATACAATTTGGATAAAAACCATTTATATTTTCGAAATCGGCTGATGAAAAAACGAAATGCCACTCGACTTTTTTGTTTGTAATGCTTCTATGAAGCACATATTAGAAGGAATGTAATGACTTCCTTTCTGCCCTGTATATATATGCTTATACAGAATGGAAGGTACTTTATGCACCAAATTAAAAGCAGAAATATATATTGATTAGCCAGTTAAAATGTTTGATATAAGTTTTTCTCCTGAATTTGTGGTTTTCACAAAAAGAGGGTTTAAACCGCTACAAGTTTGGCAACACCATGCTTCAACGGCATCGACATGTGCTCCCTGTGGAGCCAGCCCGTTGTCAGCAATTCTGATGAGGTAGAAAACCAGAAGGCTGTATGCACTGCTCAAATGTAGAGTTCTGTTACTGCCAAACCTATGCAAGCTCATTTGCAGGGACGAAGTGTGGATTCATGATGGGTAAGCTGAATTTCTTGTAAATGTACAATTAATCTTGTGTCGTATTGTGCCTTTCATTTGTAATTTATTTCAATAAGTTAGTCTGAGAAACTTTTGAGCTTTTGGACTCATGTGTGAACAAGGAAACAGTATTTTGCCTTAGGCTGTCTTGACAAGCTACCGATGCCAATAACGTGTGAATTGCATGAAACTCAGCAATGAATCAAATTACTTTTGGAGAAAAATATATTTACAGTATATTTAAGTTAAAGAAAAAGAAAAAATGATATTGATCTTTACAACAGGCTCGGCCTTATAGCCTTAATGCATGTTTCGGACCTGTTAATTTGACAAAAAATATGTAAAGCTTTACAATGACATGCTAAATGTGGGCATCAGTAACATTTTTCGTACCAATCTCTATCACTGTCAAGGTCTCTTTCATATTAGCACCCAAGGAATGTGAAATTTGTTTCTCAAGGTACCATTGAACTGTTAACACTTCATTAAAATTAGTTAAATAAAATGTAACACATGAGTAATAAACTAAATGAAAACAATAACAATAACAACAATAATAATTAATAATAATAGTAATAATAATAATAGTAATAATAGTAAAAATAATAATAGTAATAATAGTAATAATAATAATAATAATAATAATAATAATAATAATAATAATAATAATAATAATAATAATAATAATAATAATAATAATAATAATAATAATAGTAATAATAATAATAAATTCCAAATGATAAGACACTATGCAACTTCACTATCAATTAAAAAAACACTAGTGTTGTTTGCCTGCGTTCACTTGATTGCACTAATGTTATTGTAATGTTCAACCCCTTCTCATCACTGCGGTGTGCGTTGAAAGAATAACCGACAACTTTTATTGTGTCATGGAGTCTTTTTGTTTCCTTTAGTACTATTCATGAGCAATATGTACAAATGCAAAATTAAGTAAGTTGGCCAATCCATGCTTAAAACATTCAGGAATAAAATGCAAAACTGTCATTTGTACCTTTTTTAAATTAGTTTTGGACCTTTTTCTGGAGGGGGTGAACTTAATTTCTTGTATAGGTGATCAAATTGAAATGTCCATTTAAAACACAGCCTTCCTGACCACATACTGATGCTTTAAATTGAAGTAGCAAAGGACTAATAAAGGTTGTATGCTGTATTTAATTCCCTAGTAGTAAGTCAAGATGATAAAATATGTAATATTAAAATTTTAAGAAATTCTGCAGTTATGCTGTTGCACATACTATTTAGGGACTGGGAGAACTCTTCAGCTACTCTGGTTTACAAGAAATTCCCTCTCTGTTGAATACAATGTTGGCAAATGACTAAGATGAATACATCATATTCAGTTCTTCAACATATCCTACTGTATGTTGCCAAGTTCTTAAGCTATGGCTGCTCCAAAAGAAACTACTGCAGCCACCTAGGTGGGTCAGTACCAAATTATTTCTCATACTTCCCCAGATCATATTCTATCGTGTGTAATAAAAACAGTTTGACAAGACTAACAAGGGAAAATTTAGAGGAACAGCAGTTTAAGGGACAGAATGTACTCCTAAAAAACATACGACTCGTTTACCGAGAGCTAATTCCAGGTTTACAGCTGATTTTACAAACTCTTAAAGAGTATACACAGCAACACACTACAGTAAACACCTTTGAAAAAACGGACCTATCCTATGAGTACATTAACAACATAGGTAAAAAATGGCAGATTTTTGTACTTAGAGCTGGGTTGGCTGCAAGAAAATGACAGACATGCCATATCTGCCTTGGACCTGTATAGTCAAATAATGGCTTATTTAAATTTTGGTGTGAACTACATGCTGTACAACTCGTAACATACATAATAGCTTTTGCCATTTAAGTAATAATACTTAAATGTCCAGCAAATATTTAAAACTTCTTAAAGGGCTAAATTACACTTGAAAAGTCATGAGGTGGCAATGGCATAGCGCCTGGCATACTGGCTCTAGGGTTTGAACTCAAAGTGTACTGTCAGTCAAGCTTCCAAATAGACGAATAAAATTAAGATCATATTCTGTGCACTAACCCCTGGGACAAGGATTCGTGTAACATTGTACAATTTTTTTGTTCTGTTTATCAAAACTTTGAAACCGAATTCACAATAATCTAATTTTAAAGTCTCCGATGGTTTAGGATATAATTTAAAATGTTTTTGGTTGTCTGCATTTTGTAATAGAACAGGTATAATGACTTCTGTGCCATTGGACTGACATGATGTAGTGTGTTATTATGAATGCCAACTCTTCTTCATTCTCCACGTGTATGCTGTCACATAATACTTTGTGCCATTCCTTCACCGTGTATTTGACAGACAAGTACACTGATAGGCCTTTGATCTACAGAGAAGCAACAGCCAAAGTGCAAGCAACTCTAAATCTATATCAGGAGAGATATCCTCATATGTAACAATACCATAAAGTAGAAATAAAGCAATTACGAATTCAAATAATAACAGCTTTACATATAATTGTTCAACTAACATTATTTGTAAATATTACACAGTAAAAAAATTAGTACATACAAGGGATTCAAACCACCTTTGACAGCACATGGATTACTTATGAATCGTGTGCTCAGTTCAACTGCGCTACCTAGTAACTTGAGAGATAACCGAAGACAAATACATCCATGTTGAATACTTGGATGGAACCTAGCATAGGGGTAGATGTTTTCACGTTAAGAGAATAAAATGCAGGTTGCATAAAACTGGAAAATAAGGGGTAGCTGACTCATCTGGTATAATATAACGCATTATGTATGTCTAGCAGATAGAGAAGCATTTTCCTGTAACTCTTAGCTGAGCAACACATTACAATAAACAAATCTGTCAAATTCATATCTCCCATTCACTTCTGGTACTCAAGAGCACACTGTTATTTCTTGACCTCTCTGGGTGTTTAACCTTTCTTTTTCCCAACCAGCCTGCTGTTGTAATCTTGCTTATCCTTCCAATGCTCGCACACCACATTCATTGTAGGCTATGATTCATACTTGCTCCGTTCACTTGATTATGAGATGTATCAGGCATTGTATCCTTTTTATTTGCTCACACAGTGCCAATAGCTTTAGTTTCTCTGTTCATTAGTCCTCAAAACACATTCAGAATTTAAATGCCACCTCTTAGTTAAAAATGCAAATATAGGTAGTTTTATTTGAAGGCAAACAATGTGAGCTGTGTGTATCATGCGATTTAAATATCATTACTAACTTCTGCAAGTACAGCTAATCATATGACTCAAAATAGTTTGAATAAAGCATTCATTTTGCAACTCGCACAAATTATGCATCTCTAGTTTTTCCTACATTGCATTGTGCAGTGTCAAGTAACCCATTTTAGTTATTCAGAAACAATGTTTTTACGGACTAGAATGACTGCCTGACTGCTTAGTTGAAATTGCAGCAGGAACAAGAATGCAAAGCACTTGCTTTCACTATGACAGCAGAGAATTTCTGTTCAGTCAAATAAAAGCTGTTACGCGTATAAGTGAGATATTTATACCGTTAATTAAGGGCAGGGTAACTAACAATATTACATCAATATTTGCTTCATCTGCAGACTTAGTTTTACTTAATAAGAGCAGTACACTTTCAGGTTGGTTAGAACCTCCAAGTAGGCGTTCCACAGGAAACATGACAGAGAATGGGCAGAACAAATGCTATATCAGAAACGAGTTTGAATGCTTCCTGTAAGGCCAATGACTTCACATTATCTACACCAATGAGTCGCGTATTGAGGTGTAAAGCAAAATGGTTGGTCTATCTCACAGGTGTTGTTCACTTTGCAGTGCAGATATGACCATGCAAAAAACATCAGATAGTTGTAACAGAATGAGTTTATGTTTGGAGAGTTGGCATATTTGTTAAAATGGTTAGAAAATGTTTATAAAGTACATTTAATAGGTATTTTGTGTTGAAATTAACATTAAGGGCCAGTTTCACAAGCGAGTGTTAAAACTCTTGTTAAATTAACTTCCCGATGACCCTGAGTTAAAGAATTTAACACTATCTTCCTTTCACAGAAGTTTGAAAACAGTGTTGTTATAATCTATTTAATTTAAAAGGTGAGTCAATTAATAACACTAAACAACACTTACAACATAATTTTCCGGAATGCGTTTCGAAGGTTAACTTTCTTCCATTATCAACTGGACAATAACTGGGTTTCCATGGTGTTTCATGGTGCAGATGGCCATGCTTCTTCTGATGTTTCTTCTGGTAACGCTTCAAGGAACTTTCTGAAAATATCTTTCTGAGGAATGTTGAAATTAAATACTCAGTTTCTATTTTTTAAAATGAAGATTTGTTCCCATGTGGACAGCTCTTGTTTTCCGGTTATGTGTTTGAGAAGTTTCGGTTCTAGCTTTATGTCATGATTTTTTGTCCAAAAGTGAAATGCAACTGCTGATTTTTCTAATTATTTACTTTTGATGTTCCTAACGTGTTCCTTGGATCTAATTTCTAAATTTCTTTTGGTTTTTTCTATGTATATTTCATTACAATCACTGCATTCAATTTGGTATATGCCAGATTTTTTGTTAGGTGGAATAGCTTCTTCGATTGAAACTAGCAGGTTTTGTATGGAGTAATGGTTTACTGGTGCTAGCTGAATGTTGTATTCCTTGAACACTTTTTTAAATTTATCTAAGGCCCATGGATGATATGTGAATTTTTTGAATGCCATTTTTGTTTTTGCTGCTGTGAGAGTTGTAGCTTCTTTTAATAATTTTTTCTTTTCTGCTCGTTTTACTTTTTTATCTACTAATTCTTTGGGGAAGCCTAAACTATTGAAAATTGCTTGTTTGTGACTTCTTGGATTGTAACTATTAGCTTTTATGTAGTTGTCTGCGTTGCTTTTCTGTGAATACTGAAATTTATTCTATCCTTGTTTTCGATTAATTTTAGATCTAAAAATGGTAATTTATCATCTTTTTCCACTTCCACTGTGAAATTTATACTTTTGTCCTGTATGTTCAGAAGTTTTAATGCATCACTGATGTGTCTTTTTGGAACTATTGTAAATATGTCATCTACGTATCGCTGCCACAGTTTGAACATCCACGGGAAACCTTTTGTGATCCTTATTTCCAATGAACTTGTGTAAATATCTGCTAAGAATGGTGAGAGAGGGTTGCCCATTGCTAAATCTGAAGTTTGACAGAAATACTTTGTTTGGAACTGGAAGAAATTTTGTTCTGTGCATAATTTGGTGAGTATCCGCACCATGAAACACCATGGAAACCCAGTTATTGTCCAGTTGATAATGGAGGAAAGTTAACCTTCGAAACACGTTCCGGAAAATTATGTTGTAAGTGTTGTTTAGTGTTATTAATTGACTCACCTTTTAAATTAAATTTAACACTAGTTTAAAGTTCAAAAATGGCTATCGCAAATCAAGCAGTAGACACCAAGTTGTATTTAAAAATATGAAATGTGCCAATTTCCAGGTGATCTGGAAGCAATAGACTGCATGCACATGAGAAGTCAATCTCCTGGTGGCCACAGGACAAAAAATCTATTGTAACCGCAAGCGTGACTTTCAATTAATGTACAAGTAATTATAGACTGACCTTATTTGCACTCAATAATTGATTGGTATTTGGTTACCAGCTCGACTACTAATTTTTTTTCTAAGATGAAAAATTTGTGCCTCTATTTCCAGTTTTCTCATTTATTTTTCAATTCTATTGGTGTTGTGATCAGGAAACAATGAAACTAACCTAACACAAACCTAAAAAACTTTGTCTGCTTTTCAGGAACCAATCAGAATGTAGCATTATAAAGGAAAGGAAAGACAAAAGCGCATTGGAGCGCTTTCAGAAGTAGTCAAGTTCGTTCATTGCCTTCTGGCTCATTGTTATTCGTTGTTCTCTTTGACTTTAACACTGAATTAGTTAACTTTTCTCTGAAAAAGCATGATGAAATGCAAGAGGCTTCATGCAGAGTTAATATTTTAATTCGAAGTTAGTAAACTGAGTTAGAGCATTTTTAACACCCGTTGAGAAACCGGCCCTAAGTGCTGTATTTGCTTATTTGTTTATGTTCATGACACAGGGTGAAAATACCGAAAAGGAAGTCAAAGCCATATCATAACTATGATAGGTGAATTTGTTCTCGGTTACTATGTATTTCAACAATACAGGAACAAATTTCTCAAAGTTCTAGAACAGGGCTGACAAACGTTACTCTGCAGGTGTGAAGAGATGAGTCAGAATTCCCCCTTCATAACTACAGTAGCACACTTTAGCTAGAACTGGTTTTCACTTTGTTTTCCCCATTTTTCCGCTTTTGTGCCAACACGACATAAAATTCTCCAACTCACACCTATTTTTTCCTGGTAAACCACACAAGAGATCTCAATTCATATGAGATAACACACCTTAATGGCGACTTACTATATTGTAAGTTGACCTTGTAGTTGGTTGAACTAAAAGCCTAAGACTTAAGTATTTACAACTTGTGTGGTTTACCAGGAAAAAATGGGATCGAGTTGGAGAATTTAATGTAGTGTTGCCATGTTGGCCATGATAGCTTAGTGGTTAGCGTGACCAGATGGTAACTGGTAGATCTGTGGTTCAAATGCCAGCCATAGCATTGAATTTTTCAGTCTCACGCTATCCTTTTCAATCCTGTCCTACACACAGCTATTGTGTGGAAGAACGATTAATTGCATATAAATGAGTTTTAATAATTGAATCAAAGTATTTTTTTTATTTAGAGTTCTCATTTGTCAAGTTTTTGCAAACACAAATACAAATTTATTTAAAAACCGTGCATAGCAAACTATGCGACTGGTTTGTGGGAAAACTGTTAAGATGAACAGAAGAAACAACTAACACGTCAAAGTGGATAATATTAAGGTACCATTTATCAAAATATTTGTTCTTATACCCCTAAAACCCTGTATGTCCAACAATATGGTATACTGTGTTTCCACTGAAGGATTTTCACTCAATTTCCTGTGAATTCTAACAAAGGAATTCAGAGTAGGTTTTGACATTAAGAGTTTGTCCAACTTTTGGAATATTTGACAAAATTAGCTTTCCCTGTAGCAACTGCCATTCTCTTTCTCTTTTTGACATGGTAGTTTCTGAAGGATTATGCCTCCCTCCCCCCATTCTCCAGATCTTACTGTGTGCAACTTCTTTTGTGGGGAACACTAAAAATTTAAACTTATAGGAAACAATCCCCACACCACTTATGAGAACCTAACTCAAGAGTTAAGAAACAAAAAATCCCCCAGTGTAGGGAGCAACACATATGTGCAATCTGCAACCTCACCATAAAACAATCACACTGATTTAATTCCTACAAAGTGCGTTTGCTCATCTGTGTATTGGCATATTACTTACAGTGGCAGATATGCAGCAAAATTAATTAATTATTGCAGCACACCTACCACACAGTTATTAAACTATTTTGAAACTGCCTGAATATAATAAACCTGTTGCATTCCATTCACAGCTATACCATGTTGCCCCTTTATCCCATTCTCTACATGCTAGGAATGGCACAAATAACTTGCCAATCAAAAACAAGGCAACACAGAAGAACACATCTTTGTGTGCACATGTGGAGTGAGCTGAGAAGCAGTAGAGCTTAGCGCACATGTATCTGGTGTAATTTCTTTGTAATTAAAATATATGCAGTGTTTGCTTTTAAAAAAAAAAAAAAAATCTCACTCCCAAGGTTAAGCACCACAATTACAGACCATGCAGTAATGATTCTTTTTTTTTTTTTTTTCAATGCAGAAGAGCTGAATTGTGGGACAATATAAAGCTATGGTATAGAATAAGAACTATCCAACGGCAAAATCTTGGATTTGCAACGTGTTATGTATTCAGGTTTATGCAGCTTACATTTAGTGAACATTACATTGAGACATTAGCATTTCACTTACCCATTAATGGTATCCCATAGCCAACGAGGTTCCTTGTTGATTGGTATGTTCATTTGATGGATACTTGCCATTTTTTGAGCAATTAATGTGCTCAATTTTGGATCACACAACTCCCTTGTTTTCAAAGGGCGGGCCTAAAACAAAGGAATATCACATAAATCAAAGCACTGAAAATGAATCTTATGCCTAATTGATGAGATTATAAAAAAATTAGGAACAATCCAAAAGATGCAGTAACATACAGTAGGTAAATACCAGGTGAAGTATTCACAATGTGCAAGTCTTGCAAGCTTCAGGCTGATTTCGCCAAGCTAAGTTAAGCTTTATGTAAATTGATTTAATACTGAAATTAACAAATTCTGTGCTAATATACCAAAAGTATATGAAAGACGCAAGTCTGTGGCAACTCGCCTTAGTGATTGGGGTATACAGGTCCTCTTGAAGGAGCCAGGAGCACTAACCATCTGGTTGGTATCCATAGATTGATTTACAGGAAAATTCAGGGTAAGACACCAAACCGATTGGCCATGTGGAAGGTTCCGATACTGAGAAGATTTCTGAGTAGTTGACGGGGAGATCTGGAAGATTCTATAGGAGTTAAAAGGGATGATGCCTGGAAAGGAAAGAGGGTTTGGATAGGAGAACTTTAATTTCAGCTAGCATGGGCACTGCAGGTACAAAGGCAAGTACAATTCAGTGTTGACAAGACAGGTGCAGTAGGACCTGCAGGACCTTAGGTAGTAGGACTTATGAACCTGACTGTAGGGTCTAAGGGCTAACTTGGTGGGAAATAACAGGGTTCCACACACCAAGGACATAAAGGCTGCCACTTACATGTTAACACTCCATGTCCAAATCCTTCACAGGAGAAATAATGTAAAAGGTTGGGAACATGTTGGCACATATGCAGTAAACCTTAGCCAGCTAGGACTGTTAGAAAGCTGCCTCAAGTTAAACGTCAAAAAGACTATCCTTGTAGGCACCTGTACTGTATGCTTAGTTGCATTGACTCCTTGGCTAGAAAGTTAGGCGACAACTTCATCTTCAGAGAGGCCATGTAAGGCAGAGGAAGTTGCAACACTTCTGCAGACATTCGTAGTAGCATGTGGCTCAACAAAGACTTCATGGGTTCAAAATGATTAACCTGTAGTAAACGAAGGGACCGTGGATCATCCTTAGTCTGTATCAATGTAGCTGAGCACAAGCTCAAATAACAAGGTATTTCACACTTTCTGATGCAGCAGCAGAGTCTTCCATGATATGACCAGCCACATGTCTCTTCCTAGGGAATATAGTACAAAAATCAACAGCAGTATTGCCCTGGCTATCCTCCAATAGATTAAGAACTTACTTTTTTTACGGGTAGGGTTGTTAACCCTAATCCTAAACCATTCCTCAAACCTGGAAGAACAGTGGTTCAGGACCCTGGGATCACTGAACTCACACTTACTGAAGCAAACCCTGGGGCCTGAGTGAAATGAACTCCCTTTATGTATAGATGATAGACTAGTAAGATTAGGTAGGAAGTATTTTGTACATTATATATACTAACCAGACTAGTAATATGTATGAGATATGTCCAGAAAGTAGCTACCAGTTTGAAAAAAAAAAGAAAATATTTGTTTTGACATTTATTTGTACATGAAAGAGCAGTCCTTAACCTATTTTTAACACAGTTGCCACCATTTTCAGGCATTTGTCACAGAAGAGAATCAACTTTTGTATGCCCTCTTCAAAGAAAGATGCAGCCAATGACAATTTCGTGCAAAATAGTTTCTGAAATTTGTGGAAACATGTCACAAAGCATTCTTATTGTGAACCGTCTGTTTTCACGAATTGCCTCATTCACTTGTTCAACCAAACCATCAGTGACAACTGCCCACTCCATGATTTGTCATGAACATTGGGTTATCCATCATTGAGTTGCCTAACCTTCTTTCTCACCAGTGCATCTGTTATTACATTTTCATGGTAAATCTGTACAAGTTGATGACAAATAATTTCAACTGGCTTCACATTGCATATTAAGCTACACACTTCACAGTCGATGGGATCAGAAACTGTCTTAAACATTTTGAATGATCACTAACAACTGTAAACACAACACAAAATGGTATAACGGCCTCAGTGGACAAACAATGAACTAGAGAGATGAGTGCATGTATGTAAATGCAACACTAGCACTGTGGTGGCAGCAGAACAAAATGGTACTTACTTTCTGGACATGCCTCATACTAGCAGTAAAAACTGTAGTCATTGATTGCAATAATGAATTGGAAGTAGTCAAAGAAAAACTACTGGCAATAATTACGAATGAACACAATTGTCTCCTACTGAAACAGAGTGTGCTTGGATGTGTAGACGAAAGCTCAATGGAGCATGTTCAAAAGTCATGGTCACTGCCTTCTTGAAACCTGTTGCTCAAAAGTTGCCTTTGGTATGAATAAATTAGCTAACACCTTGTTGTCAAAATTTTATGAAATACAGGAGTTTTAAGATTATGTAAAATCAAGATGCTGAAGAGTATTTTAATCTTCAGCTGGAAAACCTAGCCCTTACTGCAAAGTGCACCTCAACCTCCATATTTGCTTGATTTGGCTAAATGCTACCTCTTATTCCCAAAGATGAAGTTGAAGCTAAAAAGTTATTGTTTTGACACCACGGAGAAGGTAACAATGAAAATCACTGGAGGTGCTTGACAAGCTTCAGTAAAGTCTTTAAGGAGACATTGTAAAAATGGCAGAAGCACTAGAAGTGGTGCATAGCTAACCAATGACACAATCGTTCCTCTCCGTCGAAGACGTCGCCTTTAAGACCTATAAGATCTTGTGTTCGGTGTCCGGACTAGCTCTAGCAAGAGGTCCTAATCTACAGGGTATGCGTGAGTTATGGTAGGAATGGAACCAAACGAAGAATTAACCAACGTATCACTTTATTTGTAAATTTCCAGATTTGTAGAGAACTGCCGACGATATTTAAATAGAATGTAACTTTGCAACTTCAACTACAACGTTATAACACTTTAACTTTGTCACCCTTTAGCAACCGCCGAATTATGTATACGTGCTAGCTTACGTACAACTCCCAAGTTGCAAGAGCGTTATCTCGACTCGATTCAAGACGAGTGTGTCTTGTGTTGCATTTGTTTTTGCGCAAGCAACACGAAGGAAGCGATTTCCATTGGCTAACTTTAGAGTACGTCATGGTAAGATACGAATCAGCCCGCTTAATCACTATGGCTTAGTACAAGCAACATTTGTAACCTTATCACTCATTTAAATCTGCCTAGGCTTCCATTCTTGAGACTTTAACATATTCAGCTTTATTACGTTTTCCCCTTAACTGTTGACTAGAATCTCCTTTTGTTTCTTTCCATTATCAAATATATATATTGACATTATAATTTCGGTTTCACCAAGCAAATTATTTAGAAGGGAATGACAGCCAAATTTAAACATTTTAATTTATTTAATTGCTGTTTATGAATTAGCATTAGAATGTACTTGGTAATCTCACTTATAATGAAACTTCAGCAACTAGTCATTGGTCCCATTAGAATCACTCTCCCTCACCTTATATGCAATAGCACCACTTGGTAGACAAATTCAGAGCTGAATGGTTTCCAGCTCTATTGCTAAAGCTCAACAATTAGGATAAATCAAATATACTTACAGGAATGTACTCTTCAATTCGACCACCAGGGAAGATGCCATGTAGCTTTGGACCAAGTTTCCTTTCTGACAACAGAGTAAATATAACAGATTCTGTTATGAGACCTTCCAGTGCCCTTTCTGTTCCATGAGTCTGTCCATATAACCTCAGAAGCACTTGTGATGGCTCTGATGATTTTGGTGGATGAGTCTCTGGTAAGGACACGTGATACAACCAATTGCTGAGACCACCACTGGAACACACAAATGCATGAAATTCTAATTAAGCCTGTGCAACACAAAATATTATAGTTTTTAAATAATAAACAATAGAATTACTCATTATTTACTGTTCCATATTAATCCACCACAGAAATCATTCCGTCAGTAGCAGATTTATTTAACAACCATAGACAAATAGTTTTTTGCCACTGTGGATGATGCATTTTTTGCCTTAGTGCAATCTTCTAGATCAATTGTTGTGGTTTGTAGCACAGTTGAGTTTATTAATTGCCCATGCTACCTTCATTGACTGAAATTTTTCCAACTGCTTTTCAATAAATGGAGAGCAACTCTAATTTTTTATTTTCTGCTTTGCATCTAGGATTATATAGCGTGAAACTTAATCTTGGCATTGGATTTCTGCCAGATGAATGTCCAACTCAATGTATAATGTTGTCTATGAACATGATCTAAGATATCTAAGGTTAATACTCTTGACCAAATATGCCCAACAGAAGGAGGAATGTAATTAAAGAATTTTTAAAGAATGTAGGAATTCAGCCTGCACATGAGCATCTGGGAAAAGTTGTATCAACATTTTGAACATAACTTTATATCGTAAGGGCAATAGCAACCATAATACAGATATCAGTCAAGTTTGTGTTAACAGCCAACATTTTCTTTCAAATCTTAATCAATTCTGTACTTAGAGATGTGATTTCTGGAAATCAATATTCCCATAAAAAACACAGTTTGACAAATCTGTATTTATCAGTCATCTATTTTAAAAGGTGCATTTTATCAAAAGAAAGACAGGACTACATGCAAAAACCCCTAGTCATCATATTGACCCAAGTAATTTTTAAATGCACATTGCAACGGCCTTTTGCCTCTTCAAAATTTCACAATGACATTTTGATGGAATCTTCAATCGTACACATGCACATGCACCTGTTATATAAGTACCCAATTCACAAATGAAACAAATTAATTAGGTACTATCATTGCTGGACATAGTCAAAACTAAAAGGAAGACTGAATTTGGCATCCATAGAAAAGTGTACACATCAGCGATTAGTTTAAGGCACACAACTTTAGAGCACAAAGCAGCACCATTTAACACTGTGATGGACTTTTAACCTAACCACTAAAGAGACCCAAGTGAAACAGAAAATTATAGAAATTTCGCAAAGCAGTGTTAAAAGCTGCCTCTGCCCATCACATTTCCCCAAATCTATTGAAATGAGTGCAAGTATGATTAATTCTATACTTAAACCAACATGCAAATAACAGTTTTATTCCAAAGAAAGTTCTTAAGTTCAAAGCATAGCCCCCCCCCCCCCCTCCCCCTATTTGTTTATGAACAACATATTTGGTTATAATGTATATTTTCTTGCTATACACCTTCAGAACCTGTATACACTTTTAATTTCTCTAACATGTGCTTGGTAGATAAAGCAGGCGTCTACATTTCACCCAAACATTTTCATTTTTGAAATTTCATAAAAATACATGTTTTGAGGACTCTTGTATCCAAAAGAAAGCATTTTTATGCAGAGTGTGCATGCACACTTTTTTAAATAACATTTAACCACAGTATGTCCTATTACAGAACTCAATACTACTTGTGCATGGGTACACAGACAACTTTTTAACAATACGGGAGGGTAATAATTGATACATCCTAAATAACAATTATTTAAATACCTATCCATAGTTAAGGTACTTTATGTAGAATCAAATGTTTTATCTATCCATAACACCACATCTTTTGTTAACAGGAAACAATATGAGCATTCAACATTTATTCCCATGACTGTCAGAGTGCTACATGCAAAAAGAGATATGAAATACTAAGAAGCCCACAGAATAAAACATCAAAAATGTTTTCATTTTATCACATGCTGTCTCACTACTGGCAGTATTATCATGGAATCCAGTGAGCATATACTTCCATTCAGGGTTTAAGTTACAGTCGCTTTTGTTAAGTTATGCTACTAGAGGTATGAGAATGTTATGAACTTTAAAACACCATTTGCAAAGGTGCAACAAGCTGCCACAGAAATAAATCAGAGAGGCTGTAAACACAACCTTTCAATATGCCATAACAATCTCACAGAAAAAAATGATGTGCCCAGCTAGTGGAACTCATTTCTGATCTGGTCTGCATGGTTCACTGATTCCTGCCTGCCTGTGTCTGCCTGCGCCTGTGTGCATGTGTGCTATTTAAGAAGTGATGGATAAATTTGTTTTAACACTAGAACAATGGAAGGAGTCAAAACAACCTCTATTTAAATGTAACCTTTATAGTGTTTTCAAATATTTGGACTTTTTCTTCAGATTTCACAACTTTTATTAATTTGCATTTCTGTTGAAAGTTGTATATTTAAATAACCACATTTTTTATATTTAATCCATTTTATTATGTTCCCTACCTAGAACAGCGAGAAGGTCAGTTTGACCCCGCGTATTTAAAGCTTAGTGGCGGACTATAAATGACAACAATGCAGAAACATAAATCAACAATTTGCTGTGTCAAACAGCAGTATATTGTTGGATCCTTACACCTGCATTTTATCAGTTGGTGTAAACATTTCACTGTTATTGCATAGTGGCAGCTTATTTAGGCAGTGTCCAAGGAAAGACTGATTGTGATTTTATGTCAGGTGAAATGGAAAAACCCCTAGTGATTGGTAAGGCTGCTAAGCCGAGAAGCTTCAAAAACATTGACCTTCAGAACGTGCCTCTTTGGAGATCAAATAAAAAGGCATGGATGACGACACATATCATGGAAGAATGATGAGACAAAACCGCCATATTCTGCTTTTTTTGGATAATGCAACATGTCACCCATACGTCAAACTTTCCAAAGTCCGACTTGCTTGGTTCCCTCCAAACACTGCAAATGTTACTCAACCAATGGACCAAGGGATAATTCAGAATGTTAAAGTACATTTTTGTAAACTGTTAATGCAGTCTTTGCTTGATAATATGGATTCCAGATCATCCACCTCTGAGCTAGTCAAAACCATATTGATTCTTAGATGCGGTAATTTGGATAAGCCACGCAGCAAAGAAATTGCTACCAGAAACAATGACAGTGTTTCGGAAAAGCAGGGTTTCCAATGGGCTAAGTTATTGACTGTGAAGAAGATGAGGATGAGATTCAAGAATTACAAAACTACATCACTGAAGCTGCTTTCAGTTGTAGTGTCATAGAATGTCAACATAGACAGTGATGTGCAAACAGACACAGTTGACATAGATGTCTTAATTGAGAATATGGAAAGAAGAACAGAAGGCGGAGTAAGATATTTGAGTTGGATGAAGAGTGTAGGCTAAAGACTTATTGGGATGCTGTGAAAAGTTTAAAAGAACTGCAGCAATTCGCTCTATGGCAAAACGACCTGGATATGTTAGGTGCGATCTCTCATGCCAAAGTGTTTGTGGAAAGTGGAGCAGCTAAGCCGTAATGTGTTCAGAAAACTCTCCTTGACTATTGGAAAAAATAAGTGAATTGTGTGTACAGCTATTTTTCATTCGTTGTATGCTTTCATGTATATTGCACATATGTATTGCAACAGAAATGTCTAAATACACATAGTTGAATAAGATATGTGAATATTTTATCTCATTCTGTCCATTTATGTATGTTCATGGTTTAATTTTGTTAATAGCCAATGCCTACCTTTGTTAAACAGAAAATTGTCTTTAGCAGAAATTTTCGGGAGTCCCATTCCATTCGATTAAAGACAGGTTTTACCATATTAGTATCCTCTCCTGGTAACAGACAACGGTGGGTGGCAGACTGCTGGGACCTGCACAGTGGTTTTTGTTGACCACCGAAATATTGAGAAGTTTGTCTGAACAATGAATAAGGAGACCATGAACCAATTCCCCAACTCCAAGGTGTTATGCATTTCCATGCCAAGGGAGTGCATGGCACATGGTAGATGTGTTGCTAATTGAGCCCTGAGACACTAGGTGACCTCTCAGAGCCCTTGCCCTTACTGGTTTGACTGCCTTTCCTCCATACTTCTGGGCCTTAAAATGGACGCTAAAAGAAAATCCTGAAATGTTCAAGAAGCTCTAGAGGAAGACTTAATGGTACAAAACATCTTGAACCATTTGTAGAGGATCTGGCTGCAGGCACTGAAGAAACAAGACTGCAGGCAAAGAGGCTCTCAGGGGCTTCTTTTACTTGTGCAAGTGATACGGTACTTTTAGACCAGAAAGCCTCCAATTATAATTCTTTTTATTAATCAAATAAGAAACATAATGAGTGTGATGAGATATAATTAAGTAAGAAGTAAATATTGTTTTCAATGCCTATATGTAATTGTATTCGTAATTTTAATTGTATTTGTAAGCCTAGAAAGTATAAAATGTAAAGTGTTCATCTAAAAACACTGTCAAGGACCAGAGTTTTAAAAGCTGGAATGTTGCACATTTTAGGGAAACAAACCACTTAGAAAGTCTCTCCACCACCATATCTATTGTTATACCTTGAAGGGTGTTTCTCCTTTGTTGCATTATGCAAGCAAGTGAGTGAGTGAGTGAGGTTTAACGGTCCGTCGGCAACGAGGTCATTTGGGCTCCTTTATATGATAATGTACCCTATCAGAAAGAGTGAGAGGGAGAGTCTCATTGGATATACGAGGGTTGGAACTGTAATAGTGGCAACTATTTATTTACAACTTATACAAAAGAGATACATGTTACCAAGCTTTACTATCATTCAAAGTAATCACCGGTGTTGTTTATCATCTGTTGCCAGCGACATGAAAGTCATAGGATACCCTCAGCAGTGCCAGTTCTGTTGATAGCTTGAATGGAGTGGTCTACTGCCTGACGAATCTCTGGAACAGTTCTGAACCAAATGCCACAAAGTGGTTTCTTCATCTTCGGAATCAAGTCAAAGTCAAAAGCACTTCCCAACCCAATCGACTGAACAAGTCAGTCACAGCTTGTGTGAAGCTTCCTGCTTCGAAAATATTGTGACAACTTACATTAGACCACTAGCTTATACAAGGCTCTGTTTCTCTCGCCATTGTACATGCGTGTGACGTGGGATGAGAATCTATTCGCTCAGAGGTAAGGTAGGTATGTAACTAATGTGTGCTATCAGTGACAATATTACATTCCATTGCACAGCGACTCTGCAGCAGTGTTACCACTATTTAAGTTCCAACCCTCCTAACTCGGGGAATTCCCTGATCCAAGATTGCAGTTTAAAAGAGGGGATGTAGAAGCCCCAATGAAAATCAGTGACTTAGGTACAAAATGTTAAGGCATGAAAATCATACAGAAAACCCACCAATCAGAATTAAGTAAATTGCAGGTGCCTGTGTGCTTGAATGTACATGAAATCGCAGAACTGGACAGTCCTCATATAGTCGTCACACTGTCATAATAGTCTTCATATAGTGACCATACTGTCATCATACAGTATCCATACAGCCACACAGTCTTCAGGTAGTTGTCATACAGTCTTCATACAACTTCATATAATCTCACATGTGCTACCAGTAAAAGAAGGTGTTACCACGAGTCAGTGTGCCAAGTGAAACAAATGTGATTATTGTAGCTCAGAAGTGTGTCACATATTAGTGAAGTTTGCGCATAGTGGAGTGGGCCCAGTGCTAGAGACTCATAGAAGAATCGTGCAGATATTGTTTCTTTTTAAGCCACGTTGGTCAGTGCCGTTAATGGGAAGCAAAAGGCAGTGTTTTAACAAGGATGCAAATGTTCAACTAGTGGTGAATAGAAATGCAAAATAAATCTAACAAAATTCGGAAATGCTACTCCTGAATTAAACCACACCAATTGTTTTCACTGCTTTTCCCACCACCTGAGGTCATTGCTTCTTTTACAAAAGGATAGGGTCCATGCTATATAAACGAGCCAATCGTGAGTGTGAATGAGGTGTCCACAGTCCTGGACTAATTATTGTCACCGCACACACTTGGCAATTTGTGCACAGTTCACAGCAGTGTGCACTGTAGCTGAATCCTGCTAAAAACATCCATACAATCTTGCATTTCTTGTTAGTTGTGGAAAAAATTATTTAAAACAAAATTTACATAAAGTGTGTTATCAAATGTGTGTCATAAAATATGGGACCAATAACTCTATGTGCATTCACTGTGCACCAAAGACCAACTTTTGCAGTATGGTGAAGAACTGCACGAATAACATGGAGATTTTCAATAAATCAGGATTGTTTTCAGAGATATAGGGAATGTGTTCACTATGAAGGTCATCAATTTCAACATGTTGTGATTCAAGCCTAATGTAACTTAGTCCACTAGCTAGTGTTCCATATCCATGACTTGCCAGTCATTTATGTGTAACTCTGGCGGAGGGTGTGATGGTCCTCACTCGGTCCAGTGCTGCCATGGGATGGTCCGGCCAATCTACAAACACACTGTATACTCCATCCAGCGTAAGATCCGCACCTTGTATCCCTCCGCGGTAACCTCGTGCTCGTATCAGCTGCCACTAACACAAATAAACAAACGCCATGTGGATTCAATCCTTGTGTTTAAAGATGCAGTAGAATGATACTTGGGAGCTTTAGGAATAGCGCTGCTATCGCGTTATATTCATGTAATCTTTATCAGGGTTGTTGCTGCCTTGTTCCAAGTAAACAACGCTAGGATTTATGTCCTGAGTAATATTATTCAAATATAACAATAACATTACTATTACTATTATCATTAGCATTATTATCATCATCATTATTATTATTATCATTAGCATTATCATCATCATCATCATCATCATTATTATTATTAACCAACATTCGTAAGTAAAAGCTGAGCTGAAATTAAATGTAACATAATTAAAATAAAACTCACATTAATCTGCATCACTGTCAGGAAGAGGTGTAACATCTGCATCTCCATCATTTGTGGTGTCATTGTCATCAGAAGAAGGGGAAGAAGAAGAATCAACACCCACACTAATCACAAGACGATCTACAATAGTATCTGATAGCCCGTCCATCACCCACATCTCATTTTCTGCTCAATTGCATGACGTATATTATTTTGCCACATATTAGATGTCGCCTGAGATATTGCAGTTTCAAACAATTTGCGAACATCCCGTAATTTGAAGGTTACGTTGTTTCTGGCTACGAATCCCTTGAGGAAGGCCCATATTGTTTCTATTGGGTTCAGGTTGCTGTGATAAGGGGGCAACCTCTCTATGTGTCGACCAGATTTTCTAGCAAGGTCATCGATAACATATTTGTTTTCACTGTTATCGGCAACCTTTTGTGCTTGATTTAGAAGCTCTGCTTTCACATCTGATTCACAAAAGGGCAAATTATGTGACGTCAACCAATCGGCAATTTCTTGTTTTCGCCACGAACAGTTGGGACGACGTTCCAGTCTGACACTGTGATAAGGTGCATTATCTATTACGATAACACAACCGGGTTCAAGTTTCGGAAGTACACTTTCAAACCACTCCTTAAAAACATCGCCATTCATATCCTCGTGGTAATCACCTGTATGTTTTGACTCGAAGATTAGAACACCGTCTTCCACAAAACCGGAATCACTGCCGATGTGCGCAATAATAAGGCGTTTTCCTTTCCCTGTAGGATTTTTGAGCCCTGTTGACGCTCCACAAAGAAATGCATCCTTTTTTGAGCCCGTCATAATGTCAGTCCATGCACGGGATGTAGTATGCCCTTCATTAACCCACGTTTCATCAAGGTAATATATTTTCTTACCTTCTGCTCTGTATCGGCGCATATTCCGCAAGTAACGCCGCCTCCATAGCACGATATCTTCTCTGTCGATTATGACATTCACTTTATTTCTCTTCATAAAACTAAATCCAATTTCTAGTAATAATTTATGAAACGTGGATCGCTTAAATGAAGGTAATGCTGGATCATTGTTAACACTACTTAAGACTTTTTCTAATGTTGGCGGTTCATTCTTGAAGAAAAAGTGGTGCACTTTTCTACGAACAGCACATTTAGTAAAGTCATCTGCTTTTTCTAATTCTGGCTTCCGTTTTTTTCTGTTCTTCCTTGGTGTCCGCAATGTTCCTGTTTGCTTAAGTTCCTTACGGGCACATTTAACACTCCACTCGGAAATACCGGTGTAACCTGCAGTTAACTTCACAATGTTATTCACAGTGACAGAAGGGTACTCTTGCATTAGTTTGTTAAAAACATTCAAGACTATTTGTTTCTCACCACTTTTTAAGGGCTTACCTTTAGAGTGCTTCACTATTTCACCTTTATTTTCACTAACCAGGCTAGCAGCACTTGTAGAAGCATCCATATTTATTACCTTACTGATTACACACCATTGTCATGTGGATGCGTGAGAGGGGATTAACTGGACACAATTAAACGGAAGCTATAATCTCCTTTACTCTTATTAATATTATTTATTATTTTATATTAATCAAAAGTTTCAAATTATATTTGAGTGTCATACATCATGAAAAGTCACATATAATCGCCAATATTTAAGGTACTATATTTTGTGGCGTGCTTCGGTTTCGCGCGCGAATCGCGGGTTAGTTGTTGACAGCTTGTGTTTACACCAAGGGCGGATCTTAGAGTGGAGCGACTATAGTATTGTAACTGAATGCACTAATTAAGTCACACTGGGACAGTTCTAAGGACACTGTACCACCAGACTGCTCAAAGTGCACTATATTAACACTGTAATATTGGTTTCATGCAATCAGCACTACATCCTTCTAGGAAGGTCACATCTTGCAAGGATTAGCTGACTAGGATAGCCCTCAAGGATATGCACCAATATCCCTGGCGAGATCTGTATACACAGAGGTTGAAGGTATAAAGCACCTGTCAGTCACAGATCAGTAGAAAAACACTTCCCTAAAAGGATACTATCTTCATGGAAAAAGTATCCGTTTTGGACATGTGCAGTATAACACAAAAGGGTTGCATGACTACCAGTTTAATTTGTTGTGACTGTGGAGATATGCTTTTGTGTCACTGCCCGTGCTTTGTTGTGATCATTAAAAATGCAACTTTTAAAGGTATGATTTATCTTCAAAACAAGCCTTAAAACAATTAAGGGTTTAAAATCTAGATTTGCAGCCCGTGCCAGATATCTAATGCTCAGGCCCATTTTAAACAGGATATCTATGCACCTCTATATTGGAGGTTACATGTGAGGATAAACTTTTATTAAATTCTTGTGTATAAAACATCAACTCTGTACATTGGTGATTTGCCAAAAAATGTAAAATCTTTAGAGATACCTACAGCTAAACTACTCTGAGCATTGAACTAGTACAAAGTTAAAACAATGGTAAATGTTCTTCAAACTCCTGTGTATGAAATTTCAACTCTACATGTGGAGTTAATCTAAAAGTTGACTGGAAATTTTTATGATGTTATCAATGGAACTACCTTATGTTCGTATCCATTACAACCAAATTGGATATGTATTGATAAATTGTCTTCAAACACTTGCATAGAGAATCTCAACTGGTTGGCGAGTTTGAATGTATGGTCAAGGGCAGAAATTGACACTATGGTAGACACAAAATTTAATGGTGGCTCATAGCTGACCACTTCATGATCAGATTATTCTCTTTCCTATTACCCAATGAACTTTATGGGCACAAATGATATATCACCAGCTTTACAGTATGATTGCACCATGTGTTATCTACACAACACTGCAAGGCCTGGCAAGCCTCTGATTGGATTGTATTGACCTGCTCCTCCTGCCACCCACCATTAAATTTTGTGTCTGCTATAATAGGTGTTCTGAAGTAGCACTACACCTAAAAGTGTTTCTCTGCATTTGTTTAGATATTAGGTATTTTGTATTTTACTGCACGCATGCTGATTATAAAGTTCTTGCTGGCTAGTGATGTCACTGCCATGGTGCCTGGCCTGGGTTCTCAGGGATACCAGATTCAATCATGGAGTCACCTTATTTGAACTGCTTTACTTCAAAAGACAAATATACATACCTTATACGCTTCAGTACTATGTCTCTAGCTGTGATCTTTCTCCATGCTCCATTTAAGTAATCTCTGCAAATTCTAGCAGCCATTTCCCTCATTTCAATACTGTCACTGGACATCTGAAACATTAAGAAAACTAGGAATTAATCTCTTAATCTTAATGCTGGTCCACTGCTTTCATAACATAAAGATACTTCTAGTTTTTTTTTTTTTTTTTTTTTTAACAAGGATATAAAACATACCAATAACATTCAGTTTTAAATGTAAATTCTTTTAATGCTAAACATCCTGTTATGCCAAGTTTTATAGATCAGCTAATTGAACTATCTACCATTTTCCCAAAATGACCATCAAATCACACTTTTAAACACAATAACTATCCAAATATATCAGAGGTTTTACGTTACACATAAGTCAACTTGTGCAGTGATATTTCAATACTAAAAACCTGTAACACTGTGGCACTACAGCCCATCAGGGCCAAGGCCTACCGCCTGACTGCTGCGTTACCCACCTCTGCCCCCCCACAGGCGTCATGAGTGGGGTGCAGTACTGAAGGTGGGACGTGGTCTACGCCTCCCGGCCGGTTATGTGGTCTTCTTGACCAGGGGCTGCTGCTACTTCTTAATCACTTAGCTCCCCAATTGGCCCCTCAGGGACCTAACGAGGCTGAGTGCACTTCATGACAGATCTCTCAGTAGGGGGAAAATCCCCAACAATGTTAATATATAAAAGATACTATTTACTAGCATGAAAAACAGTGAAAAGTTATCTGCCCTACATCAAAAGACAAATATAGTTTTAAAACAAGTACTGGAATAAATTTATTGAACTCATACCTCAAATACCGTCAATATATGCAGTATGACAAATTTAGTCTATGTGAAACAACCTGCATATGACCAGGTAACTTTTGGCCATTTTCTGTATCATTTTCAAAGCATGTAGGAGCAATTGGATGATATTCTTCATTTCTATGAAGGGCATGAATGGAGCACTAATTTTCAGAGCTTGCACACCCCTTAACCCCAAAAACTTTTTTTTTCAGGTGAGAAGATTACAAATTTAGTTTTTGTTTCTTATGAATAAGGGGATGTTCCAATACTTTTAAAGCTTAAGGAGAGATTAAAAGCCCTATGACATGAAAAACATTTTAAAAATTATAAAAGAAAATTACTAGATTCACGACCCATATTTCTCCTTAAATACCTTGGGAGAAAGATAGAAAGAGTATACATGTTTTTTTGCAGATTTTGAGAAGGTTTCTGATATGATAAACAGAAGTGCGTTGGTTTGAAAATCAAGAAAAGAAATACACAAAGGAAATAGAAAAAAATGTATAAAGGGGTAAGGTCTTGTAAACGTTGGGGTAAGAATGAAATTACAGAGATGATAGAATAAAAAGGTTGAGACAAGGAAGCAAACTGAGCCCAATACTTTTTAATTTATTTATACATGACATAATAGAAAAGGTTGAAAAAGCAAACCAGATATATGCAGATGTTTTAATGGCAAGATCTACGATGGTAGTAGGGTTACAGAAGGCAATAGGTGAAATACAGAAATTCTGTGAAAGAATAAACCTAAATAAATCAAAAGTAATGGTTTACAGAAAAGGGGTAAAGCTAAAAAAGAAAAATGGGTATTAAATGACAAGAGTAATATGGTTAAAGAATTTGAATACATAGGGGTAAGGTTGATTACTAATGGGAAATGGGAAGCACATAGTAAAAAGAGAGAAGCAAAAGGGAGGGTGGCAATGAATGGTTTAAGAATATGCAAATATAAGCTAGAAATGACATCTAAAGGGCTGGAAAGAATAAATAAAGCATTAATGTAATCAAAAATGCCTTCTACAGCTGAGATTTGGGAGGCCACTGAGGTAGGTAAAATGTATGTTTTGTAACGAGCCACTAGGGCTACCAAGTTAGGTGCCAAGTGAAGTAGCATTAGTAGAATTAGGTGTTTTTCCATTGCACACCGGGAAACAACAACGCAGCTGCTGTACACAAGGTAATGTGGTTGACCACTTCTCTCCTCTGAAGTGCAGTATGAGCTGTCGTACTATCGTGTGGTTGAGTTATTACCAGTGTGCTTTATTATTTTGTCCTGTACCTCGTCACAGAGTGTATTATGGCTCAGTATTTGTTTTCTACTGCACAGCGCGTATTTATTTATGATTCGTATGTGTTAACTCAGTCAGCTCGCCAAGTGAACTTGCGATTTGCAGAAAGATTTCCAGGTGATCTGCGGTTTCTATCCCTCTGGTAACTTAAAACAAAGTGCACAGGACAAACCCACACACCATGGAAGAATTACAACAAAATATCCGCCAGGAAATTGCCAGCATTTCTCAACGTGAACTACGGCGAGTGATGGATAGTTTCCTAAAGAGGTGCCAAAAATGGACAACAACGATGACCAGTTTCAGTTAATAACATTGGTAAGTAAAGCCTTTAAAAGTAGATTTAAAAATGTTGTATGGTTTTCATCCGCGCTGTTCTATGACAGCGGCAGTCGGCGAAGAGCAACGAGGACGCGTGCAGTCAAAATAACGCAGTCAGTTCAGTTTTTTGGATCACCCGTTATTACGCGAAAGCGCATCACTAATACTATATGACCACATCAAACAAAGCAATTTTGATCATACTTTCAATAATACACAAATGAATTGTGTTTATTGGAGATTCAAGAAACCACACGACATAATATTGTAGCACACTGGCACTGCTTACTTACAGTTCGACTGCATTGTAGACAATTTTGAACTGTTCGTGTTACTCAAATTACGTCGTACCAAGAAGCTCCGCACTCTACATCACTATTGCACGTTCAAGGACAAAGACATGCTCCTGAGTAAATGACAGTACCTGACTGGCCAGTGGGCGACTTGACGAGGTCCTGCCAGCTGAGATCACACAGCGCAAGCGCCAACCATAACGTATATACTGCTCGCAAAAGTTAAAGGCGTGTGAACGCTGGCCAATGCTCAAGCGGAGCGCTGTTGCCTAGAGTAGTGGCAGAGGTTCTGTACATAGGAGAGCGTGAGATGCGTTTACCACATTCGGCAGCGCTGGTAGGAGGGGCAAGCTTAGGATTCGCTGGAGTCTGCAGTACGGCCCGCCTCCATATGCCTTTAACTTTTGGAAAGATTATAATCGTGCTGCGCAAATGGTTAACCTCGCGGCATCAAAATGTGCGATGAGATTGCAGGTATTGTGTCGCAGAAAGCAACGCTGTCACGTTTTCTCCAAGTAAACATACGTGTAACAAGCATGGACATTTATTTCTTGGTGTACCAATGAATGTGAAGAATGAGAGAGAAAACAGCGAAGACGTTAAACGTCGGTGGCTTCTGAGAGGTTTTCATTAACAAAGATAAAGCGCAGGTTAACCATTTGAGCAGCACGATATCTCACCGACAACAAACCTTTCCATCTGTGCCTTGTATTCACTTCGATTGTGGTGGAATACAAAGATGTTTAAGGCAATATTGAAAGCTGTATTCCGCCTATGTTATATCTGCTAAACTCATCAACCATTACCTCAGACACTATTTTAAGGTATCGGCACTTTTGGAAAAAGTCATGTGGAGTGTTCTAGTCTGAACAGCGCAGCTCAAGAACGAAACACATCTGTATTCTAGTTATATTGGGTCTTCAGATGTATTCAACCTTTACCACTAGTCAGTTTAAATGACGTCAGTATTGGTTCAGGGAGCACCTCGTCTCAAAGAGGAGATGCGGAAGTGAACCTTCGGCTGCATGTGTTTCCGACTTCGTTAACAGGTTGATACACTGCGGCAGTGTAAATCTACTTTTCATTGCAAGGTGTTTCAATATCTAGTGCGTTTTAGCTGTTTAACAAACACAATTGGAGAAGAAAGCCTCGATGCCTTAGCAATGGTTTTAGTAGAGAAAGAATACATTGCTAACAGAGTTTTAGCGTAAAAGCGATAACATTTGTTGAGCAGCAGCATAGGAGAGCTGCTCCTTTTTAAATAAGCGTTAAATAACTTTTGTAAAAGGCAACTTCAATAATGGAGTTTTGTACATTCACAATGTTGTAGTTTATGGTTCTCTTTTTTATGAGTGGCTTAAACTCGTAATATTAAGTTTATTGTTTTTATCACTAAAAATCAGCCCCGGTCAAATATGGGGTCAAAAAAAAAGCTAGTGCATGCAAATAATCATTTTAATGGACGACAAAATGTGTATTTTTTCTCTTTTTTTTTTTTTTTTTTTTTTTTTTTTAAGGGTATTTAAGGACTTACCCTGGGTTAACCCAGGGCAACTAGTGTCCTAAGGCTGTTTCAGAGCAATCGCTCTCTTCAGCCGGCGGGATAGTTTTATTTTTTCTCTAAACTGCTCCAAGAATATTAGTGAAAAATAAATGAGAAAATGGCGTATGTTTATTTCCGAAGCCTTCAATAAAACGACGAATTCTGGATAATTCTATACGAGTTATCCTGAGAGACCGAGAAAAATATAGGGTAGTTATAGTATATTCGAACCTACTCTCGCGGCCCCTCTCTATTGCGCGAGACAGCCGGCAGTCGCCGGGGAATTTACACGGGTAGAGGCAGACTAAAATCCTTACCCTATAATAGATGCTGGAAATGTTGACCTTATGCTCTCAAACAGGTAGCATACCTCGTGTAAATATCCTCGCTCAAACTCAGCAGCAGGAATTCTTGTGATTTCTTGCACGATGTTTTTAGTGTGCAAGGATTGGAACCATACACTTGGTCTTTTAAAGAACACCATAAATAAAAATCAACTCGTTAGGTCAGGAGAACGAGGGGGCCACAAATCAAACTAATTATTCTGTCATCAAACACCTCTCTTATTGCATTTAATGACACGGCAGCCGAATGTGCTGTTGCAGAATCTTGCTGGAACCAACCATACAATTTCTCTTGTCAAGCAATTAAAAAGGGCATCAGAATTAACCACTGATATAGCTCTGCATTTATTGTTTCATCAAAGAATATAAGCCCTATTAGTCCTCTAGCACTTATCGTACACCACACTCCAATTTCCTGATCAGTGATCATAATGAGGCGTTTCATCCAGTAGCACAGGTTTTTCTGAAGCCCAGTAGCGACTGTTGCGAGTATTCGTCCAGTTAGATGAAACCAAGATTCATCAGTGAAAAACAAAAGCTATGGGTCAATGAAACCCTTTTCTACGGATTCGAAAAACCAGTTACAATAATTTACACGTTTAGCGGGAACATTTGACTTTAACGCTTGCACTCATCTGTAGCGATAGGGCTTCAGTGTCAACAGACGTGTAGCATTTCACGCAGAAGATAAAGGTAGGTACACCTGTTTGCTGTGCTAATGACTCTCAATAGTGTATACAATGGCGAAACTGACCCACATTTAATATTTTTCACGGACGAGGCTTGGTTCCACCTTCATGGATATGTTTGTACACAAAATAATCGTTACTGGAGCTTTGAGAAACCTAATATTGTTCATGAAATACCCCTTCATGACGAAAAAATTGGTGTATGGTGTGCGATTAGTGGAGAAAAAGTTATACGCTCAATTTTTTTCGAGTCAACAGTTGACGCCCGTACATACGTGAATACAATTTTGTCCCCCTTTTTTTAGAGAATTAACCGACAGGGAGCGTGATTTTGCCTTTTTTTTTTTTTTTCAAAGCTCTGCAACAGGTCATACGATCAATCTTACGATGAGAACAATCGAAAGTCTGTTTCAGGACAGAATTATTAGCAGAGATTTGTGGCCCGCCGGTCCCCCGACCTAACCCACTGCGATTTCTATCTCTGGGATAACTTAAAGCATAAAGTGTACAAGACAAACCCAGACACCCTGGAAGAATTAAAACAAAACATCCGCCAGGAAATTGCCAGCATTTCTCAACGTGAACTACGGCGAGTGATAGATAATTCCCTAAAGAGGTGCCCAAAACGTATGGGCAATGACGGTGGCCAATTTCATAAAGTTGGTAAGTAAACAATCGAGTAAGGTGTAGTGTTATTATGTCCTAGTTAGGTAATTCCGTAGGTACGTCAAAACTCGATAAGAGTCATGGGGCAGTGTTGCAAATGTATAGGTAAATCAAAGTTTCTACTTAAATGCAATGTTTTGTCCTCTACTGCACCAGTTTAGTGATAATTTCAGTAGTTAGCATGACACTGTTTATAGCCAAACTGAATATTACCATTAACTCAGGAGAATGTCTTTGTCCTTGAACGTGCAATCGCGCTGTGAAGTGAGGAGCTTTTTGGTACGATGTAAATAGAGTAACGCCAGCAGTTCAAAATTGTCTACAATGCAGTTGAACTGGAAGTAAGCAGTGCCAGTGTTGCTACAATATTATATCGTATTGTTTCTTGAGTCTCCAATAAACAATTTCATTAGGCATCAATATATCTACGATGTATTCTGAGAAAATTTTCATTTACATGCATTAGTGAGCTTCCGAAATAGTGCTAATTTCTCTCCTGATATTTTGTTTTAATTTTCTCTTGTGCAAGGCGCCTAAGAGATTTTTGAGGCGACTGTCCTAACCTTTCTCCGATTTCGTGTAATTTCTGTTCCGTAAGCCCACGCCGTTTTACCTTTCTTTTCCTAGCACGAATTGATCCCGTCTCCCTGAATTTATTTACAAGCAAACGAACGGTGCCTACTCGGAACACGCACGCCAGATAATTCAATTTCAATTTGTCCCAGAACTCACCTACAAGATGATGTAAGCACATACGCTATCGTACATGAACACCCTTTGGTGTACTGTATACTGCAGATTCATTCTGAAAACTCTTCAAGCAAAACTAAACACTTCTAATGTTATTCCCGTGTGAACTGGACCAGAACAGCGCAGAACAACTACCTAAAAAAAGTAAGACTTACGCACATGTGATGATTAGCATGAGCGCACATGGAAATGAAATGAAGGTCACACGAGCCGTATACCTGCCAGCCAAGTTTTGTAGTAAACGTACTGTAGCATCCACAAGGCCATAGCTAAACTCCTGAGACAAATACATTAGCTCGTTCAGGGGAAAATGTCGAAAAATAGTGGCCACGTAATATATTAAGATCAGTGTAACTCATAAATAGGCGATCAACATCACTACAAATTTAACTACTACATCGTTGTAGATGCAGACTTTCGCTATCAGAAGGTCCTGAAAAAATCAGGCAAGACTTCAAGAAAAATTAGAATTTTTATCCCTATCCTTCAAAGTATAAATCGAATTTTTCCAACTTTTATCTACCTCCCGTATTGCATTTTAACCAAAATGTCTGCGTTTGAGACCATCCATAGTCAAAACATTGGGCATCATTTTAGCAGTAAAATTAAGAGAGAAAATGTTTGTTTTTAATGCAACAAGGAATCTGTTTAAAGGGAGGGTTAACCACGAGTCGAAACTCCCGCTCTACAAATGAAAATTACGTAAATGTACTGTGATGATTTTAAATATTTCTCAGTTTTACAATATACGCTAATTGTTCAACTTCGTTTCGCGCTGTATTTCCAAAATGAACGTTCAAGCAGTCAGCAGAGTCAAAATTAACTTTGATCTGATGGAGGAAAAATTGTCTATGAACAGCCGACTTTCTGCATAATACTTCGTTAAGGAGAGAAACTCTAAAAATCCCCATTTTCTTATTTTCTTTTTCTTTATTTTACCTGGAAGATATGTTAACGCACGATTATGTTCAACTATCCTCTTGAACTTAAACTGAAGCTTACAAACACCGCAAAAATGTGTTACGGGGAAATTTTGAAATTGTTTTATAAAGTTTTTTACAACTCTTTAGATTTGCAGAACTCCGCTGTTGGACTTGTATCGAACTAGCAAAGGGATTTGGAATTGCTCCGGGTATCATCCTGCATAGACTTAAGAAGTTAAATGCGCTGGATGGCTTCCGCACAATCTTGAAGAGGAAAACATGTGGCAAAGAATGGGATTGCACACAGAAAGTTCTCACATAGCTGTTCCCGTGAATTTATTTCGCAACAGGAATTGGGAAATTCTGGAGCATCCTCCATACTCCCCAGATATGAACCCATGTAATTTGACCCCAGCGAAAATGAAATAACCACTTAAAGAGTTCGCTTTAGAACCAGACAGGAAAGTAGAGCAGTCTGTTCAAAGTAGCACAAGACGGCATAAAAGTGTGGAAGCGGGTTATTCATGTTGGAGATAGCCTTCGAGCACATCAACAATGCGACTCTTCCAAAACTGTTTTGTTTCTTGTTAATTATGTTGCCACTAATGACTGAATGATCCATGTATTAAAAATATATTTCGTAAATGTCTCTAAAGATCAAAATCCCTCGTGTATGCCTTACAGTGACATTCAATTATATCAAAATGCGTTTGAACCGTTTTACATTGAAGACTAAAGAGCAAAAGGAAACAATCCATTTTTTCGGGAAATGCTAAGAATATTTAAATTTGCTGCGGCACTAATAGCGTATACTATTCAAGGGAATTTGTTGTTTCATGATGCTATTTTTAAAAGCATGTTTATTAAGCAATTTTTTAGATGAAACGTTTTTATCCCTGTTTTTACCATTATCTCTTTAATGCTTCAATTTTTACCACTTCACTCATTTATTTTCCCATAAGTTTAAAGTATATATGTCGATTACAAAGGTGTTACGCACAAGAATCTGCTTAAATATATGCAAGTTTATTCTGAAAATGCCACACCAGGCGAGTCAGCTACCCCTTATTTTCCAGTTTTATGTAATCCGCATTTTATACTCTAACATGAAAACATCGGCGCATATGCTAATATAGATCACTGAGCATCGCCTTTTAATTTACTCGTAATCAGACAGCTGCCGTTTGCACCACTGCAAGTGTAAACTGACACCGGCGAATACCATGAGTTACACGGAACATTTATCTCCGAAATTACTAGGTAGCTCAGTTGGAACGAGCGCACGATTCGTAAGTAATCCATCTACTGTAAAGGTGGTTCAAATCCCCTGCATATACGAATTTCTTTTACTGGGTAATATTTACAAATAACACTGTTAAGCAATTATGTTTAAAGCTGTTATTTTTATTCGTAATTGTTTTATTTCCATTTATGGTATTGTTGGCTATTAGGACATCTTTCCCGGTATAAACGCTGAGCTGCTTGTGCATTAGCTTTTGCTTCTCTGTAGATCAAAATCATATCAATGTACTCGTCTCTGGAATACATCGTCACGGACTGGCAAAAAACATCGTGCGACAGCATACGCGTGGAGAATAAAGGGCGTCTGCATTCATAATAGCACACTGCATCATGCCAGTCCAATGGGCAGAAGTCGTTATACCTATTCTATTACAAAATGCAGACAACCAAAAACGATTTAAATAATGTCCTAAAACCTCATGGGCTTTAAAATTAAATTATTGTGAATTCGGTTTCGAAGTTCTGATGAGCGTAATAAGAGACGCGAACCAGTGTCCCTGAAGTTACCGCACACGATACAGTGACAATACTGTTCAGCTATTTGGAGACTTGACTGAAAGCACATTCAACTGTACAACTTGCATGCCAGGCGCTGTCACTGCCACCTAGCAACTTTTCGTGTTTCCTTTTAAGACAGCTTTAACCCTTTCCTGAGCGTTTTAATATTACTTAAATGGCAAAAGCTAGTATGCATATTATTATTTGAGATGTACGAGACGCAGCCAAATCCAAAATTTAAACCGTTATTTAATATGTGTGTCTTGACTATAAAGGTCCATGATGGATGAGTGTGTAACTTCTTGTAGCCAACTCCGGCTCTGAGTACAAGAATCCGCCATTTTCTTTTTAACCGATGTTAGTGTAATCATACTATAGGTTCATTTTATGAGAGGCGTTTACTGAATTGCATTGCTATGTATACTGTAATCAAAGGTAAAATCGGCTGGAAATCCGGAATTCGCTCTCAGTAAACGAGTCGTATATTTCTGAGATGTAGTTTAGCGAGGAGCACGTTCTGCCCCTTAAACTGCTGGTCTTCTGAATTTTGCGCACTCGTCTATTAAAAGAACGTCAAGTAAGCACAAAAAAGGGCTTAAAGCGCATGTCATTTTACGGGTGGCCTACCTTCCAAAAATAAGGAGCGCATGACTCACCTGGTTTAACTCTTAAAATGAAAAATCTGATAAGTTGCACTCACATTACTTTCTCTGCTCTTGTACTAACCATACTTTACAAACTCTTATTTCTGTATCTTCTTCGTGTTACTTGAGATAAACATTTACAGAAATTATCTTATTGCTTATTTCCTTGTAGGTGCAAGGTCCATGGTGGATGAGAGAGTTAATTCTTTTAAAGCTTTGAGATCTGTTCTCTTTGCACGCTTAACATATAAACATGATTTTGCATTTCACGAATGTTTTCAGTTTTCCGAAACTGATACAAATAACAAGGAATATATCAGAAATGGTTCACTCTAAAAAAAATCTACTTATACATAAATTGTATGTTTTAGCGAGAACTACATTTTTTGCACAGTAAAATTTTGTCTTATCTCTTACGGTTTACGAGTTATTCAAATGTCATCCAGAGTAAACAGGGCTGTATAGGCTATAGCTAGAAAATTCAAAATATACATTTAATTTGTCATAAAAATATCTTAAACATGTCATTTTAATCAAAATCGTTAGAGCCATTTTCAAGAAAATTAAAATTTTCGAAAAACTTTCCATGTTAAAGGCAGTTTTAGGGTAGGGCTATTATCTTCAAAATCTTCGTATCGCATCCTTGAAGGACATTAAACTTAAATACCAACTTTGGTTTTCAACTGCCTTTTCGTTATTGAGTTATGCTGTCCACAGACTGACAGAGACAGACAGACACGCACACACACACCTTTTTCTAAAAATGCTTCTTTTTTTTGGATTAAGGGGGCCTGAAAACATATTTCTGGTGAAATCTCGACATCAAGTTTTAGAGTGGAATACAATACTCTCTCTACTTACCAGTAGAGAAAGTAAAAATGATAAAAGTCGCCAGGTAAATTTTATTATTGTGTGCTCTTCTTACAAACTGAACATTTGAATTTTTCCTTTATTAATCTGGTCGCTCGAGATTTTGAAGCATGAACGCTTTTATCCTAAAAGTTGGTATATAGCTTAGCATCTAAACAAATATCCTCCAATTAATAAATTAACCAATGAACAAATAGCCTGATAGCAAAACGAGGGGGCTGTTATTAAATATCTCGATTTTGTCGCTTTAATCGCCCAAATCTTAATATTGAAGTAAACCATGAGTGTTGAATTTAAAAGGAACAGATGCGCATTAAGACCGACTCAAACGTGTCACATTAAAAAAAAATTATTTCTAAAACATGGCACACAAAACTGCCTTCGCTTCCTTTGCGGCCAGCCCTAAATAATTCCTTACTGAGATTTCACAACATACATTAAATTTCCAAGCTCTGTAGGAACGAAAGATTCCGGGTGTGATAATATTTGATTTCGTCATGAAATGTGCGAGAAACAGAGTATTTATCATGCACATACTTAAGGCTTAAACACTACAATCGTTTTCCACGTTATACGCAACCGCGGAGTGTCAACTTGTTATTTACGTGGGCGTAGGAGAAGCACAAATACACATACACATCGCTAATCACACTGTTGCATAATATTAACGTCGTCTTCACCATTGCACTGACTTTGTTGGCTCAGATACATACCAGCATTTTTTGAGCAGCCTTCAGCGACACCTGGCTACAAATACATGACCTCCTTCTGCTGCTGCGAGCTGCAATTCTGCCCCACACTCCCGAGTTCATTGTTCCACACGTGTAGACCAACAGGGGCGCAACTTGCGAATAATCCTCCCATCGAAAGATCAGGCCGGGCAGGCAGCGCTCGATCAATAGTCGTGTAAAACGACCGACGTCACTGGTAGGCTAGGCGCTTCAACGCGCGGGCCCTATCTAAGCCTTATCGCATCGTCAACGCACACAACTAACTATTTCTGTTCCCTCTAATAGAACTTTGAACAGTACTGGCTTATTTCCGTTTGTAAACGCTGGCAGCAGTCGTACTGTGTAGGCCAAGGACAAGTATCTATTTCCAACTTCTGTGTATGAACGTAAAACGTAAGACAACTTGTTTACAGCCAGCTAAAAACACCCATTCAATTAAGAAACCTACCATATATGTATTTGTCTCAGGAGTTTAGCTATGATCTGTGGTTGACACAAGGGAACCTGTGATATAGCGTTGTTTTTTTCCTCTCGCGCTGACGTTTTACACAGACTGCTTCAAAAGCAACCTATCCTTTCTTTCCGGGTACAATAAATATTACGCGAAAGAGCATCATTAGTGCATTATATTAGGGCACAGAACAAAGCAATTCTGATTATACTTTTAGTAATATTAATGAATTGTTTATTGGAGAATCAAGAACCACACGATATAATATTGTACAAACGCTTACCTACAATACAAATGCCTCGTAAACAGTAATTTTGAACTGCTGGTGTTTGTTTACGTCGTACCAAGGAACTCCCCACTCAGCGCAATTCCGCGTTCAATGACAAAGACATTCTCCTGAGTTAATCCTTGAATTGGCGATTTACTTTGCTACATATGTCGTTCTTCCTCTAATTCCTAAACCAGTTTTCATGTCGCTTTAGGAAGCACCTCAGCCGAAGCGATTTGAATCGCCGTGATCGTTAGAGCGATATGCAATGGAGTGGCCATCCATTTAAAGCCAAATGTCGCGAGTTTGAATCCCAGCAACCACAATATGCGTGAGGTAAAGGAAGGCGAAGACCCAAGTAATATATCGGTGTAATGGCTCCCTTGGAAGCTGACGGGGTCACATTTGACTGCAGTTGTATGGCCATTGCTTTTAATTCTTCACAAAAAAGCACCACAGCTTGTTGAAAAAAAAATAGTATTTTTACAACATAAGACAGCTGCAAATACTTGAATTCTATTTATTTAGGCTAGCCTAGCATAACAAGAAATTAGAAAGAAAGAGCCAATAAAGCATCTCAAAACTTAATAAATGTATATGTTGCTTATCAGTCACGCTGCCAATTAAAGGGTTAATGGCAGTAGGTGTTATGCAATCTTACTATCAAATAGATTGTTACTGTATTCAATATGGTGCACGATTTTCTCATGAAACGTGTAGCTTATTTCCGGCTACATAAGACTAATTAACAATATATTTACAGTTATTTACATCAAATTGAAAAATTATTTACAGTTTTGGCCCGGTCTATTTGAAATGTATATCATTTAAAGGCCTTCAAGAAAATGTGATTTTATTTTCATCAATATCTTATGCATATGTCAGTACAGATACGCAGGGAACTTTCAAGATTCAGCCCAAAATTCCCATAAAAGTTTATTCAGTCCTTTGTTTATACTCGGAGCTTTGGGTCATAAAAGTCGTGCTCCTATTAGAGAATTAGTTCGTGAAGGCAAGGGACTCTGTTCCCAACGATTATTTTGGCTACTGTTAAAGCTTAATGTTTGCTCAGCAGCCAAAAAGAAATTAATCTTAGAGAGAGAGACCCAATCAGAAGATAGAAACAATTGACTGGATGGAGAAAATCCCAAAGGCTGTCACAAGCTTAAGTTGGTTTTTGGGAACATTTCGGAAAGTTCAGCTCATGTACTTTTAAGGTGAATGTCGAAACTAGAATAGACATTTGACAAAGTGACGCGAATTGTAACATGATGCGCAGAAAGACAGAGGTATTGTAAGCGTAGTGCCTATTAACTCAGTACAATTTCACCATATGTGTATATCATAAAATAGAATATTTTCTCGTGCCTGGTCGTTAAGGGGGCAAGTAGTTAAAGTGAGAATATAAGTAGATTGCGCGCCTACAGAACAGCTAGCCGAGATGAAAACTAAAAAAGATTCGGGATATCACAGACAAACTATAATGGACCCGCAGAATTCATTAGTGACTAGAAGTGCTCTATTCAATGAATCTCGTGCGGCAATTTTCATAGTGGATCTTCAAGAATCCGATTTCCTTCTCCCACCTTATTCTCCTTGAAACCGTCCACATTTTCTCAGCACACCATCCACCGATGGCGCAGCTCAAGGTAAGTGGAGTAGTGGGCGAACCTGAACCTGACCCTGACGATAAGAAGCGCCCTCCTAGACAAACAAAAACATCGCGGGATTCCCGACATGGCGCTGCCCTAGTGGATAACGCATAGCGTTATCGAGAAGTCGAGCGTTATAACTAGGTGTAGTAGCCCAGCTACATTAAACAGGATTCAAGTTAGGCGCGTTCGTAGTGCATGTGATCTTACAGTGTGTGGACCGGTTCTGTCCGGCTGCTCTACAGACAAAGCGTGCATAACTTCATTATTTTGGTAGCTCACTTACTAAGCCTAGTTATAACGTTCCGCAAAATCAAAAAAGCTGATAGATTCGCGTATGTAATTCATTAAAGGCAATGTTGATAAACAGGATAGCAATGTTATCTTGAGCGGCAGTCATCGGCACGGTGTGGAGGAACTTGTTAACCCTTTGGTAATGACTACACCGCGGGAGTGCAGGGTCAAGTTGTATGTGCCCGGACTGTTCCATGGCGACCGTAAATGACCTCGCAGCGAAAAGCTCATGGTGTGTCGGTCAGATGTACAGTCCAGAGTATATGGATTGCCGTACATGCAATAATTCTACATTTCGGACTTGATGCGATGTTGACGAAATATTTTAAGCTCTTCCCTTTCTCCTTTCTTTACTAAAGGTATTTCCATAAGTGACTCAGTGAACCTGTACACCTTCCCCCTTGTGTTTGTATTACACAAATTTCGTATAGCACAAATGTTTTCCCTACACAGTTCTCGGAAAGTATACCGACCACCACACTTGCAACATATCTACCACTTACGTCTGTAGACTCATCCACCGAAACCCACATTTTCCGATCATTGACGCTTTCTCGAATTCTGGCAATCGTAATCTGGCACAAAATTGGTAAATATTCTTCACATATTGTTACTTCTCCTGGAATATGTTGATTTGAGTATTTTTTCAGAAATGATCGAAAGTAGGGATTGTCCAATGTTCTGAATGGAATGTTCGCGTGTGTCATCATGTCAAATAAATCTTTATTGAATTGTGACCGACTATTTGAACTCGATTGGTTATACTTTTACTACATGAAATCTGAATTGCACACTTTGTCATCATCCGAACATATGAGAAGTCTTTCAGACTGGCGTAATATCTGTAACAGGAATATGCAGTTGCGCCTGGATCAGCGTCACGTCAGCCCAACCCTCCAACTGACCCAGATGTCGCCCGACCAACTAAGTCGATATTGCTTGCATTGTTGCTTTAAAGAAAATGCGACCTATTATTTTCCTTACACTTATCGCACATCACACTACTGCAGGTCATAGTGAGGCGCTTCATACAATAGCACAGGTTTTTCTGAAGCCCAATATCGATTGTTGCGAGTGTTCATGCGTCCATTTAGGTGAAACCAAGATTCATCAGGGAATAACAAAAGCTGTGTATCAATGAAACCATTTCCTATAGATGGTAAAAAACCTATTGCAGTAATTCAGTCAGTTACAACGACAATTTTGTTTCAATGCTTGAACCGTATCACTATACTCCAGAGCTACTTTTAACAGACGTGTGGTACTTCTCGCAGAAGACGGAGATACGCCTGATTGTTGAGCGAATTTCTTAAGCGATTTTCAAGACGACCTCTTTAAAGTGGCACTGATTTCATCTGGTTATCTTCTGTTATGACTAATTTTCTCTTAGAACGTTTGTCCAACACCGAACCCGAAGCTTCAAATTTGTTTACGATTGCATGTTTAGCTTTCCTTTGCAGATGGTACATAGTTTGAAAACCGTTCAACAAACTTGCAAGGAGAGCAGATTCCTGTTTAAATAAAATTTGCAATTAAACACACGTTCTTGCACAGATTAATGATAAGTCCCACTATAGGGCGAGGGAAAAGCCGAGGAAAGACCACAAGATGGTGCATTACAATATCACACATGACTTAACGACCTTCCTCATCTCACTGCCTTTGGTCGATCTGAGGTGTAACTCAACAAGCAGAACCTGTAACATCACTCTGAATGAACCAGCTTAAGGACTTGGCAACAGTACATTCTTGCGCTAAGGGTACCTCCTATTGTGTTCATGTCATTGGAGCGGAAGAAGGGTGAGGGACAGTTTTACAACTTCTTGGAATGTGCTTGTTAAGGGATGGGTACTACTATATCATAGATGGGGAGAACCGACACACTGTGTCACTTCACTAGGTTAGCTACCATGCCACGCCTCCCGCTATTGTCTGTCTACCTCAGAGAACCTCAAATTGTGTCAGTAAGTGGAGAGGGTAAATACCCGATTGCACTGCTGTCACCCCTCTTCTCCATGCCTGTAAATGACGCTAAATAACATTTACTTCGCATATTAATCCAATTACGTTTATATAGGTCATGCCCCCTGTTACAGACCTTTTATATGCCTATGTTTGCTAACATGCAAAATATATTTCTGAACTCGCCTGAAGAGGAGCCACAGGGAAGGTAGTGATAACCCTGATTATGGTCCTGGACTATTACAAATGATTGGGAAAAAATTTGTATTTTGTAATAAACTCCTTAAACCCGTTTTTCACAGTGTAATAGTTTATGACATTAAGATGCACATAATTAGTACAATAATGAAGATACGGGCCCAAATTCCTACTGCTTATTAATATCACCATAATAAATTGAACTATTTTGGTTAGTTCTAGTTATTTTAAAAAGTATTTTGCATTTTAAAGGTAGTTTTCTTTTTAAAAATTCATATTTTAAACAAGAGTTCTTTATTCAAAAATACCGATTCACTAAAGCTCGAAAGGCGTCCTAACAAATTTCTGGAGCATTTCCTTAGTACTAGTTATTTATTAAATTGAATCAGAAATGTAAAAGTAAAACAACATGAGCAACACAGGGAATCTTACCTGGAACTATAATGTGTATTCTGTCTGCTCACCGGCTTAAAACCTTCTGCCTGGGAAAACGTCCACAGACGATAATAGCTGAATTAGTTGTGCAAACCTAATGCAGTGTAAAAGGTCACCTTGCACACGTGGAGAATAAAGCTGTTGTTACCACACCAAAGTTGGCAAAGCGCTCATCAAACCATTCTTAAAAATATTCACAGCCACTGAGTGATATATAACCCTCGATTGTTTTACCCTCAGCTCTTCTTAAAGCTTCAGTATGTGGTTATTTAAATTCCCATAAGCACTAGGCCTAATGCATGTATTTACGTAAAATGTAACTTGATTTTGGCTTTTGGCGGCGCCGTGGCCGAGCGGTTAGAGCGTTCGCCTACCACCCAAGTGGCCCGGGTTCAATCCCAGGGATCCGTATGTGGTATTCGTGGTGGACGAAGCGGCATCTGGGCGGGCTTTCTCCGGGTTCTCTGGTTTCTCCCGCCACTCATTCCACCAATTGCTCCATCATTACCTTTCCATTCATCCATTTTACCTGCATTTCATATTATCCTCTTCCTCACTCTCATACCTGGTGCTTGGCTAACCGCCCGCTTCCAGTGGTCCATAGGTCCCTGTGCTCCCCGGCAGCCGTCTGACCCTAGGCACAGGCTTGTAAGTCCTACATAAGGGGACGGTAATCACGTAAAGAAGAATGTGGCTTTTCTTGCGCTATTACACATTAAAAGTGTTCCTTCCAGTGTAGTTCACATTCGTTCTTGAACAGCCTTTCATCCAGAAAACAGTGAGCCGGGATTTACCCCCTCCCCGCTCTCTCTCCCTCTCTGTGTATTTTCAGGGAACCTGTGGCTCCTATTATATAGTTGCGGTGGTTTATCTTGTCTCAGGATCTTAAAAGTGAAGGTCGCTTCCACTACGTAACTTAGGGGCAGGGGATACAGAATGTTTTGCGGGCGTTTAGTATGTTTTCTTTTTCGTTTCATTTAAGAGTGAGTACTCGATCAACCCCTTTTCTTTTTACTTCAGTCTGCGACATGTTTAATAGGATTGCGTTGTTAACACTATCGAACAGGGAAAGAAATAGCCAAACTTGGACACCGACGAAACAGGTTACTAGGTATACCAAGGTTCTCCTGGTCGGCAGTGGAGGATCAGCAAGTGGATGTGAATGCGACGTACTACACGACTGTTCACGCTTCCAAACATTTAAAAAATAAAGCGGTAAATTTCATGAGGTTTTGGTTGGATGTTCCGTTGATCCGGAGTAACGAGTTATACGTATCATCAATTGATGAACAATAAATATACACGTTTTACACTTAAAACGTTAACACTTGTGCAATTGATGTACTTCGCTATTCTCGGGCGGACTGTTTCCCTTCAGCAGATTGACTGCACGCAATTTTTATGTAGAACTGCAACGGGACAGGACTCACTCTCGTGTTGTGAATAGTACACGCCTACGGTACTAAAACACAGTTAACCTGAAGTCATCCATCTTTCTCCTTTCGGTGTCCAAGTTTCGCTACCTGGAAATAAATAACGCTATAAAAGAACAAACTGTGTATTGGCTTCATAAGCTTTGCGGGGTGAGACGGGGAAGAGAAACGGGCATTATGCTATTTGTGAATAGCATTTCAGACACAGAACCAAATCAACGCATAAGAAACGTAATCAGCCGTGCTTAGAATACGCACGTATGTATTTGTAATCTCCGAACTCAAGTGAGACAAATACCACGTGTTATATATTACACCAAGTACTTAACATCAGTGACGGAACTCAGTGGTGAAAACTGAAGATTTGTTTCATCCTTACACACTTTACGTATTTCACATCATTCTTATCATACCATATTTCTAATAAAACAAACCTATAAATTACGTAAAGGCCCTGCCTAATGTTTAATATGCGTGCACTCCTTCCAGAGTTAACAAGACCAAATGTATTACCACACTCCAGCAGTAGGAAATAAATCCGTCAACAGTGGAAGTGCCACGTTACGCTGAAGGAGGCGGAGGGGAGGGGAAGGTACAGCTCGAGCACTGAAATATTTAAATGAAAGTTTTGCTGCGGATCACCTGCCTTTAGCAGCAGTGTTATCTCATCGTGATGTAACTCCTGTACCACTGGACTGTTCATTTCATGTGTCTACACAGGGAAGTCGAGGGAGGGCAGACGATTCCATATCATATTGCATCAAGCAATACAACAAACACAGGTGACAGGTGACAGGAGAAGGGGGAGGGAGTTGAGATCCCTGTTCGCCAACTATCCTCTAGATCAGTGATATTCAACCTGGGCTACGCGAAAACTTCTTAGGGGGGTAGGTAAAATTTAATTTAATCTTTATGTGCATAGTACTGAATAAGTTATAAATTGTATTATATTTTAGACATGGTTATGTATAATTCGAATTGAGGATACCTCGAGCTAGGCCATGGGGTACAGGCTACAATGTAAAACTGTCTTTGGGGGTACGCGGGGGAAAAAGGTTGAATACCACTGCTCTAGGTGAAAGTGTTGAAATCCGAATGCGCAAGCTTCACCGACGGTGATTGTATGTCACTGAACAGTCTCAAAAGACGTTATAATTAGAGACCGGATGTTAGGTAAAAATGCCTATTCTTAATCACTATAGATATCTAAAAACGACTACCCTTGTAGCTGTTTTCAATAGTTGAATGTGTCTTATGTTTGCCTATTTTAACATACCTATGTTCACAAGTTCTTCAAACCTGTCTTTTATGGTATTGTTACAAAGAAATTATCTCACAAAGTAACAAGTCAACATCAAATTGAATAATTATTACAAAACTATCTAAAAAGGACAAACCCTTGTCACATTTCTCTTCTATCGACTATATGTAAAAAGTAGAGCTGTTCTGCTTTTAAGAGTGACGAAAGATTCTTAACGTTAACCCAAGATCTTCGTTTCATCTAGGAACTGCAAGTTCTGAGTCACAGCCAAACTCGATGAGCTGTAACTGGGCAATTCAGTTTGCAACCTCTGCACGTCACTAGGGATGACTATTTTTACAGATTTAGGGCATTAGAGCTTGCAACAGTAAAGCAAGATTCCGCTAAAATATGCGCATTATCAGCGTAGGTTTATGGAGTGGGCTCTTCATATTTGGTGCGTCGTCATTTGTGAGCCATCACATTTAAATCCTTGTTGAAACCTTTGGGTACATTCCAAAAGTACGGCCTTGGAAAGGAAGCGAATTCTGGTCTGAATGAGCGGGAGTGCTGGCACAAGCATATGCTGACGTAAGGCGTCACTTGGTTACGCCAGACGGCTCACTGTTAATACACAGAGAAAAACGGGGGAGGGGGGGGGTCAAAATAACAAATATTGGAAAATAAGGATGGGCTGGTTTTTGAAAATCATGAGTAGCGAACAATTTTCATCCGTAACTATATCACAAATGCTATGCTTTGTCCATGGTGCACATTTACTCAAAAGGAGTTGAAAATGACTAGGGTAGCTAAGTTCTAAGGTAACCCATAAGTCATAATTCCAAGCACCTACATGAAGCTGTGCCCTGATTGGCTAAGCAGTACAGTTTCGTCTAAAGAGCGTTGAAAATAAAGGTACGGGTAACTTTCAAAAGTGTCGAAGTAGTATACGACAAAATAAATTTAAGCTGTAAGATTTAAAGCTTTCACGGCGCACGTTATTTATTACAGTTTCACGGGCGATCAGCCGTGTGAGATCTGACGAAGACCATGGAGTTTAGAAAGGCCGAAAGATCAATATTTTTAAATCTCGCACGGCTGATCGCCCGTGAAACTGTAATAAATTTAAGCTGTTTAGTTTGTTTCCAGCTGTGAGGCAGCCCAAGGATTTTGCCAGATCCTGCGTGCTCCGCGCCACACCATGCCCGTGAAACGTGCGTGGCCTTACTACAAAACTAAGCTACTGTACACGTGTACGAGATTTTGCACGGACGGGTTAAAGTGGTTAAACAGTGCAGCCTTCCACATAAGGGGTTGAAATTACGTACATTAAGAGTATCTTTTGGAATGCTGTGAAGTAGCCTGCAATTTCCTTTGGTTCCTATGGCACGTAATTATAATTGTACAAACGTTTGTCTAGAAATTGTACAAACGCTTGTCGAGATCAGGCATGTCAAACATCACTCCGAGGGTGTGAAGAGAGGGGTCTACCCCTCCTTAACTGCAGTAGCACGCGCTAGTAGAACCGGTTTTCGCTTTGTTTTTTCCCGTTTTCCGATTTGATCATCACGGAGGGAGGGAAAATAGGGGAAAATTTTTCACGCCTGGTGAGTGCTGTTTGACACCCCTGGTCTAGATAGACCAAATGTCTTACGTGTGTGTCTGTGTTAGAGGTAGAAAATAAAGATAGCTTAAGTTTTTGGAAGTTGTAGGGTAGCTTATTTCTGCCAGATTCTACAATAAGAAGAGATTTGATTTCTACCCTTTATCCCTTTCTGCACGAAATAAAATGTATCATGTTCGCATTAAAGGGTCCCAAAATATCCTTCATTCCCGTATTTAACGAAACTGAATTGTACTTGGGTGATACACATATTAAAAAAAGGAAGAAGAAAAAAAAACAGAATGAAAAGGATTTATAGGCCGTGTGCATCAACCAGCGTTACCCTGTACACAAAGCTTCTCTTTTTAATATTATCACATTAGCATATCCCCAAATTTGATCGTTGGTATGTATCAGCTGGCTAAGTGCCTATTTCTAAAATGCACATGTTGATGCCGTCCTAGTAGGTATACAGGCATAAACTTCATTATATGCACGATCTTGTTGCCTTTTCTGAACTAATGCTCTTACTAATATCAACCAATATAGTCTTTTTTACTTTCTCTACTGGTAAGTAGGGGAAGTACTGTATTCCACCCAAAAATTCGACGTCGAGATTTCACTGGAAATATGTTTCGAGATCCCCTGAATACTATCGCTCAAAGCCTTCTGTATTCTAATATTCTCCTTGTACCTACAAGGAAATAAGCAATAAGATAATTTCTGTGAATGTTTAGCTCAAGTAACACGAAGATATAGCAATAAGAGTTTGTAAGAATAGTTAGTACAAGAGTAGAGAAAGCCATTTGAGTGCAACACCATCAAATTTTTGAATGTACCATTATTTTAACGGGCGGCTTTGATACGTTTAAATCTATAAAAGTCCAGCTTAATTTTGCATCTTTTGTCCAAGTCAGGGTCTCTCAAAGCTTAAAATCGCACCGGGTGCAATCCGAAGTGTAGAGCTTCCTTGCACCTAGTAGGTAAACGAAGAGGGATGCAAGTCTCATTTTCTTGACAGATAAGTTCAACATTCATTACAATTGTCGAAGTATGACAGAAGCCTAAATTCTGCTGAAAAATGCTTCGATTAAAGCTACTGATTCCCAAAACACTTCCCAGGCTTTGAACTGCCAATATGGTACATTATCCGTCATTTTGGCGTATTTAAAATTAGCTGTCATTTTCATGTTATGTCTTTTTTTTCATATCCTTTTTATGCAAATTTGTTATTATTTTTAATGCTTAATTTTTAGTTTAGTATTTACTAAGTTTGTTGTTGTTTTATCTTTGCATTTGACTGTTAACTCCACCAATTTTGACATATCCTACTTATACAGGACATTCTAGCTTTTGAACGTAGGCAATTACCTTTTAGCAGGTAACGCTTTCTTGGAATTGCCTTCTCTCCTGTGTAGTGTGCGATAAATGAGCGCTTTTTTCACACCTTCCATTTCCCTTAAATCTAAACCAGTTTCTCTCAGGTATGAAACAATCCTCTGACCGCTTATTTCGGAACATTCCTTTAGACCGCTTTTTCTCCATAACCGAACCAAATACCTCTTCTACTATGCAATAATTACCTGTGCAAGAAAATCATCTGTTGAAAGACATTACACATATGGAGAAATCTTCGAGGTCGCTAGAGAATAACAAACAAGGAGTCATGAATACAGCTACTTTTCTCCGAGGAAGGGGTAGTAGTAGTAGTAGTAGTAGTAGTGTTTAAGGGCCCGTCGACAGCTAGGTCATTTGGAGGAAGGGGGATATTAAGCTTAATGGGGGGGGGGGATGTTAAAGATGTATACACTTATAAATAGATATGAATTTATCGGGGGGGGGGGGGGGAGACTTTACTTCCAGGGGAGGCAATCCCCTCCCCCCTCCGAGCCATCCCCTGAATCCGTCACTATTGATACATCTTGAAGAGCGTTTTCTATCCAAAACTGAGGTTTATCCCAGTGCTTTCTAGAACATTGAAACAAAAGACCAGATTTGGTATTAAAAACCAGTTTAACCTGCACATAGCACGTAAAAATTACGCAATGAAGAAGAAATAACGCTAAAAGTGAGGAAGAGGGAGACAGCAAAGCGAACGAGAGAGAGGGAAATGCGTAAGGAAGCATTTTGCACGTTGCATGCACCCTGGTCCGAGTTCTGTCCCCCTTGTTACGCTGCTGCTAGAAGTGAGCGGGGAAGGAGGGGGGGAGAATGACGTAGTGAACGGGAGGGACCATAGGAAAGAGATGCATCAACAATATGTGGAACACCACCTTAGGCACAGCTCTTGTTTTTTCTCCCGATTAATAATTGAGTTCGAAGTCATTGTATTTTAGTGATGCCTGTTACTCTATGTAAACTTTTGTTTGCATTGAATTTGAATTCATTTCTCTTCAATTTACACAATATATTGTATTTTTCTTTGAAAACCTATACTCACCAAAACTATTTTTACACTTCGTTCTCTCAACTCTTTAAACATCGAAGGGGTCTGACCGCATTCTTCCGCTTCTTTCGTTGATTACCTTTATCTCAGACTTAGGTTCAAGGCAAAAGCGTTTCTTGCTGGTTGTCTTTTGTCCGTTCAAAGCGCATTATTAGACCCACTGCTTAGGGCAGCTTGCCAAAGTCTCCATCAAGAGAAACTTTTCTTGGATTTCCAGCAGTGTAGGTGTCTCCCTGCATGATGAGAATTCGGAAAACTTCAGTAGCTACTGAACGGATCATCCCACGCCAAATCAGGAAAGACGATCTTCAACCTATCATCCCTGATTTTAATCATATAGAACTCCATTCCACATAGAACAGTTAATTAAAAGTACCTGGGTGACCGAGCTTCGCTCGACGTTTGCCCCCTCTCTCTTTTTGTGAAATCTTGTTTTTTGGGAGACGATACTTATTGAGATAAACTTGAAAAGCAAAACGTTAACTAAATAAACATTTTTGTCGCAATTGTTAGTCATTTCCGAGATACAAGAGATATAGATATACATAAAAATATTTCATAAGCACCATCATTTCAGCCGTAAAATGTAATACGTTGTATTTCTATTTCAAACATATAGACAGGACGAGTTGCAACACAAACTAATATAGCTAGGTCAACTTCCTTACTGTATTCTGATAGCCCTGGAAGAGGACTTTAAAACGCTAGCTCGTTTGCTAAAATCGATTAACAGAGAAATTACGGCCGAAATAAGGTTTAGACTAATTCTGACTGTTACGCGTAGGCTAAGATAGCTAAGTCAACTTTCTTCAGGTTTTCTGAAAGCCCTTGACGAGGCCTTTAATAGCATGGCCTGTTTGTTGAAATTGGCCCATTAACAGAGAAATTATGGCCAAAATAAACTTTAGAGTAAGACTGTAACGCGTAAAATCGCGTTTTTTTTTCAGGAATTACACCTATATAGATAAACTTAAAAAGCAAAAACCCTATCTGAATACAAAATTTGATCGAAATCGTTAAAGCCGTTTCCAAGTTGCGTATATATACAAGAATTGTTTATTTAAACATATAAGAGTATATAACTCCAGCCAAACTGAGCGAGGGCTCACTTTAAACCTAATGAATGGGAGTAGAGCTCGGATTTTTAGGTAAATACACATTTTGTTTGCTGCCTAGTATGAACTTGAAACTGAGTTTAATGTCCTAGATATTCACACCGGAGCACATATTTTAAGTTGTATTCCACATAAAATACATATTTCCTAAACAAATATTTTGGGATATTCACATAAATTACACAAAAATCGCATAAAGGAAACATTTTAAAAGTAATTTTCACATAAAAGCGGTAGCAAATTATTTTTAACAAGTCACGATGCACTTCTTTAATGCTCAATTACGTAGGTTGGATGTTGCAATTTGTTATTCATTATTGGAAGGACTGATGTCAGTTAAAGTATCCCTTCAGATGGAAGAAAATATAAACATCCCGGTTACTCAAGCTACATGAGCCTGATTGTGTTCCTCTCTAGCGCACCTTCGAGACTCTGCACTGCCTGACAGACTTGCAGAGGTCTTAGCGGACGACAAAACAGCGGTTGATAGCAAGTTTTTAGCGAAGTGTAATATCAATTTGAGGATTTAAAATTTTAAATATTTTTTATGCTTTTTGACGTATTTATCACCTTGTTTTATATCTGGCTATTGCCACTGTTTTTACGTTTATGTGTATATTTTCTTTGTTACTAGTAATTTTATTTTTGATTCAAATTTATATCTGGCTATTGCCATGGATTTTTAAGGGAGCTGATGACCTAGAAGTTGAGAGCCCTTAAACCCACAAACCAACCAACTACACGGGCCTGCAAGATAAGAACAGGGAATTCCTCCACTGCAGTTGTATTCGTTTGACAATCCTGCTAGTATGTACACCAATACTTGTTAAACTGTAGTCAATTCATAATTTATCAATCAGCAAAGTTTATTCGACGTTCTGTAGTGTTGGGAAATTACATATCGACCGTTTTGAGTTCACAATGGATTAAACATGTCTAGAGTGAAAAGTAGAGCAAGTGCAACAATACACTGCGAAATGTAATAGACATTGTGTTAAGAAATCATGGGAGAAGCAGTTCAGGATGTGGAGAGAAAGGGGAAAAAACTCAAGGTTCTTTTTGATTCTGCAGCACAAAACTTAAAAATCTTTCTCTACTCTTGCACTAACCATTCGTACTAATATTCCTATAAGTTCTTAGTGTTAGTTGAGATAAACATTAGCAGAAATTATCTTATTGCTTATTTCCTTGTAGGTAGAAGTGGAATATGGGAATACAGTAGACTTTGAGCGATTGTCAAATGTTTTGAAGTTTTGAGATTCCGTTCTCTTTGCACGGTTAACATAAAAAACTTAACAATGATGTCGCATTTGACGAAAGTGTAAGTTTTCCGAAACTGACACAAATAACAAGGACTATCTGCGAAGTGGCCCACGTTGCAAAAAATTAATTTGGACATGGATTGTGTGTTTTAGCGAGATCAACATATTTCGTAGAGTAAGATTTAGTCTATTTCTTACGGTTTACGAGTTATTCAAAAGTCATTCAGAGTAAACAGGACTACATGGGCTATAGCCAGAAAATTCAAAATATACATTTCATTTGTCATAAGAATATCTTAAAATTATGCCATATTAGTCAAAATCGTTAGAGCCATCTTCAAGAAAATAAACATTTTCGAAAAATTTTCCATGTAAGGGATAGCTTAGAGTTGAGCAATTTTCTTCAAAATCTTCGTGTCGCATCCTTGAAAGACGTCAAATTTAAATACCAAATTTTGTTTTTAACCGACTTTTCGTTTTTGAGTTATGCTGCCCACAAACTGACACACACCCGGACCTTTTTCTAAAAATGATTTTTCTTGGATTCAGGGGGCCTCAAAACATATATTTCCGGTGAAATCTCGACATAGTATTTTTGGGTGGAACACCTTCCTCTACTTACTATACGTAATAGAAAAAGTAAACAGAAAATGCAAGGATGTGTACGAAAATACTGGATTTAACAGTCTAAAATTTCAAATGTATTCCTTCATATTTTGAAAGATGCATGAATTTTCGCTTTTAAAATAACTTCTATTAGTAACGAAGCTAGATGTGTCCTATGGAGGGAGAAAGTTTCCCCCGCTACACAGAGTGAGGACATTCCCAGAAAATTCATGGCAAGCATTTCATTTCTCGTGAAATCGGCGGTCATTTTTGACACAATGGAAATTTTCGAAAACTACTCTGGGGTGGGTATTTTCTTCAAAATCTTCGTGCGGCCTTCTTGGAAGATGCTGAACTTAAATACCAAGTTTGGTATTCAACCAACTTTTCGTTTGAGTTACCCTCTCTCCCTCTTACGTTTTTCTAAGACTGTCTTATTCAGGGGACCTCAAAATGTGCATTTTCACTGAAATCTCGCTGTCAAATTTTTGGATGGAATGAAACATCCTCTCTACCTACCAATTATAAGTACACTGTGCAACAAGTCTCCCTCTATGGTGTAGTGGTAGAATGACTACCTCACATTCGAGAGGTTCCGAGTTCGAATCATGGTTAGGGCGAGTTATGGTTTCTTATGAGAACGCGACTGTCGGGTAACTAAGCTATATGGGACCTCGGCTCATTTCAGCACCATTTCACTAATTCCATTCATTGTCCGATTTGAAGCATTACGTTGGAGGCCATTAACATAAAAAAATCTGATGTGTTGCACTCACATGACTTTCTCTACTCTTGTACTAACCATTCTAACAAACTCTTATTCCTATATTTCCATGTTAAGATTCGTACAAATTATGTTATTGCTTATGTCCTTGTAGGTGAAAGGGAGATATTAGAATACAGAAGGCTTTGTACGACAGTCAAATCTTTTTGACCTTTCGAGATTCCGTTCTCTTTGCACGATTACCATATAAAAATGAACAACGTTGTTGCATTTCGCTAAAGTTTTAAGTTTTCCGAAACTCACACATATAACAAGGAATACCTCCGAAATGGTTCACCGTACAAGAAAATTTATTGAGACCTAAATTGTGTATTTTACCAAGATCTACATTTTTTGTATAGTATGATTTGGTCTATCTCTAACGGTTTAGTCGGTCTGGGTGGCTCAGTTGGTTAGACGCTGGCCTACTGTTCCCAAGGTCGCGGGTTCAAATCCGGCCCAGACCGATGGTTTTTAAGTGTGCTTAAAAACGAAAGCTCCATGTCAGTAGATTTACTGGCATGTAAAAGAACTCCTGCGGGACAAAATTCCGGCACACCGGCGACGCTGATGTGATCCTGGCAATTGACAGCGTCGTTAAACAACAAAATAATTTTTTAATTTCTAACGGTTTACGAGTTATGCAAAAGTCGTCCAGAGCAAATACGACTACAGGGGCTATAGCCAGAAAATTCAAGATATACATTTCATTTGTCATAAAAATATCTCAAACATATGGCATTTTAATCAAAATCGTTAGAGCCATTTTCAAGAAAATAAAAATTTTCGAAAAATTTTCCATGTAAAGGGTAGAGTAGGGTGGGGCTATTTTCTTCAAAATCTTCCTATCACATCCTTGAACGACATTAAACTTAAATACCAACTTTGGTTTTTAACCTAATTTTCGTTTTTGAGTTATGCTGTCCACAGACTGACAGACTGACACACAGACACACACACGGACCTTTATCTAAAAATGCTTTTTTTGGATTCTGGGGGCCTCAAAACATATTTCCGGTGAAATCTCGATATCGAATTTTTGGGTGGAATACAACACTTCCCCTACTAACCAGTAGAGAAAGTAAAAATGGGTCTCAAACATATCTGGGTGCAGTAGCACAGGTTCATCTTTTCCAAAGTTTCACATCAATGTATTATTGATCTACGGTGTCCGTTAGATAAGCGGTCACCCTAACGGCATCTGGGACGGCCGGGAGAGTAAACAGTCTTCAAACGGGCTGCGCGGTGTTTTGCCTGTTGGCGTCTTCAGCGCTCGTTGTCGCTATCATAGAAAGGCGCGGATGAAACTGTACAACAGTTTTAAAACTACTTTTAAAAGCTTTACTGACTAACTTCCATCACTAGCCGTAGTTCACATTGAGAAATGCTGGCAATTTTCTGGTGGATAATTTGTTTTAATTCTTCCAGAGTGCGTGGGTTTGTCTTGTACACATAGTTATAAGTTACCAGAGATAGACTACGGCGAGTGATAGTTTCCTAAAGAGGTACCAAAAATGTATGGACGACGGTGGCCAGTTTCAGCATCTCTCATAAAGGTGGTAAGTGAAGCTCTTAGCAGAGTTTTTTCAAATGTTGAATGGTTTCAACCGGGCCTTGATAGCGGCAACGAGCGCCGAGGAAGCGGGCAGGCAAAACACCGCGCAGCCAGTTCGGAGTTTTTTTCCCCTCTCTCCCGGTAGTATGACGGACAAAGTCAACTAGTACCGCTATTATTTTACAAATTACAATATTGAAAGCCCCTTACATTGGTTGCCTTATAAAAGATGTTGGAAGTGTTCTCCTTGTGCTCAAAGGCAGCCTCTGCAACAGATTAACATAAACACCCTGCAAATATTCTTGGGATATGTTGGTTATCTTTTCCCGTATATTATTGTGTAGTTATTGTAATTTGGGGATTGGATCTTATACATCTTCCAAATTGTCCCACAAGTAAACATCGCAAGATGTGAGGCCCGGGGTTCGAGCGGCCCAAAGCCGTTAGCAACTGCATCCAAAGAAGTGTAAGCCGTACGTGTTGTGAAATACGCTGTAACTTGAGTAGGTTTGTCGCTTGTTCGGCTGACCTATAGCTGATTCTGCTTGCTGCGCCACTTCCAGAGACTGGCGGCGAACGTTGTAACCCGGCACTGACATCAATCTCTTCAGCTGTTAAACGCCCCCCCCCCCCCCGCATCCCGTACTTTTGAATTTGACTACTTTATGGACACTTTACTTCTGTTATGCGGATCAATATCCGGAAAGCATTCCCGAAATGCTCCACGACAGAGACCCAGATTCTTCTTCCTTCTTTCCCTGATTACCCTTCCCTTGTGTAGGATTTACACTTACAAGCCAGTGCCTAGGGTCAGACGCCTGTCGGGGAACAGAGAGACCTCTGGACCAGACAGAGTAACACCTGGAAGCCAAGCACCAGGTATCAGAGTGAGGAAGAGGATGATATGAAATGCAGGCGAAATGGATGATTGGAAGGGTGTTAATGAAGCAATTGATGGAATTAATGGCGGGGGTAGCTGGAGAACACCCGCCCAGACGCCACCAATACCACATGCGGGTCCCGCCAAGGTAACAGGCGAGCGGTCTAACCACTTCGCCACGGCGCCGTCATTATACTTCCAGACTTAGGGAAGGATGAGGAATAATCCTGGCTGGAGAAAAATTCCCGCCCCCTGCCAGGAATCGAACCAGGACCCCTTGCACAGCAGGCAGGTGCTCCAACTGCGCTAGAGACCGAGAATCGCGTTGTATAAAGTTGCAACAAACAAAAACTTTGTTCTGTAGTAAATTGGATCATGACTGGACTAACACACGACTGAAAACCATCAGAGAATTAGCTTCTGCCTTCGGCTGACACACGCGACGTGAATCAGGTCACTCATACACAGTTGCGGACGAGACATACTTGTACGGAATAATGTTTATATTGACCTTAGATCCAGAGGTATTGGTTGTTTCAATTTGGAATTGTATTCCCCCTTTCCTACCCTTCAATTATCTAGAAAGATATTTTATGGTTGTTACTTTTAGTCCTTTATTTTATCAAAACCCAATATGTTTTCTGCAGGTGCACTGGAGTTAAAGTTGCAATGTTTGCCCGTTAAAGTAGAAGGAATGCTGAAATATTGCTCTTCAAAACTTCGAGGTGAGCTACGAGGTGACATGGCTGCCATGTCCTCTGAACAGCAAGGCAAACATATGACTAATTAAATTCTCATACAATCTATTCAAGTGCGCCTGAGAATTAGGCGATCCTTCGCGCAGGTCTCACTAAAGTTCGGTACTTACTTTTGTGAAAGTAATGAAACAGAACTGGATTTAGCTATAGAACAATTACAGAACAAAAAATCTCCAGGACCTGACAACATCCACCCAGAGTTTATTGAACACCTTGGCAGGAAAGGAAAAGAAATCCTACTTAAACTGTATAACACGTGTTGGAGAATGACTGTACCTTCCGACTGGAAAAAAGCCATTATCATCCCAATTTTAAAGAAAAACAAACCCTCAAACAATATTAATAGTTTCAGACCAATATCTTTGACCAGTGTTATTGCAAAAGTGATGGAAAGAATGGTGGCATCTAGACTTAACTGGTTCCTAGAATATTACAACTTAATTAATAGTTCACAGACTGGCTTCAGACAGAATCATAGTACAAGTGAAAATGTACTTCTACTAAGCCAAGACATCAAGGAAGCTTTCAATAGAAAGGAGGATACCTTGGCAGTATTCATTGATTTTAAATCAGCATATGACTCAGTCTGGAGAAACAAATTAATTGAGAAGTTGCAATCAATAGGTGTGAAAAGTAACATGCTTAAATGGATAACTCAGTTTATTTCACAAAGATTTTGTGCCACAAAATATAATACATACATTTCCAAATATAAACAAACACACCGAGGACTTCCACAAGGTGCTGTTCTGAGCACAACACTCTTTAACATATATATATAAATGACCTTCCATCAATAATAAAAACTTTAGAAACAAAAATTGCTTTATTTGCTGACGATGTAGTCATTTGGACTTCAGGCTCTCCAAAAAAAACTGAATTAATTAAAGACAGAATAGAAACAGCCCTAAACAAAGTACATGAATGGAGCTCCAAAAACCTCATGACTATCAATGTGGAAAAAACAAATTATGAATTATTTACACTAAAATACAAACCAGTTAATATTAACATAAATTATAATGGTAAACCACTCAAAGCAGTTGATGATGCCAAATACTTAGGCATCACTTTCGACAGAAAGCTAAGTTGGAAAAAACATATAACAAACATCTCAGAAAAGGTTGAAAAGAAACTGCAAATCCTGAAAAGGTTAGCTGGTGCTAAATGGGGCTGCTCAAGGAGAGTCCTTAACACAACATACAAAATGTATGTTAAACCAAACCTCTTGTACTGTTCTGAAGCTTTAATAACAGCAGCAAATGCTAAACTTGAACAAATACAAAATCAGGCTCTTCGCCTAATCACTGGAGCAGTTAAATCCACACCTATTGATGCCATGCTTGCCTTAACACGGACCCCATCAATAACAACAAAAATAGAAGAACAAGCATTGCTCCAACACGAGAAAATGTTACGACTGCCAAACTCTAAATGGACAGAAGAGAACCTCCCCCCTTCAATCCTTAAAACTCATAGTAGTTTCCTAGAAAAGGTAACACAGATTAAATCCAAATTGAACATTCCTAACACCAGAGAAAATCTACTTATAAGAGAAAATCCATTGGAATTATTGCAACCTACCTTCAATTTGGAATTAATAGAGGAAATAAGTAAATCAGACACACCAAAAGAAATACAAAAACTTCTAGCTCTGGAAACAATCAATACTAGGTATCCCACAGAAGAATGGTTGCACATATATACTGATGGATCCTTCACGGAAAACCTTACTGGAGCTGGAGTTACGTGTTCACATTTTTCCTTTTATCATTCTGTTGGCAGAGACACAACAAATTATGATGGAGAAATAGAGGCTATACACATTGCTCTCCGACAATTATTAAATCTTCCCTTAAATAAATTTAACAAGGCAGTAATTCTTTCAGATTCTAAAGCTGCAATTCAGGGAATATGTTCAAATACTAGAAAGAAGTCAACAAAAATTAGAGAATGCTACAAAATGTTAACACAACTCCAAAAAGTTAATAAGACTGTTCATCTCCAATGGATTCCAGCACACAGTGGAGTCATGGGGAATGAAGCTGCAGACTCACTTGCAAAGAAAGGCACAACAATAAAACAAAAGTCTAAATTCAATTTCTCATATTCCTCAATAAAACGCTTGATCATTAAAAAATTTTCTCATTCATACCTACAAGAAATAGAAACAAATGCCAAAGATAAAAAATGGATTACACTACTTTCCAATCCAGATATAATCCCCCAGAGACCAAGGAAAACAGCGGTTGCAGCCTTCCGACTATTGACAAATCAAGACTGCTTAGCAAGTCATCTCTACAGAATAGGTATCTCAGCCTCACCAATATGTGTCCTGTGTAACGATCCAGCAGAAATGAACGAGGACCACTTGAAGACCTGTGAAGCATTAAGATCAGAAGAAACTACAGTTCAGAAGTATTGTAAAGCACGAATGCTAATGGCTTCATTGCCAGATGCAAGGCAGTAGAAAAGAACAACAACTTTTGTGAAAGATACTTAGTACACCCGTGGTAAAAAAAATGAGTCATCTCCAGATTGGAAGTTTCGATCGTAGATCTTCGTATATCTTCATAAAAGCTGTGTTCACAACGCACACGAAAGAGCTGTATAACGGTCTGAGACTTATAGCGCAATAGTTAACTTATGAGTACCGAAAACAAAACAGAATAACGTTACGGTAACCGAGAGGTTAAGCAGGCATTGCTTTCACGCACAAGTTCTTAGATTCAAATCCTGCATCGCTTCTCATTTTTTATGCTTGTTAATTTTATGACTGGATATACAGAACATAATATTGCATTAATTTAACTGACGTTATGGGCTATCTGTGCACACAAAACATAAATGATTCTACTAACACTCCTGTTAAATAAATAAAAATAAAAGTATAGGCATTTGCTGACTGAAAACATTTCAGCTTGAACAGTGTCGCGGAAGTGTTTGCAGGGAAGTTCACTTGCATGTCTGTACTCACCTTCAGAAGTATTAAAATTGCATAACATGCAGCCCAAAACAGCAACCAACAAGGTACAATTTTATGCCTTACTTAAGATGAACTCATCAGGAATTTACAATACTGTCTTCCACGTCATTCAGCTTTTTCATGCTGTTATATCTGGCAACAGGTCTGAATTACTCTAAAATCAATTTTGTTCAGCTAGTTCTGTAGCTTTGTAACTTTTTATTAAATATTCTACCTTTCTTTACAGCTGAAATTTAGTAATCTGTAATATCTAGCAAGTAGGAAGAGCCATAAAAGATGTAGATTCTCAGTTTGAAACAACTGAATACCCAAGAGTGCAAGTGAGCTTGCATGTTTTTTGTAGTCTTTATTTACCTCCTAGAAATTAATTTTTAAAAAGTATTGATATTATTCATATAAAATTAAACATCTGCATTAGTGCTATTATACATTGTGAATGAGAAACTGTGTTGGTAAACAAGAGTTGATGTGAACTACCATCAACTACAACTTAAGGAGGCACAGAATGATCCAACAGTGGCACATTTTTTATAAAAGTTTCCTGAACTTGCTGATGTATAGATTATTTAAATTTCATATCACGTATATATTAACTCCAATTATATATGAATTCAAGCTGTGTATGTACAGGAGTTTTAAAAATAAGTAGGTTCTTTAACTATCCACAAGTTTTCCTCATTGTTTCTTATACCTGTAGGTGATCTATTGAACTTCCTTGGTGTTGAAAGCTTCAATATAAAATTTTTTTACCAATGTCACAAGTCTGAATTTCATTATTAGTATTGTTTACATTATTGATTTTGTGAAAAGGCAGCTTAAAAACAAAACCTCAGCTTCAGTCGTCTATTGACTTGAAAATTTGCACACATGTCAAAGAGCGATGACAATACAATAATATCATGACAATAATGCCCTGACCCAGATCAGGAAAAAAATTGCTAAGGCAAATTTATAGAAAATAGTACAATTATGCTACAATTGATGTCTCCGACACTTTTCTACACACACCTTGAAAACTGCTTTAATTAAACATATATAGGATGACATAGATGCCCATACAGAAGACCTGAGAGGAACACGAGACCCAAGAGAAGGATCACAGACGGGAGTTCACTCAGGAACAAGACACCCACAACATCTGGTAGTTTAGAAATCTACACAAGTCACACTGGACAAAAGAATTAAATCACTTAAAAATATTGAAAGACGGAGATGCCTAGAGAGAGGACCTGAGAGGAATACAACACCTGAGGGAAGGATCACAGGCTAGAATTCAACCAGGACCAGGAAACCCACAACAGCTGATAGTGTAGTTAAAACAGTAATTTTAATCTAATATGGTCCCAAAATGTTGATCTGAAAATTTTGAAAAAAGAATGGAAAACATTCGGAATTCAGACATTTTAAAACAATTTAAAATTTTTGAGAAAAAAAAAGATGAATTGAAAACTTGAGACAAAAATATTAAAAATAAATTATAGTTTAAAAAACTAAAAAAAATATGTGCTTTAGTAACAAACCAAATTAAAAAGTGGAAAATAACTCTGTTATTAGGAGTTTGTTGTATAGTGACAAAGTCCACTGGTTCATTATAATTTAAGGATTTAAATACAAAAGTTATATTAACAAAATAACTTTTATTGTAAAAATGCGTGGAGTGTCAAGACATCTAATGTTATGTAGTTCATTGGCACCTATTTATAAAAGTAAAGATATAAAAATATCTAAAGTGCACCCCACAGTTTTTTTACAATAAAATGTATTATTTTGTTCATATAACTTTTTTATTTAAATTCATAAATTATAATGAACCAGTGGACTTTGTCGCTTTAGAACAAACTCTTCACACCAAAGGATATTTTGCATATTTTAGTCCGGTTTCTTATTAAAGCATGTTTTTTTAATATAGTTTTTTAAACTATTATTTATATATTTCAATTTATATGCTTGTTCCATGAACATGCCATTTAAGTTTTTCTATAAGCTTTTTATTGTACTATTGAGAGTTATGAAAGTTATTACTCCAATGGTTCTCCAATACCTTTCTGAGGGGGGGAAATGTATTAACTAGCAGCATGAGAACTTTAAGAGCCGTGGTATCGGTTGAATTAAATGGTAGATTGAAGTGTGCACTAAGTAGGTATGCCATTAAGAAGTGTGTGTGATTTGGTCTCCAGTCTGCCGACATTTTTATGAGAGGTTACAAGGAGCTACCTGCTTTCTACTGTTTCAAAATGACACTATTGTACAGCTGTCATTCTGGTTATCTGAACAAGAGATTTAAATAAAATTAAGAATGTTTTAAGTGCTAACTTGTTAGTGTGCATACAAATTAAATATGAAAGCACAGCCATCATAAAGTACCCATTCATGCCCTATTGGAGTTTATTATATGCTGTATAGAAGATTTTACAATCAATTCAGACTCCGGTATCAAAACATGATAAATTACTTTAGTACACACCCCTAAGTCGAAAAGCACACCAATACTGTATCAAAGGAACACATTTACTTTGGTTACATCATTAGAAGAGCAATTAGGTTGCAGCTAAGGCAATTTGAACTTCCTGGATGCAATAATTTTGGAGAAAATGCTACCTACTTGTAGAAAACATAAGTAAAGAAAAAATGAAAAAAAAAAAAAAAAAGGTGGTAGGTGGAGTACATTATTTAAATGCAATTTTGACAACTATAAAATGTATAACAATCCATATAGTCTATATCAATGGATGCGGAAAAGAATGGAGATTTCAATGGTGAAAATGAAAATAAAAATAAAAAAACTTTCTTTTCCCTCAGAAAGTACAACGTACCCTTAATTGGTTTGCGATGCAGAGTATTGTTTGCCTATTTTGCTTTTCAATCTTCCTATTTGAATTAATAATCACTGAAACATATATAACAGCGCAATTTTAGTTATTAATCGCCACTTTTCAGATATCACTTTAGTTAACACAACCTATAAAAACAAGTTCCAAGTGCAACGAAACATGTGCATAAAATCAGTGTACGGTGCTCGTCGAAAGTTTTATAATCGAGTTCTCGCCTGATGTTGAAACACTCATTGCCAACATTCGTTATCACCTTCGCCACAAGGTGGCGCTAGCTGTATCTTTTTACTCCTGTTGGCCCAACAGCCCCTTATTTATATGTACGTCTTGTTTCACCACTCCCTGCAACCACACTATTTACAGATTTTGGCAATTGTACTCCGATACACACATGATACACATCTCGACAAGAGTTACCATCAAGCTGCAATACATTTAGGTAGCTCATAACGACACAATTGAGTTATACTAATAATGGAATTGAAGTAGCTTCTGACAGAAAGTGCACTCACTGCCTTTCGAACGGTTAAGTTTGAAATCAATTAGTGATATAATTTAATTAAGTAATTCTCACCTTATCCTTTACACCCATTATGGAAGCTTCCAGTTTAAATTAGAACTTTCTAAATTAAGTACCAGTAACACACTAATGCGCTTGTAGTCTCTGAGACGCCACGCTTCGAATTGAGATAGCTGAACTCTCCCCGTACTAGTCTGCGCATACTGCGGATAGTGGGGAGATGGAGGGGAGACACCACAGTGCTGATTGGCCTGAACTTCTCTGACCGCCAGCAAGAAAATCCTGTTTTTGTTTTCGCTCCGTGCTTAGAACACACTCGAGGTTATGAACTACAGGAATCCGAGTTCGATACCCATTGAATGTAAGTTGGTCTTCTGAACCGACAACAGCCTAGTGAGGAATGCCCATGTCCACACAGGCATGGATCTAGAAATATTCGATAGCCGCCCCCACCCCCCTATTCAGTATTTCTAGGGCCCGGTTCCGGTCCACCACCACTTCAGAATAATTAAATTCATGCTAAAACATGGCTAGCTAAATATTTAACTGAAAGATATAATGTTTAAACTACCAGCTACCACCTATCTAGAAAGAAGACTGTAAGCGCTACAGGCCCACGATAAAACGTTTACACAATACTCCTATTATTGATACTAGATTCGAACATTCGCCAGAAATTCCAGAGAATGGGACTGGTGCAGTTACTGATTAGTTAATTGAATTTTACGATTTACTTAACTATAAACTGACTCCACAACGAAAAAAGAACAGGATGTGTTGTAACTGACGTGTCAATGAAACTGCAGTCTCCTGGAATGCTTTTTACGAAAAGGCTAACTACCTCCTTCGGAGTCACCTCTATGTTGCGGTGGATGTTAAACAGCACTAAACCATTCAGTCTATCCTGTTTCATACTGGATCTTAAATACATCTTCACGCGCCTTAAAGTAGAAAATTATCGTTCGGCTGTGCATATTGTTGCTGGTATGACGCACATGATGGTTAAAAGTTCCTTGATGTTAGGATAGAAGTTATTTCTGGTGTGGATAAGTGTTTCAATAGCAGTTTTCGGTTTATTTTGTTGAGTTTTCCAAAAGTTAAACCACATGTTTAATTCCCCTCGAAGCTCTGTAATGGTGCCGGGTAAGTCTTGTTCGTAAATGCCTACAGCTTTTACTATATCGTCAATATTAGAAGTAAGATCACTTTGAAAACCAGGAATCAAGCTCTGAAGTTTCAGGATGTGCTTGTGTTTATCATGAGAGAATCTAGTGGATAGTTCATTGAATAGGTAATCCAAGAATGGAAGGAAAACATTAATGCGATAATGATCTTCTGGAGAAGCTGTAGGAATGTTACTTCGATGAGCTTGCCTGGATAGCGTTCTCAAAAACAGAATGAAAGGTTTGATTATCAGTATCACGACCCCCTTTATAGTTTATCTTTAATTGTTTCAATCATTCTGTAACACTGAATTAGATCAAGAGTTGGATTTTGAAGCTGCCGAGAAAGAGGCAAAGTCATTCCCAATACTTCAGCTACGTTAACTAACAAAATTATGAACTCAAACTTTAGGTTAGAGTTGAGAAAAATGTGTGCACTTTTATTAAAACTGCCTCTTCTAGAAATGACACTATTGCAGGAAAAGTTTCCTTAAACTGTAAAACAGCATCATGCCGTTCTATCTACCTAGTTTCACACAGCGATACCACTTTGGTTTTCTTATGCTGAGAGCACACTTCACCAATTTTTTGTTTCAAGAGTGAGGACCGCTTATTAGATTCCCTAACGAAATTAGCAATTTCGCCAATTGTGTCTAGTGCTTGTCTACTTGAAGTGACAGAACAAGCTTTAGAAAGCGACAGGTTCAGGCAACGCGCGGCACAGTGCGTATAGAACGCGAGAGGTTGAGCGGCTAAAATTCGGGATTGAACACCACGAAATTGTCCTGAAAAATTTGCACCACCATCGTAACCTTGTCCACGGAGGTTCGAAATGTCTAGCCCCAAGTCTCGCAGTTCATCCAGTATTAACTTATATAGCCCTTCACTACTTAAATGTGTGTTACAACAAATCTTAGGAATTCTTCGCTCACACAACCCGCTTCTAGCTCAACGAAGCTCACGCATAATGTTAACTGCTCATTTGCACTGATGTCTGTAGTTTCATCAACTAGAATAGACAAATATTTCCCCCTCTTAACATCGTCTGCATATTTTTACTTTCTCTACTGGTAAGTAGGGGAGGTATTGTATTCCACCCAAAAATTCGATGTCGAGATTTCACCGGAAATAAAAATGTTTTGAGACCCCCTGAATCCCCCCCAAAAGAAGCATTTTAGAAAAAGATCTGCGTGTGTGTGTGTGTGTGTGTGTGTGTGTGTGTGTGTGTGTGTGTGTGTGTGTGTGCGCGCGCGCGCGCCTGTGGACAGCATAAGTCAAAAACGAAAAGTCGGTTAAAAACCAAAGTTGGTATTTAAGTTTAATGTCTTTCAAGGATGCGACACGAAGATTTTGAAGAACATAGCCCCACCCTAAACTACCCTTTACATGGAACTTTTTTCGAAAATTTTGATTTTCTTGAAAATGGCTCTAACGATTTTAATTAAAATGCCATATGTTTGAGATATTTTTATGACAAATGAAATTTATATCTTGAATTTTTTGACTATAGCCCCTGTAGTCGTATTTGCTCTGGACGACTTCTGCATAACTGGTAAACCGTTAGAGATAGACCAAATCATACTATACAAAAATGTAGATCTTGCTAAAATACACAATTTATGTCTGAATACATTTTCTTGTAGGGTGAACCATTTCGAAGATATTCCTTATTATGTGTGTGAGTTTCGCAAAACTTAGAACTTTCGTGAAATGGATCATCGTTGTTCTTTCTTTTATATGTTAAGTGTGCAAAGAGAACAGAATCTCAAAGCTTTAAAATATTTGACTATGGCACAAAGCCTACTGTATTCTAAAATTCCCCTTGCACCTACAAGGAAATAAGCGATAAGTTAATTTGCACAAATAACACGAAGAAGATATAGGAATGAGAGGTTGTAAGAATGTTTTTTTTTTTTTTAACAATTATAGTAGCACAACAATTTTTCAAATCATTTTGGGTGGTTTTGCTTGTTAGAGTAGAATTTTTAGGCGCATTTACAAGATGGCTGAGTAATATTTCATCCCCTGCAATGACACGAAACTTAAGGAGTTCCTTAAAATTTCCTCTATGGCAACATCATCTCTGTGGCCTCGAAGTCGAATGTTCTGGCGACCGCACAGTATGATAGTCTTCACAATCGAGATCAGTTACACACGATTTTCACTAATTGTTTTCTTCATTTCAATGTTCAGCTGTAGTTCAACATTCGGTTTTTTCCCCCTCATACAATTTTCTAAACTTCCCGCTTTTAAGCAGGGCTGTTTTGTTATAGCTGTTTTCTGAATGTTCCCTGAATAGTTGAAGCGCTTTCTTAAATTTCTTTAGGGGCTTAGTTACTAGAGTTTGTAATTGCACTCTACTGCGACTCCCCTCATTTGGACCAAAAGGAAGACACGCCCGACAGTAGGCACCTTCATCCTTTTTACTGTAAGTAAGCCAAGGGAAACTATTTAACAACGAATTCTGGAATCTCCTGCTATGCCTACCTTCTAAGCCCACCGGAAACTCGTAACATTTTGGTGCAACCCACGGACTACTCAAGACTCTAATTTGCATCGTCATTGCGCAGACCTTAATTCACAAAGTGCCCTATGTCAATTTCCTCGCAATCATTAAATGCAGTTGTTAATGGTCTACAATTCACTGTCGTTGCTACTGCTGGCATTCGCAATAATTGTAACACAATCACTGTTTGACCCTTATCTGACACGTGCTTTTCACTTAATCACTCCAATGTGACACTGTCTACCGCCAAGCTTACACCGCTAATGCATCGACAATGACACTTTCGAATTAGCGAAACGTATACCTATTGTTGATAGCTTGTTTTCACTTTGCCGCTTTCCCATTCTTGAAGTCATCGGCAGAGATCAGCAAACGTTTTTCTCCCAACCTAGACTTAATTTACACTTGTTAAAATCGTCTGCGGCGACAAAAATCAAAATCTGAATAGTTTAGTGTAGCGCGTTATGGTTCAAAAGAAATGCTATGTAATGCACCGGAATATGGAATAAGGCACAAAACTACTTATGTATTAGCGTTATTATTCGTATTACGTATTATCATAAAAAGCTAGTAAGAGGCCGCAGCGTTGCTCGCATTGTTGACTTTTATCGTGGACATATTTCCGTAATTCTCACTTTCTTTCTCGTTTGCTTTTTCTCTTCCTCCCATTTCATTCTCCTTCACTTCTCTTTCTCCTCATTTTTACTCTCCTTACCAATTTTCATATTGATCAGCGAGGAAGAAAGAGGACAAATGTGTTAATTGGGGGTGACTTCGACGCAAAGGCGTTATGCTGGGATTACCAATACAGGATAAGAAAGCTGCTACATTGGCAGAGTGGATCACTGAAAATTATTATATTATCCTAAATGATGGGCAGGTACCCATGGCTTTTGCCATGAATTGTTATTTTAAGGGCGCTGATGACTATGTAATTGAGCGCTCTTAAACCTATACATCCTCCTCCTCCTCCACTTCCTCCTCCTCCTCTTCCTCCTCCTCAAGATACCCATCTTTGAAAGAAATAACGGATCCTCATAATATATTCACATCACGTGTTCAGCAGTGGTAGGAAATTAGTAAATGGCACGTTAGGGTGGCCCTTAGCTCATATGTTAATTTCTTTTTTCTCGAATTTTTATAATGGTACACCATAAAATCGATTCCATTACACCTGAAAACAACTTATGCCAAGTCTGGTGAAGATTAATTAATTTTAACCCGTGCCTCAACCTACATAAAGTTGGGCATTTTCCGTAGGAATAAAAATACTCTCAGACAGCATTGTGTACATACTGTAATATATTTTATGTACATTTTTTTGGCACGAGTGATGCTTGATCTTAGTATTTATATAAATAGGATGTGTTACTATCCTGTTATATCAAACATAACAATTTTAACTTGAATGTTTTTGTATTCAATATTGAATTATGTTGATTGATACAAACGTTGAGTTCAAAAATACGTACACATGTTATGTGAAATACAGATGTTACAGAACAGCCGCACAGAACTAAACTGATTGTGTCAGTGTTCCCTTCTGCAGTCAGGAAATTGCTTTGGGTTATCTCTCACAACTTGCAATTCTCGCATACACTGGTTTTGTTCTTCACTATAAGAGCCGGTCATTAACTTAATACTGAATCATTGATTACTTTTAAAGATATAACAATCTCATATTCCTGCAAATAAGAGTCATTATTTTCCCAGTACTGGGGATCTAAGGAAAGGAAATGTGTAGCAATGTTAAATATCTTAAAGAAATTAAAAGACTGCGAATAAAGCCTGAAAGATCTTTGGAACTAAAGCTAGGTATTCGTGTTGACTTAAGTGCTATTCGTTTCACATTTTCATACTAAACTGGGTTTCTTTGGCATTTGGGAGCCTTGATAATCTTTTTTCTTTACTTCAGTGGGAACGTTCCTGTCAACAACAACAACAACAACAACAACAACAACAAAAAACGCTAGTTCAGCATTCTCAGGTGTAAGATACAAATTATGGGAGCACGACGTTTTTAAAGTTACTGGAGAAATCACGTGGTCGATCTTTCCATAGGACAGTAGACCCTATAACAATTTCAAGTCTTGGTTTGGAGCTCCTACTGCAATGTGGGAGCAAAACCAGGCCTTAGTATAAACGCATACAAGAAATACACATACCGCATGCATACCTGACAGTTCCTCTTCACTGATTACAAATTCACTGCTGAATAAGGATATTTTAAGGCTGTAGATTGCCTTCGACATCCATCGTGTACCAAATGACCTCGTTGTCGACGGGCCCTTAAACCCCACATACTTCATCGTGCATGATGTATTACTCCTGAGGCTCTGAAAGATATTCCACGAGGCGGAGCATTACCTAGAAGTATCTCAACAAGTTCTGAGAATTCTCTGTAATCTTCTCTTGCTTGATGGCTACGCGAATGAAATAATATCTTCTGATGAATCCTTCAACTGTTCATTTACTTGCAGGTCCTCCAACTCAGGTCAGAATTTCAAACACTGAGTGATCGGCATTTCTTTCGGAACAGCTAGACAAGTGGTACATCAGGCCCAGAGGTATCACCATCTTTGCTTCATGCACACTCGCATGAAGCATAGAAGCAATATCATTAACAATATTGTTTCGTGTATATGATGTCTCGTGCAGCAGGAAGTTAAAAGCTTATACGGGTGGTGAGTTTCCCTGATTTTATCCTTTGACTTTGGGCCTTAATGATCTAGCTGTCGACGGGCTCTTAAACCCTATTCACGCCCCCCTTGGGAGAACGAATCCGAAGGGAAGGGAGAGGAACCGGGCTGATCCAGCCTCCACCGTGGTGCTTCTAACTGGGGAAATGTAGGGACCCTGCCCTCTGCTCTGCCGTGGCATCGTTGCGGCCACCCTTAGGATCCATTCGCCTCATTCATCCTCCCCCGTCAGGGGTGTAGGCACAAAAGATCACCTTTCGGTCGAGATGTTAGGTCCCGCTCCACAAGTTATCATTGAGTCATGGGTCAACACCAGAATTCGTTATCTTCTAACAGATGTAATTATTTATTGGTAGAACTCCACTTGCCGCTACTTTACTGTTACTGTTGCAAAGTGTTCCACATCTTCAACATACCACTTTGGATCCTTTTCCAGTTTTAGCAGTGGTTCTTTCTCAATTCACAGGACTGCAAGGGAAGATACTGTCATTAACTCAGGAGAATGTATTCGTCCTTGAACACGCAATCGCGCTGTGGAGAGCTTCTTGTTACGATGTAAACAGAGTAACACCAGCAGTCCAAAATTACTGTCTACAAGGCAGTTGGACTGTAAGTAAGCAAAGCCGGTGTTTCTACAATATTATGTCGTGTGGTTCTTTCTTCTCCAGTAAACATAATTCATATGTGCTGTTACTGATCATAATTGCTTTGTTTTATGCACCAATATAATGTATTAATGATGCTCTTTCGCGGAATATTTATTGTACTGGGAAAGAAAGGATAAGTTGCTTTAAAAGCAGGCTGTAAAACGTCAGCGTGAGAGGAAAAAACAACAGCGTGATATCTCGGGTTCGCTTGTGTCAACCACAAGGTCATACCTAAACTCCTGAGACAAATGCAGTAGTGTCTTGACTCCTATACCCTGTGCGGTTTATCTTGTCCCGAGCCTAAAGAAGAAGAAAGAGATATGCTGAAAAGAGAAGCAAGTTCTCAGCCCTATGGCGGGAATGGTGGGGAGGGGTTCGATCCTCTCCATCCAATCAGTGGTGGATTGTGAACAATTAGCAATAGCTCCATCATCTGCGCTCACACTGAAGTAGTCCGACACTAAACACAACACAAGACAAACTGAGAGGCGGACTTTCGGCGTTTGTGACCGCAAAATATGTTTTCTACCCCCACCCCTAACTTGCGAATGGAAGCGACTTGACACTTTTATGATCCTCGAGCCTAGTTAGCCCGCAGAAGGTGAGGTATTTCGGCAACAGGTTCTTACCCTCTTAAGTGCCGAGAAGCTTCTTTCAACGCTTGTAGTCAACAATGGTGTTGTAGCAAATAAGCAAGCCAATGGGAGGGCATTAGTAAATATCTTCCTTAACAAAATAGAGCTGTAACTCTTGAACCGTTTAACAGTTCTGTTGTAAAACATGCCTATTGTAAAATACTATTAGTTCATTTTTAAGGTTCTCGCTGTCAAAACATTCAGGAAACTATTCAGTATTGATGAAAATGCATCAGCAGGAAAGTTCTTGGAGAAAGATAAAAAAACTGTAGCATCTTGCAATTTAAGAAATAACATTTTCTTTAAATGAAACTTCCAATTGTGTTGTTCGAGTAGCAAAGACATTAAAATGCAACTGACCGAAGTGAGATTCGAATCTTCAGCATTGATTTTAGGAGATGCATCTCCAGCGTCATTAGCAGCTGTCTTGAAATGTTGTTCATAAACTGCATCACTTCTTCATTTGTTCAGCAATTCTATCATTTTCTTTATAATAGATATTATTAGCTTTCGTTCGGAGAATATCAAACAGAATGGTGGTTTCTGAGAACACTGAGGATCAAAAGCATGAAGCTAAATTCAAAGTTCTCTATAAATCTCGTGAAACCTCCTGCATATGACCTTGAGACGCTAGATGGTTGTAGCAAATCGCAGGCGTGCAGCGCTGCCTAGTCACAACCACAATTGCTTCATCTCGCTCAGTAATTACTAGATTAACGCTTGGATATTAATACTTTATTACAAGCTTAAGACATGTCCGACATAAAGAGGGTGATGGAGCAAGCATGTACGAAAAAAAAACCCTGTAATTTTAGCCTCAGCCGTTCGGTATTTATATGCAATTATACCAAGTGAGTCAGTTGTCCCTTATTTTCCAGTTTTATGCAATCCACATTTATACTCTAATATGAAAACATCGGCCATGTGCTGTAATGGTGGTTCGAATCCCCTGCTGTACTAGTTTTTTTTACTGAGTAATATTTAGAAATAACGTTAATTGAGCAATAAAATTATTATGTGTAAAGCTGTTATTATTTGAATTCGTAATTGTTTTATTTCTACTTTATGGTATTGTTGCATAGGAAGATATCTCTCCCGGTATGAATTTTGAGCTGCTTGCACTTTGGCTGTTGCTTTTCCGCAGATTAAATGTATATCAACACACTTGTCTGTCGAATACATGATGAAGGAATAGCACAAAATATCGTGCGACAATATACACGTGGAGAATGGAGTCAGCATTCATAATAACTAGAGCCCGGATTTTTATGTAATACCAAGATGCGAAATATGTACATATTTATGTAATAAAAACATCAAAATATGTAATAAAATATGTAATTTTAACAAAATATGTAAAATTATGTAATAATCTAAACGTTACGATTACCACCTCAAATCTAAATGTAGACTGCAAATTACCCAGAATTTTGTAATTTGATGGGCCTGTAAGTACGTAAATTAATTAAATTGAGTTAAAATTTACTACATATGGAATTAATTATGCAGAATATGCAGAATTAACCTAACAGTTATTTTCAAGCAAGTAATTACGAAATAAAAAATGTGTTTTGGATTATATTTATTAAAATTACTCCTTTCACATAATTATTTTACTTAAATTTTAGACGGTAAAGCAATGTTGAAATACTGAACAAATTTATCAATGAGTGGAACAATCAATTCAAAATAATTAAATTTTATAATGAGGATGCACTCTTGAGGTACAATGAACAACCAGGCATTTTTATTTTGAGTATTTTCTTTCTTTCAACGTATAGTGAATAACCATATACTTTTCCATATTTTCAAGGGCTATTGTTTATCTCCTATCGGATAAAATGTTCTTATAAGTAGAGAAGCTTCTCTCCACGTCACACGAAGAAACAAGAGCATATTTTAGCATAGGAATCTGATTTTCAGAGAAATGTTTTGGTGAATTGACATTGTCACATTTAGCACTTTAGACACGTATACAAGCGTAGAGTACCCTGGATTCCTGTTTAGCACACCTTTGAATTTTTCACCTGCCTTCCTTCCTACATCTCCTGCAACTACACTTGCGTATGTGAAGAGCACTTTTGATATATTGTTCCAATTGAGATTTCATGGAACAGCCAATTCTTTTACCGCATGCTCGACAGACTATTACTTTTCCGTCGGTTGTAAAGGCGCTATCTAATTTCACCCATGAGTTCAACTTGCAGGATAGCGAGGACGCAACTGGTGCCATTTTACTAAGACTTGCAAGAAACTAACTGCAGTATTATCGCCTCGCTACATTGATGGTTGTCCAGCGGCTCGCTCTGTTTCCTCGCAGCTACTATATTACAAGATGTCAACTGCCGTGACAATGGTAACAATGGTAACAATCAATTTCTCCAGTCCTTGTAAATGCCCAAAGCGCTATGAGAAACGTGACACTGGAGGTCAACATTGGCGAGCGGCACCTGCTTTGATATAAACGGACAACAATCAGAACAAGGCGAAGTGGTTACTATCGCATTCTTAATTTAACTTCCATCATATTTCGCAGATTGATTTTTGTTGCTTTCAGCAAAACTTGTGAAAACCGTAGTTTATAATGTGACTACAACTTTTTTTTAAAAAAATAATAAAATTGTAACGAAACCCAGAAAATACGTAAGTTTTATATAACATCATTAAAATATGTAGAAATGTGCAAAATATGTAAACAAATGTAAAATAAAAATGTGTAAGGGAGTTCCAAATGACGTAATTCGCCAACATTTTTACTTCTCATTGAAATATTATGCAGGATTTAAAATATGCAATTACATACAAATCAGGGCTCTAATAATAACACACTACATCATTCCAGTCCAATGGAGCAGAAGTCATTATACCTATTCTATTGCAAAATGCAGGCAATCAAAAACGCTTTAAATTATATCCTAATCCCTCAGAGACTTTAAAATTAGATTATTGTGAATTCCGTTTCCAAGTTTCGATGAACAGAAAAAACAAAATTGTACAATGCCGAGACGCGAACCCGTGTCGCGGGGGTTAGTGTACAGAATACGGTCATAATTCTATTCAGCTATTTGGAGGCTTGACTGAAGGCACTCTTCAGTCCCAATCCTAGAGCAAGTACTCCAGGTGCTGCCATTGCCACCTCGTGACTTTTCGAACCGAATTTAGCCCCCTAAGACAGTTTTAAACCTTTTGCTAGGCGTTTTGTTATTATTACTTAAATGGCAAAAGGTATTATGCATGTTATTTGAGTTGGACGACACATAGTTTACGCCAAAATTTGAATAAACCGTCATTTAATAATTTGTGCGTTTTGATTGTACCGGTCCATGGTGGATAAGGCGTGTCTGTCAGTTTCTGCAGCCAACCCGGCTCTAAGTACAAGAATCCGCCATTTTCTTTTTACCTGATGTAGTTAATGTACTCATATGATAGGTCCGTTTTTTCAAAGCCGTTTACTGAATTGCGTTGCTATGTATACTTTAATAAAAGTTTGTAAAATTGGTTGGAAACACGGAACTCGCTCTCAGAAAACGAGAGGTGTACTTTAGCGAGGAGTACGTTCTGTACCTTAAACCGCTGTTGCTCTAAATTTTGTGCATTCGTCTGTCTAAGAACGTCAAGAAATACGTTTTAGTAAGCGCAGAACTGGACTAAGGCTCACATAGCGTTTGATGGGTGGCCTACCTCCAAAAAATTAGACGCGGCTGACTCACCTGGTATTTTACCTGTAATTTGACAGAAATGAAGCAGATCTTGAGCTGTTAACAGAGGTATGATTAAAACTTTGTGAATAAGTGTACCACTATGGTTCATCCTTTGCCCTAATACACCCTTAAATACTCTGGCCAGGGGTAGCTAATGTGCAGTTATGAATTTGTGGAGCATTGCAATATGTCGCTAAGTAAAGCAGGTGATTGTGTTAGTGATAATAGATAAGAAACGATGGTCTTTTACCGAGTGAAGCACAAGTTGTTTACAGGATGTATGAGGTTTTTAAAATGAACTCAAATGACGCAGAAAGGTGTAAACTTGATTTTAAAAAGTGTCAAAAGTTAATTGTTGTTGCTTATGGAGTGAATCAATCCACTGTTTCTAGGATGTTTTTTTGGTGGGGGGGGGGGGGGAGGAGGGGAAAAGTCCAATTCCGAGACCCCAAGGTACTATAGGAGTCGCCATTGAAGATGGCCATACCTACTAAAAACCCCCTTTCCACCGGAGTAGGAGGGTAAAAGCCTGCTGCGGTACCATCTGTAGCACCCGCGCATTCAGTGGTGAGGAATAAGGCTGGTTCGCAGTGTTTAACCTGAGTGAGGATTGGGGCTGGGAGACAGGCTTGACCAAGACCCAGCTTGCCCCCTAGCGGAGTCCTGGATAAAAAACTACGCTACATTTTTTTTTTTTTTTTTTGAGTGAACACGCACTCATATTGGCAGGCATACGCCCGACCACAAATACCCCTGCTCGAGGCGGGACTCAAACCCATAACCCTCTGTGCAGTTGTGCGCCAGAAACAAACGCACTAGCAACAGCGGCTATGAAGGCCGGCTTCTAGGATCTGCTCTAGTTTTTTAAAAAAAATGTGAGAGTAAGTGCTCTGAGTAAGTGCTCCCCTCTTACGGAAGCCAGGCTCCGGCTCGTGTCCCCACTGAGGCCCTTGAACCACTGAGGGGCCCCTGCGCGAATCGGCGGGGGACTGGAGTACTGGCTGGTGTCGGGGAGTTTACAGCTTGGTAAATGCAGGGACCCCTACCTTCTGCTGTAATCTGGCCGCCCTCTGTCTCTTGTCGCCCCATCCCCTCCTCCTGGGGGCGCCCCTTCAGAGCACAGGCACCAAAGATCTCTAAGGTCGAAGTGTCGAAGTCCCTCTCCGCGTCTGCCCTACTCCTACCCATAGAACTGACGGTCGTATATTTATTATGGAAAGGAGAGATATTTTTGCGCCAAGATTGAAATTCTTTCACCGCTAAATGCGCGAAATTCGAGTTTTTGACGACACAATAATATTATCTAGACGAGACTTCGTCGAACCAAAATCACAGCGTGAAATCTATTTGACAAGACTTCTAAAATGGTATATTAATGGTACCTATAGGAAAAGGAGTCGCCTTGCCATGTGGCAATTATGGGTTCAGCGGAAGCAGGATTTTTACCGGAGAGCAAGGGGATGTTACGGTCAAAGGAGACATCGGATTATTACAGTTTACAGTTACAGTTTCACAGACATCGGATTACTGAAATGAAGCTTATTCATTTTAAGATTGATTTTTGAACAGCTGTATTAATTTCTTAGGAGAAAGGACAATTATTATGGATAATGCTATATATCACTCAGTAACTGTTAACAAACTTCCTAATACATAAGAGGTGGAATCAGGATTGCAAAATTCAATGTCATACCCGGGGTTTGAACCACGGATCTTCCGCTTCTCGAGCGGCTGCTCAACCACTAAGCTAATATGGCCAACTTGCCAACTTGCATACTGACAAGTTGGTCAGGGTAGCTTAGTGAAGCGGAAGATCCGTGGTTCAAATCCCGGCTATAGCTGGATTTTTCAGTTCTGATTCCACCTCTTAAACATTGCCCACACGCGGATTGTGTGTGTTTAAAAACACCAGCAGCATGCTTGTTGGCATAAATAAATAAATAAATAAATAAATAAATAAATAAATAAATAAATAAATAAATAAATAAATAAATAAATAAATAAATAAATAAATAAATAAATAAATAAATAAATAAATAAATAAATAAATAAATAAATAAATAAATAAATAAATAAATAAATAAATAAATAAATAAATAAATAAATAAATAAATAAATAAATAAATAAATAAATAAATAAATAAATAAATAAATAAATAAATAAATAAATAAATAAATAAATAAATAAATAAATAAATAAATAAATAAATAAATAAATAAATAAATAAATAAATAAATAAATAAATAAATAAATAAATAAATAAATAAATAAATAAATAAATAAATAAATAAATAAATAAATAAATAAATAAATAAATAAATAAATAAATAAATAAATAAATAAATAAATAAATAAATAAATAAATAAATAAATAAATAAATAAATAAATAAATAAATAAATAAATAAATAAATAAATAAATAAATAAATAAATAAATAAATAAATAAATAAATAAATAAATAAATAAATAAATAAATAAATAAATAAATAAATAAATAAATAAATAAATAAATAAATAAATAAATAAATAAATAAATAAATAAATAAATAAATAAATAAATAAATAAATAAATAAATAAATAAATAAATAAATAAATAAATAAATAAATAAATAAATAAATAAATAAATAAATAAATAAATAAATAAATAAATAAATAAATAAATAAATAAATAAATAAATAAATAAATAAATAAATAAATAAATAAATAAATAAATAAATAAATAAATAAATAAATAAATAAATAAATAAATAAATAAATAAATAAATAAATAAATAAATAAATAAATAAATAAATAAATAAATAAATAAATAAATAAATAAATAAATAAATAAATAAATAAATAAATAAATAAATAAATAAATAAATAAATAAATAAATAAATAAATAAATAAATAAATAAATAAATAAATAAATAAATAAATAAATAAATAAATAAATAAATAAATAAATAAATAAATAAATAAATAAATAAATAAATAAATAAATAAATAAATAAATAAATAAATAAATAAATAAATAAATAAATAAATAAATAAATAAATAAATAAATAAATAAATAAATAAATAAATAAATAAATAAATAAATAAATAAATAAATAAATAAATAAATAAATAAATAAATAAATAAATAAATAAATAAATAAATAAATAAATAAATAAATAAATAAATAAATAAATAAATAAATAAATAAATAAATAAATAAATAAATAAATAAGTAAATAAGTAAATAAGTAAATAAGTAAATAAATAAATAAATAAATAAATAAATAAATAAATAAATAAATAAATAAATAAATAAATAAATAAATAAATAAATAAATAAATAAATAAATAAATAAATAAATAAATAAATAAATAAATAAATAAATAAATAAATAAATAAATAAATAAATAAATAAATAAATAAATAAATAAATAAATAAATAAATAAATAAATAAATAAATAAATAAATAAATAAATAAATAAATAAATAAATAAATAAATAAATAAATAAATAAATAAATAAATAAATAAATAAATAAATAAATAAATAAATAAATAAATAAATAAATAAATAAATAAATAAACAAACAAACAAACAAACAAACAAACAAACAAACAAACAAACAAACAAACAAACAAACAAACAAACAAACAAACAAATAAATAACTAAATAAATAAATAAATAAACAAGTAAACAAGTAAACAAGTAAATAAATAAATAAATAAATAAATAAATAAATAAATAAATAAATAAATAAATAGTAATTCCTTCTAATACATCCTACACAAAAAGTGAAATTCAAGAATGGTTAAAACAAAGAGCGAAATTCAACAGCGGTCAAAACAAAACGGGGTAGAACTTTCGCCTACCAAAATAAAACACGGGTAGTTGAGACGCATATTGCCGTTCAAAAACCAAGAAAAAGTGTATAAGCTCGATCAAGTTGCTAATGAAAGGGGGCATCAAATAACACCATTAGCTCCGTATCATTCCCTAGGCAATCCGATTGAGCTTGTTTGGGCTTAAGTAAGCGTCAAGTTACTCTCAGAAACAATACATTGAAAATTGTGGACATTGAAAGACTTGTCAATGAAGAACTTGACAATCTAACCAGAGAATAATGGGCCGCCTGTGTTAAACCCGCAAAGGAACTACAGGAAAGTGATTTTATTAAAGAAATAGTTATTAGGTTCGGGCTATAGCCGACGAAGTCCTATCTACTCTGGGTGACTTTTGCATAACTAGTAAACCATAAGAGATAGACAAAATCTTACCATTTCGGAGATATTCCTTGTTATTTGTGTGAGTTTTGTAGAACTAGTGTCAAATGGAACATCGTTATTAATTTTTTATGTTAACCCTGCAAAGAGAACGGAATTTGAAAACTAAAAAATTTGACTATCGCTCAAAGCCTACTGTATTCCTCTTGCACTACAAGGAAATAAGCAATTGCAAATTCTGTAAATGTTTATCTCAACTAACACGAAGAATATAGAGGAATAAGAGTTTGTAAGAATGGTTAGTGCAAGAGTAGAGAAAGTCATGTGAGAGCAACACATTAGATTTTTTATAGGTTAACTGTGCAAGAGAACGGAATTTGAAAGCTTTGAAGGATTTGACTATCACTCAAAGTCTACTGTAATCCCATATTCTCCTCGTGCCTACAAGAACATAAACAATAAGATAATTTCTGCAAATGTTTATCTCAACCAACACGAAGAAGATATAGGAATAAGAATGTGTAAGGATGGTTAGTACAAGAGTAGAGAAAGTCATGTGAGTGCAGCACATCAGTTTTCTTTATATATTAACCGTGCAAACGGAATTTGAAAACTTGAAAATATTTGACTATCGCTCAAAGCCTATTGTATTGCCATATTCCCCTTGTACCTACAAGGAAATGAACAATAACAGACTTTCTGCAAATGCTTATCTTAACTAACACCACGAAGATATAGGAATAAGCATTTGTAAGGATGGTTAGTACAAGATTAGAGGTCATGCAACTGTAACACATCAGATTTTCTTTTTTTCAAATGTTCAACACTATCTTTTTTATACGGCTGTCACTAATCAGTTGTTCCTCGCGATATCATGTAAAGCGTTTGGAATTTCAAGGCCGGTATATAGCAACTAGCTTTTAAACATCTGACTATCGATTTGTGTTCCTCTGTCCCCTGTACTTACATACCGGGAGAGCCAAAAAAAAAAAAAAAAAAAAAAGGAACGGGCTGCGCGGTGTTTTGCCTGTGCCATCCTCGGCGCTCGTTGCCGTCTGCAGCTATCATAGAAAGGCGCGAATGTTACCATACAGCATTCTAAAAAAAACTACTTTTAAAGGGTTTAATTACCAGCTTTGTGAATGGAGTTGCTGAAACTGGCCCCCGTCGTTGTCCATACATTTCTGGCACCTATTTAGGAAGCTATCCATCACTCGCCGTAGTTCACGTTGAGAAATGCTGGCAATTTCCTGGCGGGTATTTTGTTGTAATTCTTCCAGGGTGTGTGGCGGGAAGAATTAAAAGAAAATATCCGCGGGAAATTGCCAGCATTTTTTCAACGTGAACTATGGTGAGTGATGGATAGTTTCCTGAAGAGGTGCAAAAAGTTATGGACAACGACGACAGTGCCTTGTTTCAGCATGTTTTTTCGTAAAGTTGGTAAGTAAAGTCTTTAAAAGTAGTTTTAAAAATGTTATATGGTTTCATCCTCGCCTTTCTGTGATAGCGGCAGATGGCAACGAGTGCCGAGAATGCGGACAGGCAAAACACCACGCACTCGTTCGAACTTTTTTTTTTGTTCCCCGGTACAACATATATAATCAAACTGTTTCTACAAAAGCTTATCTTAACATTTAATAAGACAGAAAAGTAATATTTCATAAAAATAGTTTGTTGAAGCTATATATAAATAGGCGATAGTGGGCAAAGAAAGTCTTGCGAATGTAACACACCAGAGTTTGATTAATATGTGACGGAAAGTTATAAATACCTTTTGTTGGCGTCTTTTATTGAACACCTCTTCTGGTTCACAACTTCCCATATAACACACAGTAGAGGGAGCTATCTCACATCGTGCGGTACAAAAAATTAAAGTATCCATCCTTACTTGACGTGATGTTACACGTTAGCAACAGCGAATTAACTGGAATTTAAAATGATTCATGCATCCTTTTCTATGTACTGGTAGCGTGCTCCAAGCAATTAGATCACGAGTTATCGAATTAATTCCTGGACCACTAGTATGGGCGACGCGCGCGACGTGCGCATTAGTGTGTGCTACGTCACAAGTTGTGTTTACTCGGTTTCGTCTGCTAGTAGGGAAAACTAGCGTTATCATAAATCCGGGCCCGGATTTTTGTGACCTGAAGAATATGAAAAAAAGACTTTAAAATGATGAGTTTATAGCTTTAAAATGCAGTAAAATGATCTAAGAAAGCAAAGAACGACTTTAAACATTTCCTTAATTTGCTGATTTTCTTGCACATTATACCTACGTATGCTTTATCGCTGAATACCATGGGCGTCGCGAAGGGGGAGCAAGCCCCCCCCCCCCATACGCTAATACACTCAATATGCGATAAATTACTGACTATTATTTTAATTTTGATGTAAAGAACAATTTTTATTTATCACAAATTACTACGGTTATTCACATAGTACAATCACCTTTGGCAACAAAGTAATTAATGAATATTGTTTGATTGCAAACTTTCAACGTGCACCCCCCGCCCTCCTCCCCCACCCCCCCCCCCCCCCACCCTGGAAAAGCATCTGCCGACGCCCATGTTGAATACTGAATTACAATTCAGATTACTTGCTGCCGATTTCACCAATTCTATTTGATTTTCAATTTCGCGGAAGTACATTTTTTGTAATTTCGGCATGGCGAAGCACTAATACTTATCACCTCAAACACTAGCTTCCGCTGTGTGAAGACTACATTCTAACAGTAGGCAAGGCAAGGCGCTCAAAATACGTGAATCGTTTAATGGACGAATGGACCACACAGAAAGAAAGTTCCAAGTCATATTTTCGAAGAAAATGAGATATGCATGCCATCTAGTGGTATTGCAGCTGAGCTTCACTTTTACTGAATAAAATGTACAGAAAGGACCACACGAAGTCATAGAAATTACTTTGGGAATATATGCTATGCTTAGTATGATCATTCTATCTACAGTTTTACAGCGAAAGATCTTTTTAACCTCAGATGAATAGTTTAAAAACATTCTATGTTGTTATAGATGACGTTACCTATGAAGCAAGTATATGTCATTAGAATGTTTATATTGGATATAAACAAAGGCTCACTTTGAAACCAGACCTATCAAGGAGATGAAGTAATTCACTTCTCATACGTTCCAGTCTCTAGAACACTATGTCACCCCTTCTTACTCAACGTGGATGCAAGATTACTTCCAAGAACAAAATCCAGAACATATCGAGACTCACCAGCGATGGGAAAATCGTTTTCTGCAAATTCTACACTAAACAGGTAATCTAATTTTTATACTTAACCAACTTGTAGAAACATTTAACAAAACTGTATTTCAGTATTTGGCACAAAATTCTCGTTCACTGTAACTTTAAAACGATTCTCCATTTCTTTTGTGCAGGTTTCACATGAAAAGAAATCTTATATTGACCAGCATATTAATGGTAGTGGCCATAAAGCTAGACCTTCCCAAACTGCACTAAAGAAACAAACTTTGTTGACCAAGCTTCCTCCATCTACAAGTGAAACTAGTTTTAATATGGATCTATGCAAAGCTAACATCCCTTGGAATGTAGTAGAGCATCCAATTTTAAACGGATTCTTACAGAAGTACTGCAAGCATTCCATTCAATCTGAATCCACTTTACAAAAAATTGTCAAAATTCTACACATGAGACCACTCTGCAATCAATTCGCGAAAGTATAGGGGATTCCTGCATTTGGTTGTGTGTAGATAAAACCACTGATGCGATGGGGAGATACCTGGGAAATATAATTGTTGGTAAAATGGACCCGCATGAAACCTCATCCCAGTATCTGCTCTGTTCAAAACAGCTAGAGTCAACAGTGAAACAATTGCTTATTTTGTCAATAAGAATTTGCAATTACTTTTCCCGCATGGAGTTGATTCCAAAGTTCTTCTTCTGTGTACCGATGCTGGATCTTACGTGCTTGCTGCTTCACCTCTCCTGAAAAACCTTTTATCAAAATTTGATTCACGTTACCTGTTTAACCCATGCATTCAACAGAGTTGCTGAAACCTTCCGAAATGAATTCCCCAAAGTTTACAGTCTTGTGTCTTGTTTACACGAAAAAGGTGTTCTATAAATCTCCTTCAAGAGTAGCACTGTTTCGACAAACAAATCCTTCTGTCCTCTCCCTCCTGAACCTGTAATTACTCGGTGGGGCACCTGGATTGATGCTGTTGTGTATTTTGCTGAACATTTGGAAGAAATAGCCAGTGTTGTAAATGGATTGCCAGATGATAATGTGGCATGTGTGTGAGTTGTTAAAGAACTATTGCAGTATAACACACTAAAGAAAGACATTGTTTATAAGCAGTCCAATTTTTACTTTCGATACTGGTAAGTAGAGGAAGTATTGTATTCCACCCAAAAATTCGATGTCGAGACTTCACCAGTAATTTATGTTTTGAGGCCCACTAAATCCAAAAAAGCATTCTTAGAAAAAGGTTCATGTGTGTATTTGTGTGTGTGTGTGTGTGTGTGTGTGTGTGTGTGTGTGTGTGTGTGTGTGTGTCTGTGTGTGTGTGTGCGTCTGTTTGTGCGTGTGTCTGTCAGTCTATGGACAGCATAACTCAAAAACGAAAAGTCGGTTAAAAACCAAAGTTAGTATTTAAATTCAATGTCTTTCAACGATGCGACACGAAGATTTTGAAGAAAATAGCCCCACCCTAAACTAATCTTTACATGGAAAACTTTTCGAAAATTTTGATTTTCTTGGAAATGGCAATAACAATTTTGATGAAAATGACATGTTTAAGATATTTGTATGACAAATGAAATGTATATTTTGAATTTTCTGGCTATAGCCTACGTAGTCCTATTTACTCTAGATGACTTTTGAATTTTATATATTTAAACGAGCAATATATATTCCTCGCAACTTGAAACGGCTCCAACGATTTCGATCAAATTTCGTATTCAGATAGGGGTTTACTTTTTAAGTTTATCTGTATAGGTGTCATTCCTGAAAAAACGCGATTTTACGCGTAACAGTCACAATTGCTCTAAACCTTATTTTGGCCATAATTTCTCTGTTAATAGACCAAATTCAACAAATAAGCCAGGATATTAAAGGTCTTGTCATGAGCTTTCAGGAAATCTAAAGAAAGTTGACTTAGCTATATTAGTCTACGGGTAACAGTAACAATTAGTCGAAACCTTATTTTCGCCATAATTAATGGGCCAATTTTAACAAACAAGCCAGGATATTAAAGGCCTCGTCAAGAGCTTTCAGAAAGTTGACTTAGCTATCTTAGTCTACGCGTAACAGTCACAATCAGTCTAAACCTTATTTCGGTCGTAATTTCTCTGTTAATCAATCGATTTCAGCAAACGAGCTAGCGCTTTAAAGTCCTCTTCCAGGGATATCAGAATACAGTAAGAAAGTTGACCCAGTTATATTAGTTTGTGTGTTACAGCTCGTCCCGTCTATATGGTTGAAATAGAAATACAACGTATTACATTCATACTATTTTCTCTACTCACTTTTGTTTTACGAATCAATTCACATGTTATTCTCTGTCGTTTATCAAATTCATACACGCACCGCCTATACATATTGTATATTGAAGAGTGAGTAAACTTCAAAACCGGTTGTTGACCGATCGCCATAAAAATTGGCACATCTAAGCGTTTTTTCATGGGGAAGGCTTTTATGCAATCCATTTTACCATACAACGTATTACGTTGACATGGTTTTCTCTACTCCCTTTTCTTTTACGTAACACACTTCTACAAACATTCCACACATTTTTCCATACATTTGAAACATAAGTGCAACGTATAACATTCACAGGGATTTTATGCTCATTCTTCTTTTACTAAACACAATCACATTTCTTTCACTACTCCCTCTTCGACGAACAATTCATACAATTTTCTATATGATTGAAACAGAAATGCGTATTACATTCACACGGCTTTATCAACTAGATTTTCTTCCTGTAGTATTTGTTATTGCTCAACAGTGCTTTTTCTCAGTATCGTCCCGGTGTTTTATTAAAAAATAAAGAAGTAGTTAAAAAGTAAAGTTGTCACAATTGGTGTCAGGAGTGCGGCGAAAACCATGATATGGAACAGTTGAGGAAACAATAGTTAGCCAAGATGGACGTAATGGAAAATGAAATGAATTCCGGAATCGGCAGAGGAAACAAATATGAAAGTCGAATTGAAAAGTGTAAGCTACGGAATGGAAAATATGGAAACATAAATGGACAAAATATGAAACAAAAATGGAAGCCAAATTGAAAAACGTAAACTCCGGATCGGAAACAATGAAGATGGGAATGCCCAATATGAAGATAGAACTACTACTACTGGAGAATACTAACAAGCAACTGGCCAGTGTTAAGGAAGCCATGGAAGAACTTCAAGGAAAGATGAAGGACCTTGGTCAACATGTTAACGCCCTGGAAGATAGTCGACCGCAGCACCAAAGAACTGAACTCCATAGTGGAACAAATGCTCGACGAAAACCTCAAACTAGGGGAAGCCTGCGCTCAGCCGTAGATGTTTTACGGCTGAAATGATGGTGCTTATGAAATATTTATATGTATCTCTATACCTTGTGTCTCGGAAATGACTCTTAACAATTGCGATAAAAAATGTTATTTGGTTAACGTTTTGCTTTTCAAGTTTGTCTAAATAAGTACATTCTCCCAAAGAACAAGGTTTCGGAAAAAAAGGGGGGGGGGGGGAGGATGCCGAGCGAAGCTCGGTCGCCCAGGTGCTACTCGTAAACCGTAAGAGATAGACAAAATCTTAGTATACAAAAATGTAGATCTCGCTAAAACACAATTTATGTCTGAATAAACTTTTCTGTATTCCTTGTTATTTGTGTCAGTTTCGGAAAACAAAACTTTCGTAAAATGTAACATCGTAGTTCATTTTTTATATGTTAAGCGGGCAAAGAGAACGGGATGTCAAAGTTTTAAAGGATTTGACTATCGCTCAAAGCCTACTGTATTCTAATATTCCCCTTGCACCTGCAAGGGAATAAGCTACAAGATAATTTCTGTAAATGTTTATCTCAAGTAATACGAAGAAGCTATAGGAATAAGAGTTTATAAGAATGGTTAGTACAAGAGTAGAGAAAGTCATGTGAGTGCAACACATCAGATTTTTTTAATATGTTAACCGTGCAAAGAGAACGGAATTTGAAAGCTTTAAAAGACTGGCTATCTCTCTGAGCCTACTGCATTCCCATATCCCCTTGCACCTACAAGCATCACGTATCACAGTCATGTGGGTAACATCGTTTCGAGGATTGGAAACCTACCCCAGCGCCGCCTCGTCCATCACAAATTCCACTGGAATCGAACCCGGACCGCTTTGGTGAGAAGCGAATGGTCTAACCACTCGGCTACAGCGCGGCCTTTGACAGGGTGTGCAGAGAAAAGCAAGGTCAGCGTTTTTCTCTTACAACCACATAAAGTAAAGCTACAACACACGTTTCACTTGCCTCAAGTGCCCTACACATGTCAATGGTTTTTTCGTCCTCACCAGGAGCAAAAGGTCTGTTTCTACCATCCTTTCCGAAGTCACATACGTCAGTTGGCTGATACTGCTTTATCTCTCGCACTGTATATAGTCAAAGGTATGATCTCCAAACGCTTCGAGTTGTAACACCCCCCCCCCCCCTGCTGCAATTCGAGATGCATCAGCTTGTTACCTGGATGAATCAGTTGAGGGCAAGGTTGCGGCTTCGAACCCTGCCTATGACAAGAGCATTTAAATGAACCTGAAATGTGTCAGTATATTTACTAGCACTATTCTGCGGGACAACATTCCGGTTTTCTGTAACTCTTAATATGGCAGTGGCAGTTGTTGGTAAATAAATACTTTGTTATTATAATTATAATAATTATTATTTGTGAATAATGTAGACTGAACGAGGTGGCGCCGCGATGTGTGCGGCTCACATTCGGGAATCCGAACCAACCTGATCGAAGGTTCTTTCGCGGTTTCTCTCGGTCACTAGGTGAACGCTGGGTAGGGTACTTTGATCTGCAAATTTTCCTACCATCTGTTTCATCATTAGTCATTACATTTCATTTCCTTCTTCACCGGCGTACCGAGCAACGGACAGATCACTCATCCAATGTTGGAGCTGCCTACAGAGAACGATGACGGATCCGTGGACTATGCAACCCTCTAGTGTCCACGGGAAGTATCTACTATTTCCTTTGAGCAAGCATTCGGGTCGTCTGTACAGCACCGCCATACACCACAACACTTAGAAGCACGCCTGAAGCATGAGAACGAAATGGAATAAAAGGAAAATTGTAATATAGTCCTGTTCAATGCAGCTGCCATCATGTATTTTCCTGGTGCCCTTCATGTGCAAATTTTTTACTCCGACGGTTTCTAATATTAGTTCAAATTTCAAGATAAAACTACTTCCTTCCAAATAACTTCCCAATAACACCCAAGAAGTATGTATTTTTGCACCTAAAGCTGCATTCAACCTTTTTCTTCTCAAAAGAAGGATACTTGCCTAATGTTGCTTTCGTCATTTCAAGCAGCTGTGCCACTATTGTGTCACAAAACTTTCTGTCTAAGACAAGACAGACAGATTCACCAATACCCACTCCCTCCTTCTGTAATTTTCGCTTTCCTCAGACCTGAACTTGTGAGAATTCGAGACAATGTCAATTTACGAGAAGCTTCGAGAAACTATACATTCCAGAAAATTCACTGGTAATTCGCCTCGGCTATATAAGCGGGGTGGACAGTCAAATAGTGGTTTTGATGACGCCCGCGCTTCCTTAGGCGTGAGTTAATGTGCCCGAGCACATAAGAAGGTTGGAGAGCACTGTATGTAGTAGATGAGTAACCACGCAGCACTCGTCTATCAACCACGAAAACCCCAAGATCAAAAGGACGAACACGGAACCTCTTGAATGTAAATGTAAACCCCGCGCGACAGCCCACGAAGGGCCAAGGCCTACCGCCCAGCCGCTGCGTCCCCCACCTCTGCCCACTACAGGCGTCATTGGTGAGGTGCAGTACTGGAGGGTGGGACGTGGTCAGCGCCCCGAGCCCTCCCGGCCAGTTATGCGGTCTTCTCGACCTGGGGCCGCTACTTCTCCATCAAGTAGCTCCTCAATTGGTCCAACCTCTTGAATACGAGCATCAACTTACCGCCGAGTCATGCCCAGTCCGAGAACGGAATATTTATATGAGAGGAGATGAGTCAAATTCAAACCACACTAAGGTATATATGGCTGGGACAAAATCGAAACGCAGTGGTGAAAACGTATTTGTGATTTTTCATTTCCACCTCTTCGCTTCATAGATAGTCTAATATAGAGAGTGGTATTCTTTGATTTGTGCAGACAATTTTCTTCAGGCATTACAGATTTTGAATCGGACTTGTTTACCATGCTGTTCAAAGCCTAGCTCGCTATCATAGAGCCTGAGGCGTACACTTTTCAGAAATGTTTATATTGAGTGCAGAAAACAACTAATAAAGCAACTTACCATGTATTCAGCTATGACCTTATGAATTTCGAAAGTATCGTAGAATCTCTGATTCATAGGTCCTCTAGAGAAGTCAGACGATGATGCAAGCAGCAACTCTTGATTAGTTTCTATGTTGAATAAGTAGATGATGAAGGAACCGATGCACATCAGAATCGCCACTACAATCATCATGAGCGTCGGCTCGACGAGATCCCCCATTCTGTAAAAGATATACGAAGCAAGCCATGTGTTTCACTAATGTAGATATATGAACTCGGCGGATCTAGCAAACTTCTCTAGTGAAAGTAACCAGGCTTCATATTATGCCCTTTTCTAAGACTACGGTAGCCGTTGTATAACATCAGCACGTCTTTTTACTGAGCGTAGTATGTGATGTGAGTTCGTAATTCTTAAAGGTTGCAAATAAATACGCTGAGTTTTCTCTTTTTCGCTATTGAAGTAGAGGAAAACGAGATCATAAATACTCTTTCCATGTAGGACGTATGAAAGATAGCGGAGAAGCTGGTTTTGTATTTGGGACACCTTCTTTAATGGCGGTAATGATACTAAAAATTACAACAATTTATTCGGCCCAGCCCTCAGAATCTATAACCAAAGCTGAGGCCCAGCAAAGGGCGTTGCGATTCTCAGAATATTCTTCAGTACTGTGTCTATTGACATTGATGTAATATAACTATGCGTTTGTGTACCAAATAAGTAGCATTTTACCTTACATATCAGTTCATACCAATAGTTAGTTATGTAAACACTTGTTTCCCTGATTAACCTCCCCTTATGTAGGACTTACATCCCCTAGGACTTACAAGCCAGTGCCTAGGGTCAGACGCCTGTCGGGGAGCAGAGGTACCTATGGACCAGACAGATGGTGGTCAGCCAAGCACCAGGTATCAGAGTGAGGAAGAGGATGATATGAAATTGTTATGTAAACACTAGTGGTAAAAATCAACCCGGCTGCTAGGGTTATTTTAAGTCAAGACGAATACTTAAAGTCATGCGCACATCAAACTGATGACAAACTGATCGGTTTTCAAGAAGGAACCCTTGTCCGGAAATGCAAGGCTTGGATGCTGTAGCGCATCGACGTGTGAGATGGATGTACGTTCACATTTCGTCCACCCATAAACCCAGCATGAGTAGCACATGAAGCTGTCTACGTTATAAACGGGCTTCAACTGTGAACCTGCTACGTCATTGCAGAGCCTATATCGACGGTGGTGAGCCTCGTGCACGTGACCCAATACATGTGGCTGTCTTTCGCTCCCTGGACTCGAGCAATAAGGTCCTCCACTGACGTTACAGGAGTGCCATACGCCATATTCTTCATGCAGCCCAACAGAAAATAGCCGAGAGGTGTCAGGTTTGGTGACCATGCTGGCCGTGGAACTAGTCCACCTCTGCCAATCCATTGATTTGGATCTGCGACGTTGAGGTGATTCCACACATTTACATCAAAGTGTGCTGGAACTCATCTCAGCCATTTCCGCAGCTGTGTACTGGTACATGTGACACTGCTCCTAAAACGTTATTGGAAACTACACAAGTGACACAGTAGGATTTGCACTGAGGACTCTATGGAGGAATGAAGTGTATCGCAGCAATGTTATTAGACTAAGGTCGTTCATCTCGGTACACAGATGGCTAAAGGGTAACATACCTTCCGTATTAAGATACCAAAGCGAGTCTTAACAAATTGCCACAACGGTTCGTTCTCAAACTTCGACGCTATCTTGTCGCATAGACACAACCTACTGGGACATGACAACGTAAAGCACCTCCAACTAAGCGGATGCAGTCTCTCACCTGTGTTTACTAAGAGATATTTCCTGCCACACAGTAACTTAGGAACATTTCCAATTGTAGCAACAACCCCTACAAATACAACTGTCTTTGTACTTAGTCTAAACAGGAAGTAGAAATAAGTATAAGCCTCTTAGGTGAGTTTATATAGTATACTTCAGCTAAAATGTACGTGATAGATGTTGGACATTGCTTATGTTATTGTGTATATGTAGCGATGCTCTCCGCCGGGAAATTAATACCTGGTTCCTCTAATACTGGTGTAAACTTATAAACCACTCCCGGTGGAGAGCCTCGCTGGTTACTTTAGTTTTGGTTGTCTAGTGTGTAACGTAACGCTGGTCAGTATTCGACGAGGACTTTACTTAAATTCTTGAAGTTTTACTAATAAACTTCATCTCATCTTTGAATTGTGTCTTCTTAGTTGCTGAGCTGCCTTGTTGTAGAGCTAAGGATTGGGGCTTACTTACAATACCAAACAACTTGAAACCTACAGTCCTGAGCAGAACCAGGAGTCTGTCATAGACATCAGTTTTATGGTTGCAGCGCGATGGAATTCCAAGGCAATTACAAGGCGAAGCAATCAGAAGACGTCACTTCTTTGACTTCAACTGGACTTCTTCCTGATTTAGTGTCTTCTGAAGAGCTGAATCAGATCTTCATCTTTATCTTGTAGAACTCTGCAGATCTTTCATTGACATGGGAGAGCTGCAGCACTTCAGCAGGGACGGCGTCCATGAACCTCCGAACGTCTTTGTTTCCTCTACCTGGAGGCCGTCGCAGCCCGTACGCCTTCTGGTGTCGAACTCAACAAGCCTGGGCTCTGGTTGTCAGCTGGGGTCCTCGAGGAGACATCGGCCGACTGAGCAAACCTGCAGCTATCCTTCTCGACAACTACACCTGGACAGTCCCGAGGGACGGCGAGAGTCCTTTCATTCTTTCCAAGTAAGTCCTCAGGATAGTTATATCTGGCAGTGTTAATTGTAGACAACCAGGCTAAGTGACCTCTTGCCATATCTTTTGCAGGTAGAAGTAGAATAGGAAGTCCGATAGAAACGGACGATGGCGTGGAGGAAATTAATAGTTTCCTGTCCGTAGCTACTGTAGTTAAATTATTACAAACAATTCCACGGTAGCGTTAACGTGCATTCGGGAGGTCCCGTCAACTATCCACTGTGACCATGGGTTTTTCACGGTATTCCCTGGTCCGTAAGCGAATTCTGGGGTGGTTTATTGTCTACCACAAGTTTCTTTTCGTAATTTCGCTTTCTTTCATTCCTTCTCATCTTTCAGTTGTGCTTCTAGGTTTCCTGGCATATGGCGGAGCCAGACAGATGACGCGGATGCTTCCTCAAAAAAAAGAATAGTCCCCGCTGATACTAGAGGGCTGTATGATCGATGGGTCGTTGTTCGCCCTCTCTTGGCAGCTGCAGCAATAGGACGGGCTTTCGCGCGCTACTTTGCCCTGTCTGCCTGCCTGCAGGCTGTGGCCTCACTTCATCCTGTTCTTCTGGAGGGTGTCTCTGCAACAGTTCATACGGCCAATCTTTCGGTGAGGACAACTGAAAATGTGTTTCAGGACAGAATTATTTGTAGAGATCTGTGGCCCCCTCGGTCCCCCGACCTAATCCCCTGCGATTTCTATCCCTGGGGTAACTTAAAACATAAAGTGTACAATACAAACCCACACACCCTGGAAGAATTAAAACAAAATATCCGCCGGGAAATTGCCAGCGTTTCTCAACATAAACTACGGCGAGTGTTGGACAATTTCCTAAAGAGGTGCCAAAACTGTATGGACGACGGGGGCCAATTTCAGCATCTCCTTTCATAAAGTTGGTAAGTAAAGCCCTTAAAAGTAGTTTTAAAAAATGTTGCATTGTTTAATCCGCGTCTTTCTATGATAGCGGCAGACGTCATCGAGCGCCGTGGACGCTGACAGGCAAAATACCGCGCAGCCGGTTCGCAAGTTTATTGTTCTTCCCCTATCCACTTGCACGACTTGGTCTTTGGAGACTACATAAAATGTTTACAGCCGTATAACAACATGTCACTGGTTTGAGCATACTTTACACAGTCAACATTAATTTTGTTTAAAAAGAGGCTGCAAAGCGCCTTTTAAGAGAGGGTAATTCCAACTTTAATACAATTCCTTTCTTTAATGAGAATCAATAAAATAATTTTCAGTTTTACATACACGCCCGCTAATCTCTACTTCGTAATGCTGCCCTAATTTTAAAAAGGCTATTTCTTTATTATGGTTTACTTCTGTGCCCTGAAGCCGAGCTTTTGCATACGTCATCTGTAATAGTGTTGACGTCATCGTATGTATACAGGCAATGCCCTCGAACACCAACGCGGCATTTCTAACACAACATTAATTAGGATTGCCTTTGCTGTATTAGCACATTTAATGAACTGCTTCTTACTATTACGCCATATATAGAACTGTATAACATACCATCGATAGTAACTCTTGAAGTAACCATAATATTTACTGACAAAGCACGCATGTTTGCACTGAAATACCAGTGGCGTAAGGTGAGTTTGGGACATGGGTAATATCTTCGGTCCCCACCGGCTCCACCACCATCACCGCCACTGCAGTAATTCAACAGTTTGCAAGTATGAATTGAATGAATTTTATTTGTACCAATTCTTTTACATAACTTTTACAATTATCCTACTCTAACCTAAACTACATACAAATTTTACATAACCTTTTTGCTACCTTGGTTTGCATGGCACCCAGGCCATTTGCCTCCCAGGTAGCTCTGATCAATCTATTCCATCTTATATTAATTAATTGTCCCTCTCCCCCACTCTGCCTTCTTCATTTACACTCTTTACTTTTCTTGCCCATTTTTCTCTTACTTTCTTCAAAAACTCACCTATACTTCTAACCTTCCTTTCCTCTTTCACTGTTAACATTTTTATGGCTACCATTTTCCCCTCTATTTTTTCCCATTTTTTCTCCCAAACCTTTTTCCTCCATAATGCTAATTCCTTACATTCTGTCAAATAATGTTCTATACTTTCTTTCTCACCGCACATTTCACATATTCCTATTTTACCGCTTCTTGTCCCTCTTAAAAATATTGCTCCTGTTCTCATCCACGCTAGTCCTTCTTTTTCCTGTCTGTTACAATAATCCACATATGGTTCTCGCCCCCATCCTCTTTTTATTTGCAGTTTGCAAGTAAACAACTTACATCCATCACTTAAACATGAACGCCATCCTTCTCGTCCTACAGCAAAAGAATTTGATAATCGTATCATTGAAGTTACATTTTGGAATATTTCTTAGCTCCTCCAATAGCTGTTTTGCAATAGATATTAGAGCTTGAGTTTAGCTGGTGTAAGAGTTGATTCTCTACGCCGTAGCGTAGACCACTGTTGCGGTTGTTGCCGGAATAGTGAGTAAAGTACAGCAAGTTTACATTCCTAGTATGGCTAACATTCACTGCTTCTCGTTCATGTATTTCAGTGGCGGCTCGTGGCTTGTCGCAGTGGGTGTGCAGTACATTGCATCCTCTCCGCCTTTATTTCCTTTCTTTCTCTAACACACACCACACAATTCTAATTCTAAATTCATATGGGCAATTGAGCTCTTATGTTTTACTATTTCTTTTTTAAATGACCAATATCACAAGAACTATTATTTGTCCAGACACCATTTCTCTCACTCGCAAACAATAAGCACGGAAAACAGCTTCTCTTATAAAAATAAACCCGAAAGATTTATCTCCTTTAGTTTCGTCATGTTATTCATTTCCACACTTTCATAGATTCAAATTTCCCGCTATGTGCAGACACACCTGCATGCAACTTGCTGGCAGAACACAAACATAACAAACAGTAATAAACACTGTAACACAATAACTGTTCCAAACTGAAGTATTGGCCTTAGCAAATTACGACATGGAGAGTAATTATATTCATTTATAATCGCTTAATAAGACTAGATTTAATTGTGTTTATAACATTAATATAGTATAGAAGATGGCTACATTATATTTAGAACCGTCACGTTGGGTGCCTATTAGGTTCTGCTAAATGGGAGAGAAATGCTCGTAGCAAAGAAAACGGAGGGACTTATACGAGAACGTAGTGCGCTTGCGCGGTAAGAATCGCATGTGTTGGTCTTGTCGATTATGGTGCCTTAACTCGCCGTACTCTTAAATGCACCGCTCCCCGCGTACCCCTCGCCTAAAAGCTACCTTCGCCAGCCGCAAAATCGGGTTTATGCGTCTCAGCTTGTTGACGGAATTGGAATGAGTTGACATTTGGTAAAGAGGGCGCGGGAAAATTAAACGAGCAAGTTCATATATGTACAAGAAAGTTGGAAATTCGACTTCCTCATATGCAAGTCTATACACATTCGTATGCGGAAAAAATTAGTGGGTGTGCAGTTGCGAGTATGCGATCACCCAGGAACCACCACAATTTTACTACAACATGCACTGGCTCATTACACAGTTTTGGGTCCGAAAATGAGCACAGTATGGTTAACTCATTCAGTAGCCTCACAGAGTCAAAATGTCTCTTGTAGGTATGTATTAACATTGATGCGAAAACAGACTTGGGGAACGTCCCTTTCATCTGCAGCAATTTATTTGAGTCTAGAAGTGTTGTAGCGTCTACATTTTATTAACACTAAATCTATCTTCAAGCTGAATATTGTGTGCATAAAATTATTAAAGAGCGCCTTAAATTCTATTCAGGAGTCTGCGTTTCTGCGTTTTCTTGGAGTTTCATTGGTCTTCTGCGTTTCATTCCAAATTCTCTAACAGATATTTAGAGTAATAGTTTGCAAAATTAGAGATTTAGTAATCAAGTTAGAACACCACCGTATATTTAGTACATTTAATGAAATTGTTGCAGAAACGATATGTTTAGAGAAAGAGTATTGTGGGCTTTAGAAAAAAAGACACGATACATTAACAATTTTGGATACTAGTTTCATATGTGTATTTAAAACACAAATGAGTGAAGATTTCCATGGTTCATTAGGAAGAATTTTAAAAGCAGTCCAAGATGCAACTATTTATATATTTCCAGAAAAGTCAAGGAAAGTTTATTTATTTAGTTCATTTATATACAAAGTTGTGAAAAACAATGTTTTTGATAATATGTAGAGTAAATGTGCCTTCAATAAGTATTACAAATTGTAATGATTGTAATACTCGTATTACAATAACTATGAATTAGGAGAGAATTATTGAGAACATTCTAACCATTCCTAGACCAAACCGATCTTTCAGTACTAAAAAGAAGACATGGCTAACAAAACATTTGTTTAGTCTAGGACAGTCAGTTAACCAGGGCGGATTGGCATTAAGATGTTTTGTGTAGTCAGGACTTTGACCTTGCATGCTGAAGAGCGCTCCAATTCTGACTGAGGTCTTCCATCATAAACCATGGCTAGTTTACTTTAAAATTGTCTCCTTTCAAAGGGTGTTATTCTTACTCCTTCGACAACACAACCATATCTCATTATAAAATAATGTGCACTATAGGTAATATCTCAAAATAAAGTAGTTTGCTTTAACCTTCAGTTCACGCCGCCTATGGCAACAATAGTGGCCTTATAGCTACGCATTCCTCCGACCTGAAAACTCAACTGAACTAGAACTTAACATTTTTCAATTGATAGTCACGTGATCATGAATGGGCGCCTTGTATCTTATGGTAGTGCTTTCCTCCGGCCGAGAACTGAACTGACGACTGAATCTTTTCTTACGCGATTGTCACTAGATTTCTAAGTTTTCCAACAGAAATCTAGGCGTCGAAAATTACGGTGACAGTCTTTTTTCAGTTCAGTTGAGCTTGGGCGCTTCGAAGTGAGGTTATAGTTGAGTATTGGTTTGTTTACTTTGCAAATTGGATATGAGGTAAAACGAAAGTTTTTGCACTGTGAAGAGGAAATAATTATTGATTTTGTTCGTCAGAACGAATTTATATACAATCTGCAGCACGCAGAGTGCAGAAATGTAGAAAAAAAAAAACAACAGAGGCTTTGGGAGGAGTAATTAGGAAAATAAGTACATAAATATATAAGATTTACTCTTTCTGGATAACGTTTAATAAATTTCGGTTTGTTTCTGCCCTGAAAAAAGGGGTGCAAAGATTCTGTAATAAATGCAGCACAACAGAGTAGACTTGGTGGGTATAACCTTAGCTGTAGGCACTGGCGGCTCATGGCTGGGAAATTGGGTGAAGAGTTAGTGGAAAAGAAAAAGTATGCCTATATTTATAAAGATTATTTTAATAATTGTATTGATCTATTTCTTGTGCATCAAATCAATCCTTCGAACCTTTAAGACTGCAAACTTGTCGGTGATGTCTTCATAGAATGGCTGCGTTTTTATTAATTGCACCAGAAGTTCTTTCTGAATGGAAATATTCGCTAAAGAAGAAAGTCCATCTTCTAACATTGCATTCCTCAGGTGTGCTTTTATGAGCTTTAGACAAGAAAAGCTTCATTCCACGGATGCTGTAGTGTGTAGAAGAGATTGACAGAATAAGGGAGAACAGTTTATAAGTATCCGTAAAAATGTCCTTATCCGCATTAAGCATTTCTAAGATCTTTCCAGTGGGAATATTTCTGTACATCTCATCGGCATACACAATAGAAAATTCACTTCTTAAACGTCGTGTCTTGGGGAAGACAGGCGCAAAGATATTTAGCATGTTTTCAAGTGCACGTGAAGGAAAACAAGTGTGGCATTCTTCAAATTTTATAGTATCGACCAGGCAAATTGAATTGTTTTCACAATCATGAAATCTCTCATTCATTTCTATCAAGACGTGATCCAGAATTTCGTAATAGAAGGCTCGACACGTTCGAACACGCTCATCCTGAGAAAGGGAATTGTACTCTCGTGAGAGGCGCTATCCATCATTTCGCTGACTTTTTCAAACATAATTGAGAAATATTGTTCATTCCTCTTGTTTCTTAGCACTTCACAAGTGGTTGGTTCTTATTTCTGATACGCAGTAGTTTACTTCCAGTGACCTTTTCTGCAAAACATCGAACAATATATCTCAAACCAAATATGTCATGAAACACTACCCATAGCCCATAGCCCATAACCCATGTTGTCCTGTTTACTCTTGATGGATTTTGTATAACTGGTAAACCGTAAGAGATAGACCAAACCTTCCTATACGAAACAAGTAAATCTCGTTAAAACACACCAGTTATGTCCAAATGCATTTTTTTGTGGAGTGAACCATTTCGGAGATATTCCTTATTTGTGTGAGTCTTGCAATACTTACAGGTTTCTCAAATGGAAGGTCGTTATTCATCTTTTTATCTTTTGGCCGTGCAAAGAGAATGCAGTTTAAAAGCCTTCATAGTGACCACCTTTAATACATCCGACTATCGCTAAAATCCTACTGTAATCCCATTTTGCCCTTGCACCTACAAAAAGATTAGCAATAAGATAATTTCTGCAAATGTTTATCTGGATTAACATGAAGAAGATAGAGGAATTTGTAAGAATAGTTATTTTACGGTCAGTGGCTCCCCGACCCTTCACAGCTGTGATGAGTTGGAGGGGAAAGGTTAACGATGCCAACGCACAGCAATGAGTTTCGGAAAATGCATTCTCAAAATTATCTCTACAGTGAAAATATATGATTAAGTTTAAAACATTGAAATACAGGTTTCGGTTTTATTTTCATGCAATATCTTCGTTACACCATTATTCTGTTCGAATATTACCTTTATATCTGTTATGGACAGTAGCTGTTGCTTTTACCGATACTGGAAGCGAGTAACGCACCGGTTCTTAAAATTTTCTGCTAGCACCAATCAGCGGTCTCACTGCTAGGCGTGGCTTCCAAATGTAGCACCGTGTTGCCAATTCCGTTTTACAAGGACCACGTGGTTTCAATTGCTTTGGTGTTTGTGCAGGTTTTTTCCGGTAGGTAAACGGTATGACAAATTAATCAAGGCTTCACGGGTGATCAGCCGTGAAGCCTTGATTAATAACGCTCGCCGTGAAAGCTTTAAGTCTTATGGTATAACAATTGTCTCCATTTTCTACTATTCTATGATCATTTATATGCGTACTATCCACGTAAATTTACGCAGTAGCGATGTGATCTGCAGGTGTATGAAGCATTCCAAACACCCTCTTTGAAATTCCCGCTAAAGAACTGGCAACATCGCGTCACGAGGCCTTGAGAAATGTCAGAGCCGGAGATCCACTGGCTGTACATGCGTACAATAGTACAAGAGTAGAGAGAGTCACGTAATGCAACTCATCAGATTTTTTCAATATGATACTTATTCGTTGTAACATGCTACATCAAGGCTTTCCAAATACACGCCATTTTGGAAGCCCAAAACTGCGCAGCTTAAATGCTCAAGTCCATCTTTCTCAGATTTCTTTTCTCCAGCATTTTTCGTTTTTCAAAATGCCCAGTGTATATCTTAAGTGTTTGAAATGTTCATGAGAGGTTCAGATATTAAAGTGTTAAAATTATTGGAGAATTTAAAAAATAGTAGCTATATAGTTCATTTGCAGGTAAATGTTTTCTACAACTCATATTGCAAAACTAAACAATTCAGTAACACACACGCACGCACGCACACACACACACACACACACACACACACACACACACGCACGCACGCACACACACACAAAATCGTGTCTTAGCGCATTAATTAAATTGGGGAGGTTATAGCTACATATGCCATTTTTCAATTATTAAAGATACAAGTGTATTTATTTGCAGTCATATTGGAATATTCAATAAAATAATGTTATTTCAGGGCAGTTTTGTGTATATGTTGGGGTTTGGCAGATATGGTTATTTTGTTCATTTATTTTCAAATTTTTAAACCCTTTTAATTTTCTTCTTCTTTACCTGATTACTCTCCCCTTATGTAGGACTTAGATCCCCTAGACTTGCAAGCTTGTGTCTAGGGTCAGACGCCTGTCGGGGAACAGAGGAACCTATGAACCGGACAGAGTGAAGACCTAGAAGCGGATGGTCAGCCCAGCACCTGGTATGATAGTGAGGAAGAAGATGATATGAAATTCAGGTGAAAAGGATGAATGGAAAGACGAGGATGGAGCAATTGGTGGAATGAGTGGCGGGGAAACCGGGGAAAACCCGCCCAGACGCCGCTTCGATACTCTTTATAACATTAGTAAATAATTTGTATTGTAATAATTTTGAAAATACTAAAACACAGAAAAGCTTAATTCTCTAAAGTCTGACGATTACGTATGCTTTCAACTTACTTTTCAACTTAACTGAATTCCTTTTTAGTAGAAAGTAAAAAATCATACCATGAATCATGGCTGAAATGTAATATTTGTTGAATCTATGACATTTTCTGTGATTCAAAATGTAAAAATGTCCGAGAAAAGATATCTAGTTGGAATTAGCCTAACCAAGGACTAATAAACTATGTTTAAGTTGCTGCCTGATGTTTCTAATGCATAATGGAACAATTTAAAGTCAAAAAATTAATTCTTGTCTCTCTTTGTCACTCTACACATGCCTACTTAAATTAAAATGTGTACATTTTCCCTTCCAATTCAAAATGAACTATTTAGGACAGCAAACTAAGGCTTTTGGTACAAGGAGTCTTGTATTAGTATAGACACCCATTGAAACTGATTGTTTGCGAATAAAACATTAATAGCTCAAAACGATATGGTGTAAATCATTTAACATTTTGTGTACTCCATTTTTTGTGTTTTGCATACATGGTAAATGTTCAGGTTCATCAAAAGAAAATTGTGCCCCCCTCCAGGTCTGTTGCCTTTGAGTTGAATTAACCCATTCCAGTATGGCGGCGGAATTGTATTAAAATACAAGAATACTCGGCTTCACCGTATTAACCATTGTCCATAGTATTGACAGAGTGTGGTTATTGTCACACTTTGTTGCTTCGCCCTAACTGTCGTATTACTCGTATTACCTATGTAGACACATAGTATGCTGGTTCTATCGCAAACGACAAAATAAAACCAGGGCTTAACTATTTTTACAACGCTGTTGAGAGACTTACAACAGGAAGTTTGTCCTAGCTTAAAAGCATTCCTTGTAACCAAACAAGAACGTCGCTGCGACAAGAAAACACAAGATGTGTATCATTGAATACTTCTGGCGCCACCAACGCGCTCCGCAGACCGAAACCAGCCTTCGAGTGATGCTATAAATATTACTTCTGGCTGTCGTTTGTTTTAAGTGATCAGACCCACAAAGCTCTCTGTATTTGATTCTATGTCAATTACTTGAGATGAGACTGGCTATTTCTGCACTATCAGGTGTTTTAACAGTTTGTTGCATAAACAGTAAGCATTTTGACGAATATGTACCTACATATATTGTTAAAGGGATTGCCGCAGCGAAGGGAGGATTTGGGGGAATTAACCCACCCCTCAGAGTCCCACAGAAAGAAATTAAACAACGATTCACATTGTTCTGTTGTATCGTAACACAATTTACAATTCGTGACCTTGCAATTCACAGCTCTTCCCTCGTAACTGTCCTTGACACTCAAAACAATCGCAACAATCGCAACTCAAGTTTCACGGTAAACCAACTGAACTTTTCGTCCATGCTGATTGCTAATAGTCTCTGAATTGCTGGCGGAATTTCTGGAAATCGAAGTTTCTCTAAGCTTCTGCAGTAAACAAGTGCTGCACGTGGAAGTCTTCGGGAACTGCGTGCAAGGGCGTTTGTTTTAAGGCGTAATAATTTGCTGTGTGTTGCATAGCGACAGCGCTTACCAAGGCAATGGTGTGAGGTGTGAAGTGGCCGCTGCAAGAATGTAAACATCAAATAGATGTATCTACTCCATTTTCTTAAATACCCGAACTAGGTATTTCTGGTTCTATCACGAAAAAATAGGTCTTGTTAGGGCTCAACGTAAACTTGGGTAAATTTAGGCTTATAAAGTGAAGCAAGTTTCTCATTGCTACCTAAAACAATAAAATAAACTGAAACTAAGACAGAAAGAGGTCAATGATAAAATCGGTCGGAGCCTAAAGATCCGGGGCTTGTTGATCAATTTTCATTTATACCATTCAGAGAAACTTAATGCTTTGTCACATGAACGCAAAGCATGCGACTGAAATAAAGCTTTGGTATTGATTCGAAACTCCCGTGGTAACATCATTTTTCTTACAATAACCCATAACAGAAGCAGCATACAAAACGACTTACCAAATCACGGGATCAAACTGCCTTATCAAATTATACACTGTGTTTCCATGTAAGATTGAGATCGATTTCATCCATTCCTATATAGAATACGATTCGTGTTTACATTGTTAAACCCAATCTCTTTTGAGATTGATCTGGTTACGCAAGGATCGAGAAGAAATAATTCAAACTTTTATGTTGGTCGACTTGATTTATGTTGGCTAACCTATGAAAGATATGTTGGTTTGCTCAGAGTGTTTTATAAGTGAGTTTTGAGGTAGTTAATGTTTTTGAGAAGAGTACATTGCGAGACTACAGAAACGATGAAAGTGGCTGTGTTGTGTTTTACTACTTGGATAAGCCATGAGGCGTATCGGAAAGAATGTGAAACTGCCCAGTTGTTTACGTGAGCTTACCACACAAACACGGCGAGACAGTGTATGTACACTCTGTTCAGATGTAATATCGTCAGGACCGCAACGTCTCATATATCGGCAGGCGCGAGAGTTCGTCTATTTGTGTTTTATCACTGACTATACGCCTAGTTACTATTATTTCACTGTTGTATTAAACAAGATACGAAGCGATCGTAGCACTCGACAGCCAAGGTCAGTAACCCTTGTCGCTTTGCCAAGTAGTAGTAAGCCAGTTCTGCCAAGAAAACAAAATCACGAGCACGCAGTGTTACAACGAGTACAGTGGAAGATATCCTCTTTAGCGTGTTCAATTCCATTTGAATATGACGGATGTTTCCATGCAACAGGACTTCGATCCAATCCTACTTTCTAAGAGTGAGATAAACTCTCATTTCTTGCTTGGTCCCACCCTATCAGCACTATTGTTCAATATACAGGTAGGTAGTTAAAAAGCCATTAGTGATGCTATTAGGAGGAATGAACGTGTTTTCTGTAACTAATTAGAACCTTTGGTGAAACCTTTTAGAGGATTCCTTACCTGCACTCTTGTCATCCTTTCAGATACCTCTCTGTCATCTATTGAGGCAACCAAAACAGGGCCAAACGAGTGCAAACTTCAACACAGAATAAATATATACAGAATGTCCCAAAATTAGACCGAAAACTTTGGGACCTGATAAATAACATTATTTTAAACACCTATTGTAAAGGAAAGTTTTTGCTGCGGTGCTTCGCTTAAGCGCTAGACCAGTTAATCTCATAGATTACTGCCTCCCACCCAGTTTAAGTATTTACGACAAAATCAACAATGCAAATTAGTATTGCATTTACCTTAGTAAGACACACAATCTTAATCCATGAAACAAACACAAAACACAACCATCTCATTGTTTACAGCTAATCACAGCTTTACTATTCAAAGTAAATGTTGGAACGCACACTCATTGAGATTAACATAAAGAGTACATCGGCGTGCCCAATTCTGCCTTACTCTTGCAAAGACACCAGTCATTTCTCTGGTTTAAAAGTTTGTGGGCAACTTCTCCATCTCCATCCAAGAGCAAAGGACAAAGAACAGAAGGATACAAGGCTAGAAATGGTAAAAGAACTGTTTCTAAGTTGTACGATGGTCTCAGTCGCAATGAGAATGACAACGAAGGCGGTGATGATAAAAGTGGTGAAAGAGATTCAGAATAGAATGTGATGAAAAAAATATGACGTGTAGCAAGGCTTTCTCTACTCTTGTACTAACTAATCTTACAAACTCTTATTCCTCCATCTTCTCCATGTTAGTCGAGATAAGCATTTGTAGAAATCATCTTAATGCATATTTCCTTGTAGGTGCAACGGGAATATGAGAATACAGCAGGCTTTGAGCGATAGTTAAATCTTTTAAAGCTGGTCGCTATATTCAGGCTTTAAAATTCCGTTCTCTTTGCACGGCCAAGAGATGAAACGACCTTCCACTTGAGAAAAGTCGGTATTGCAGAACTCACACAAATAACAAGGAATATCTCCAAAATGGTTCACTAAAAAAAAACAGCATTTTTGTGTTTTAACGAGGTCTACATTTTTGTATAGTAAGATTTGGTGTATTGCTAACGGTTTACCTGTTATACAAAAGTCGTCAAGTTTAAACAGGACTACATGGGCTATAGTGAGAAAATTCAAAATATATATTTCATTTGTCATAAAAAAGTGTTCCATGTAAATGTAGTTAGGCATTTCCTTCAAAGTCTTCGTGTCGCATCCTTGAAATATATTAAACATATTAATACCAATTTTAGTTTTTAACCGACTTTTTACTTTTCAGTTATGAATACATACATACAGACACACACACACATACACACACAAACACACACACACACATACACACACTCACACACACACACACACACGGAACTTTTTACAAAAATGCTTGTTTGGATTCAGGGGACCTCAAAACATATTTCCGGTGAAATCTCGACATCGAACTATTGGGTCGAATACAATACTTCTACTTACTCTACGTAGTAGAGAAAGTAAAAAAACAAGAATTCAGAAGAGAATATGAACCAGGCACTGAGATTAGAAGGAAATACATATTGTTGGAACCTGAAAATATCTACGTAACAAGTAATGATGAGTAAGATTAGGACAAGCGGATTGAAAATTTCTGCGAACTTCAGATTTTGATGAAAGTTATGACTAGGAGGATCAGGAAGAGGAAGAGGAAGAAGAGGAAGAAGAGGAAGAAGAAGAACAAGAACAAGAACAAGAACAAGAACAAGAACAAGAACAAGAACAAGAACAAGAACAAGAACAAGAACAAGAACAAGAACAAGAACAAGAACAAGAACAAGAACAAGAACAAGAACAAGAACAAGAACAAGAACAAGAACAAGAACAAGAACAAGAACAAGAACAAGAACAAGAACAAGAACAAGAACAAGAACAAGAACAAGAACAAGAACAAGAACAAGAACAAGAACAAGAACAAGAACAAGAACAAGAACAAGAACAAGAACAAGAACAAGAACAAGAACAAGAACAAGAACAAGAACAAGAACAAGAACAAGAACAAGAACAAGAACAAGAACAAGAACAAGAACAAGAACAAGAACAAGAACAAGAACAAGAACAAGAACAAGAACAAGAACAAGAACAAGAACAAGAACAAGAACAAGAACAAGAACAAGAACAAGAACAAGAACAAGAACAAGAACAAGAACAAGAACAAGAACAAGAACAAGAACAAGAACAAGAACAAGAACAAGAACAAGAACAAGAACAAGAACAAGAACAAGAACAAGAACAAGAACAAGAACAAGAACAAGAACAAGAACAAGAACAAGAACAAGAACAAGAACAAGAACAAGAACAAGAACAAGAACAAGAACAAGAACAAGAACAAGAACAAGAACAAGAACAAGAACAAGAACAAGAACAAGAACAAGAACAAGAACAAGAACAAGAACAAGAACAAGAACAAGAACAAGAACAAGAACAAGAACAAGAACAAGAACAAGAACAAGAACAAGAACAAGAACAAGAACAAGAAGAAGAAGAAGAAGAAGAAGAAGAAGAAGAAGAAGAAGAAGAAGAAGAAGAAGAAGAAGAAGAAAGTTTCCCATACATGGAAATGAAGCTACAGTGGAATATTTGATTGTTGCTTGGACATCTCTAACTTTATTTTCACTTTCTCTCCTACGTTTAGTAAAGTAACTCAGTGTTGCCAACTCATGTTGACAGAAAAAAGCTAAATGGAAGATAGAAAGACGCCAAAAAATAGCTAAATAGTAGTTCAAAATAGCTATATAAAAAGCTAAACATTTATGCACATAATCACTCACCTATAAATTATCAAAAAGTAGTTCTGCTTCTTCCTCCTCCTTGTTCGGCTCTGTATTAGTTTCCGCTGAGGAAGTGCTAGCTGCTGTTGAATAATTACCCTTGGTGCCCATCATTTTAAGTACACTTTCTGGAAGCTTATAGGAATAACAGCACTTACTGTTTCGTTTAAGTCCAAAACGCCCCAAAAGGATGGCATTTAACGTTTTGGTCATCATTCGATTTCTCAACCTACACTTTACGATGTTCACCTGGCTAAAAACACGTTCCACATCTGCATTTGAATATGGAAGGCTAAGAACTGAAAATGCTAATGAGACCAGTTCACCATACGGATTTTCATTGGCAGCATTGCGAAACCTACGAGGGCCGTCTCAAAAGTAACTTGCACTATTTTTTTAAATCTGCGCGGTAGGCGGAAAAAGTCTGAAAGTCCCAGGGTATATAGGTATGGGTGTAGTAGCACCACCGTAAAATTCCAAGGCCCCTAAGTTTATTGCTTGGACATTAAAACGGCAGTAACAATAGAGACTCCAATCGTTCCTACCGCCGATTGCGAAGTTCGCGCTGTAATCCGTTTTCTGACGGGAAAACATAAATGTGCGACTGAAATTCATTGCGAGTTGTCCAGTGTTTATGCAAAAGACTTTTGTCAAGACAAATGGTTTCTCGTTGGCCCCAATCGTTCATTGAAGGGAGAATAACATTACACAATGAGCAATGAAGCGGCCGACCCTCCACTTCCCTCGCTCCGGATATTGTTGACGAGGTTCGAGCAGTCGTGAACACCGATCAGCGCCTTACACTTGATGCAGGTTTGTTTCAACTTCCTCTGTAGATTGAAATAAGCCGTGCATCGCTTCACAGGATTATTTCTAAGGATCTGTGTCTATGGAAAGTGTGTGCAAGTTGTGGAAACGAATGGATGAGGCAACTCCAAAGAAAAAAGGCAAAAGTTGTTGCATCGGCTGTCAAGGTCATCACAACGATATTCTGGGATTCGAAGGGAGTACTGTTAATCGATTACCTGCTCCATGGGACCACGATGACAGCTGCTCGCTATTGTGAGGTGCTGAGAAAACTCAAAAGAGCCATACAAAACAAAAGGAAGGGAAAGTTGAGCAAAACAGTTTTTCTGGTCCACGATAACACTCGCCCGCACGCTGCTCGTGAAACTCAAGCCCTTTTGAGCAGTTTCGATGGGATGTTTTCGGTCATCCATCTAGTGCACCTGACCTTGCACCGAGTGATTACCATCTTTTTCCGGAGCTGCAGCAACATCTTGGGGGAAGGCGCTTCGTAAATGACGAGGAACTGAAACAAGAAGTGGAAAGATGGCTATCCAGTTTGGCGGGAGAGTGGTTTGACATTGGGTTAAAAAAAACTGTTACCACGGTATTAAAAATGTATTTAGGTTGAAGGAAATTATGTGGAAAGATAGGTACTGACTGTAGCTTTCAAAATATACCCTTTTTAAAATATTTAAACGTTTTGTTATTTTTTAAAAAAATAGTGCAAGTTACTTTTGAGACTCCCCTCGTATATTTCCGATCACCACAAAAGCAAATTCAAACTATCTCACTGAGAAAAGAATGCTAATACACTGTTCGGCGTTAGCGCAAGACGCATCGGTCAATGCCGTGTGCAATCTGAGTATTCCTTATTCAGTACACAAAGAAGCTAGAAAAAAGCTAAACTTAAAATTTTCATAGCCCAAAATGTAGCTAATAGCTAAAACCAAAATTTTGTAGCATTTACTCTTTCGAAACCGCTAGATTTAGCTACCAAAAAGCTAAATTGGCAACACTGGAGGAAGTATTGTATCCCACCCAAAAATTTGATGTCTACATTTCACCGGAAATATGTTTTGAGGCTCCCTGAATCCAACAAAAGCATTCTTAGAAAAAGGTGTGTGTGTGTGTGTGTGTGTGTGTGTGTGTGTGTGTGTGTGTGTGTGTGTGTGTGTGTGTGTGTGTGTGTGTGTGTGTGTGTGTTTCAGTCTGTGGGCGGCATAACTCAAGAACCAAAAGTCTGTTAAAAACAAAATTTGGTATTGAAGTTTAATGTCTTTTAAGGATGCGACACGAAGATTTTGCAGCAAATTGCTCTACGCTAAACTATCTTTTAGATGGAAAATGTTTCGAAAATTTTGATTTTCTTAAAATGGCTCTAACGATTTGGATTAAAATGTTTGAGATATTTTTATGAGAAATGAAATGTATATTTTGAATTTTCTAGCTATAATCTATGAAGTCCTGTTTACTCTGGATGACTTTTGCACAACTGGTAAACCGTGTGAGATAGACCAAATCTTACTATATAAAAACTGCAGATCTTGCTAAAACACACAATTTATGTCTAAATAATTTTTAGAGTGAACCATTTCGGAGATTTCCTTGTTATTTGTGTAAATTTTGGAGAACTGTCAAATGGAACATCGCAATTCATTTTTTTATATGTTAACCGTGCAAAGAAAACGGAATTTGAAAGCTTTAAAAGATTTGACTATGGCTCAAAGCCTACTGTATTCCCATATTCCCCTTGCACCTTCAAGGAAGTAAGAAATAAGATAATTTGTGCAAATGTTTATCTCAACTAGCACGATAAAGATAGAGGAATAAGAGATTGTAAGAATGGTTAGTACAAGAGTGGAAGAAGTCATGTGAGTGCAACACATCAGCTTTTTCAAAGTAGGTATATGTTTTACGCAGAAATGAAGTCAAACAATTTCTCATTACATTAAAGGGACAATGCTAGGTATTAAAAGAGTGTCTTGTGGTAATGCATTCACTTGGAACTCACAAAATTTATTAGGAAAAAAACGGAAGGAACTGCATTAATAGCAAGTTCTTTATTATTACCTGGAGCTCATATTGTTCCAGCAATTTAAGTCTTTCTGCGTATCACTGGGTTTGGCAATGTTTTCAGGGCGTACATTCGACAAAACTATTCGAAACTTGGCAGCACCAGTTATTAGAGCATTTTAAGTTCAAGGGGGAAAAAACTTGAATTCAAAAGGTTGTGGTTTACCTGTAAGATTGACAGGATATGGACAATATGAGCCCCGAGGATCATCAGCCAAATATTTAGTCTATTCTGCCATGGATTTAAATTCCCACAAAATTATTGATTTTGAGTTTGTTCAAAGAGGTATGCTGAAAACCGATTTGCAAAAGGCTGAGGCTGCTTGTGCTGACATAATGTCTAAGCTTGCGAAACAGGAAATATGTAGGGTTGAAGTTTTTCTCACCGAAAATATAAAGGTGTAAGATACCTCTTAAAATCACAGTATCCGAAAGTAAAACACGAATCTGACATGTGGCACTTGTTTAAAAGTCTAATAAAAATTAAAATTGCAGAAAAGCAATAGCCAGAACTGATGGCATGGAAAGCCAGTATAAATAACCATTTTGGTGGCCTGCACAAACCTGTAGTGAGAATGGTGCCACTTTAAATTGAAACATTTGCATCAATTCTACGTCATATAAAAATAATATAAATGGCTAGAAACGGTGAATGGAAATATTGTGAACAAATGAATTTTTGGAAGAGGACCAAAGAAATAAATTATGTATTAAAGGTTAATCAAACACCTATCATACTCTAAAGAAAATTATTTTGGATAACAGCTTCTTAAAGCATTTGGTTCACAGTCAACATTATACCCGGTGGCCCACTTCACTCGGCATTGGGATAAGTAGACAACCCTTCCTGCGTTAAAAGAGTTGCAGAAATCACCGGGGTAAATCCAGTCATTGCCGTAAGTAAACTTTGTCCTGTGTCAGAGAAGCGAGTGGAATGGGATTTCCCCAGGCTTCAACTATCGTGTGTAGTGCGTAATAATAGACAAGAACAATCTTAGAATATTTTCCACTTCACTTACAGGACTTTATTTTCCAGGGAATAAACTCATTCCTGTATATGCTACTATTGTCTAACAACGGATTACAGATTGTAACAAAATCCATGCAAACATGAGGGCACGTGATGTTTCATTGGCATTTCCCTGTTTTTTTATTAATGCTATTGTATTTTATTTTAGTTATTGTTATTATTGCTATTATTAATTTTATTATTTTTTCTCATAATTTATTATTATTATTATTATTATTATTATTATTATTATTATTATTATTATTATTATTATTATTATTATTATTATTATTATTATTATTATTATTATTATTATTATTATTATTATTATTATTATTATTATTATTATTATTATTATTATTATTATTAGTGTCATCATCATTAGTATCCCCATTATTATTTTATTAGTTCTATTATTATTGTTAGTTATTGTTATTTTTTGTAGTTATTACTATTATCATCCGCATCGCTATTATTAGTGTTATAATTATTTGCTTTATTTTAATTAGTTTTATTATAATTTTCATTATTATATTAATATTTTTGTTATTGTTATGGTTTGTATTATGCTATTATTTTCATCGTTATTATTATCCTCAAAGGCTACTGTTACGGCGACTTCATTCATAGAATAGGTGTTCCAACTGCGCCTTGTTGATTGATACAATGTTTCAACCGCCTCCTGGTGTCTATATGGACTTTTATGAGAACTTCGGGCGTGACAGATGCATATGCTTTGACGATCCTTAGAGGGAATTTGTTTAAAACGCAATATTCTTGAATGTCTCCAAAAGAAATTATCTAATGTGGTTAGATCAGGAGATCTTGCTGGCCAAGATATTGGGCCACCTAGGCCAATCCAGTGTCCAGGGTGCAACTATTGAAATGGACCTTTACAGGTTCATAATAGTAAGGTGGTGCACCATCTCGTTTGAACCAGTGCACAGTGTTGTACAACCATGGTACAAGAACCTCACCAAGAAAATCCTAAAGCTCACCTTGCAGGAATTCCAAATACCGTGGTCCCTAATGTCTGGCTGGGAGAATGACACTACCAGCAGCGTCACCGCCACCACCAGCACCACCACTATTACCACTACTACTACGACTACGACTACGACGGCGACTACGACGACTACGATGACTACGACGACTACGAAGACTACGACAACTACGACGACTACGACTACGACTACTACGACTACTTCGACTACTTCGACTACTACGACTACTACGACTACTACGACTACTACGACTACTACGACTACTACGACTACTACGACTACTACGACTACTACGACTACTACGACTACTACGACTACTACTACGACTACTGCTACTGCTACGACTACTGCTACTGCTACTGCTACTGCTACTGCTGCTGCTGCCGCTGCCGCTGCCGCCGCCGCCGCCGCCGCTGCCGCTACCGCTACTACTACTACTACTACCACCACCACCACCACCACCACCACCACCACCACCACCGCCGCCGCCGCCGCCGCCGCCGCCGCCGCCACCACCACCACCACCACTACCACTACCACCACCACCACTACTCCTACTGCTACTGCTACTGCTACTGCTACTGCTACTGCTACTGCTACTGCTACTCCTACTCCTACTGCTACTGCTACTGCTACTGCTACTGCTACTGCTACTCCTACTCCTACTCCTACTGCTACTGCTACTGCTACTGCTACTGCTACTGCTACTGCTACTGCTACTGCTACTGCTACTGCTACTGCTACTGCTACTGCTACTGCTACTGCTACTGCTACTGCTACTGCTACTGCTACTGCTACTGCTACTGCTACTGCTACTGCTACTGCTACTGCTACTGCTACTGCTACTGCTACTGCTACTGCTACTGCTACTGCTACTGCTACTGCTACTGCTACTGCTACTGCTACTGCTACTGCTACTGCTACTGCTACTGCTACTGCTACTGCTACTGCTACTGCTACTGCTACTGCTACTGCTACTGCTACTGCTACTGCTACTGCTACTGCTACTGCTACTGCTACTGCTACTGCTACTGCTACTGCTACTGCTACTGCTACTGCTACTGCTACTGCTACTGCTACTGCTACTGCTACTGCTACTGCTACTGCTACTGCTACTGCTACTGCTACTGCTACTGCTACTGCTACTGCTACTGCTACTGCTACTGCTACTGCTACTGCTACTGCTACTGCTACTGCTACTGCTACTGCTACTGCTACTGCTACTGCTACTGCTACTGCTACTGCTACTGCTACTGCTACTGCTACTGCTACTGCTACTGCTACTGCTACTGCTACTGCTACTGCTACTGCTACTGCTACTGCTACTGCTACTGCTACTGCTACTGCTACTGCTACTGCTACTGCTACTGCTACTGCTACTGCTACTGCTACTGCTACTGCTACTGCTACTGCTACTGCTACTGCTACTGCTACTGCTACTGCTACTGCTACTGCTACTGCTACTGCTACTGCTACTGCTACTGCTACTGCTACTGCTACTGCTACTGCTACTGCTACTGCTACTGCTACTGCTACTGCTACTGCTACTGCTACTGCTACTGCTACTGCTACTGCTACTGCTACTGCTACTGCTACTGCTACTGCTACTGCTACTGCTACTGCTACTGCTACTGCTACTGCTACTGCTACTGCTACTGCTACTGCTACTGCTACTGCTACTGCTACTACTACTACTACTACTACTACTACTAATAATAATAATAATAATAATAATAATAATAATAATAATAATAATAATAATAATAATAATAATAATAATAATAATAATATAAACAATATAAATAATATAATACGATAATATAATAGCAATAATGACAAATAAAACTAATAACAATAACTAAAAATAAGATACAATAACAATAAGAAACGAAGAAATGCCAATGAAACATTACGTGCCCTCATGTATCTCACATAACTTTCGTAAAATGTTAAATAAAGCATATACTGCAAAAGTCATAAAATTAAAATAATAATTGACAAGAAAATAACATTATCACCTGTTCTTGGTGCCTGATAAAATGAGAATTTTGCTACTGGAATTGTTTTTCAATAATGTCCATAAACTTCCTTTTCTGATTATACCTATTTAGTGTTGAATACATTTCTCGGGCAAGAGTCACAAGAAGTGAAGTTATGCTATTGGTTTACGTAACCTTGTTGTGCGGTTTGCGATATTTGCGCATACCTCATATACAAGTTGTTAACCTTGTAAATGAGAAATTGGGGGAAGGATTAATAACACTTATTATTTATTTGTTTAAGTATTTCGTCATTGAATTTATTACGTGAATTAGGACCGCGTAAATGGTTATCACCGTCGGCAAACAGTTATGTCATCTAACTAAATAACAGGGAAAGGTACTTAAAAAAAAGTCCAGGGTTCAGGACAGTGACACATTGTTACAAAGTTTCCTATATGTTTGCTCGTTAATTTTAACGTGTGCTAGTAGCATTAATTCACATATCACGTGATCATATTCACATGTCACGTTTTACTGTTGATGCCAGGCGCACATTCATTTCAGTGTACGTCTATGGCATAAAAATATACGTTACAGTCTGCTTCGATATTAAATTGTTCTTAAGACTTTTATTTATGTTCGAGTAAAACTTATTTTCTCTGTAATGAATAAAATTGATCTGTCACCTTTAGCAGTGTTTAACACGAGTTCTTACTACGTTTGCCATTACAGCAGTAGACGCTGGCGATACATGAAATGAAATAATTGGGAAAGCAAATTGGTAAAGAAAACGTTTTAGGCCTAAGTTTAGGGTACCTTCCCTATATTCACCAATTACCAAGACAGAAAAACCTGCAAAAGAGCTCACAGGGAGGACGGTCTTGTTGGGGTTTGAACCACAGAACTTCCGCTCAGGAGTCCGCGCAATAATGACATCGGTTTCTCGCGAAGCTATCAATGAAAAAGACTAATGCATATAGTTGACTCTGTCCAATTTTGTTTTTCTTGATTACGGACTTTTACAGAATTCTTAATGATTGCCCATCCCTCAGTAATGCCTATACCAGTAGAAGGGGTATAGCTATCTTCCTTTTAGAAAGTGACTATGCACGGATATGAATGAACACTGACTCTTGACCGGCTTAGGTAGGTATACATAAATTCAGAGGAGTCAGAATGGGACTGAGCTTGGATATATGCCCTTTATTTGGGGAACGGGATAATGACTTTCATTATATAACAGAATGTGAAGAAACAAGGTTGTGGAGGGAAAGTTTATGTCAAAGAAATAGCGGAGGAATAACAAAGGGGTTATGAAAATCAAGGAAATAAAGTTAAACAAGCAAGAGGATATAAACGTATTAAGCGAATTTATGGCAAGTATACGCGAGAAATGGTATAGGAAACTAAATAGAAATAATGTGGACCAGGGCGGGCCCAACCATACATAAATAACCACGGAGTTAAAATGTATGGTGGACCAAAGAGTAAAATAGCAACTTAAGCAACGTAGGAAAAAATTACAAAATTGTAGGAAACTGACAATTTCAAACATTTTCAGCACAAAAAGCTTTTTTTTTTTTTTTTTCCTTTCGTGCATTTTGTATTGAAGTACAGAATAGAACATCAACTACTGACTAAGCTGTTTTACCTCCACTTTCTTCCTTTTTTTAAGGGGTATTTAAGGGCTAATATTACCCTGGATTTATCTCACCAAGGGCTTATTGACCCTATGGCTGTTTCTTCAGCCGCGGGTTAGTTTTTGGGGATATTTTTATTACATTTTTAGGTTACATTATAATAGTAAGTGTGAACAATTAATACAATAAAATAAAAACTAATACTAAACTTAAATTACTGGTGTTGGTTCTTATGCTATTACAATTGGTGAAATTTGTGTTGTGATTGTTCTTAGATTACATTTAATTAACATTGATGTCTGAAAAGAAGCTTAGCTTATGAGCATGTTGAGAGTATTTAGGTGTTCCTGTATTCTTTGTTCTTCTTCTTCTTTGGCTTTTTTGTGTGTTTCTATGAGTGTGGTGATGGGTGGTGCTTGGCTTGAGGTTTTCTTGTAGTTGCTGGCGTTCTGAATTAGCTGTTGTCTATGTGGCCTGGTGTCTGCGTTGGCTATGTACTGGATTGCTTGTTGTTTGATGTGGTCGTATAGTGGAGTTGTTCTGCAGTCTTCGTATAGGATGGCTGTCCTCTGCCATGGAGTCTGTTGGCGATTCTCAAACACTTTCTTTCAAGCTCTTGAAGGCGGTTTATGATGGTAGGTGTCGCTAGTGGATAGGTGGCGATGGCGGCGTAAGTGAAGTATGGTCTGACGATGGTTTTGTAGAGTTGGTTAAGGATAGGTGTCGATAGTCCGATGTTTCCAATTTTTGATAAATAGTGTAGGGTGGAGATAGCATTTTTGGCCTGTGTTATTTTCTGGTCGAAGTGGGTTTTCATCTGGAGCTTGTTATGGAGCGTGATGCCTAAGTACTTAACTGTGGTTTTGGTGGACATGTGATGGTTTTTAAATTTAATCTTGGCTTCCCGGTGCTTCAGTTTTATCTTCCGTCTGAATATGATGGCTTGTGTTTTGCTCCATTTGTCCGCCCACTTGTTGCATATTTTTATTTGTTTTTCAAGTCTTGGTTGTGCGTTACGTAGTCTAGGTGCAGTGCTCAAGTAGGCAGTGTCGTCGGCGTATTGTTCAAGTCTAATAGTCGGGTATATTGGTTGGGGAGTGTCGGAGGTGTAGATATTGTACAGTAGCCCAGAGATGGCACTACCTTGCGGGGTACCAGCTTGGAGTGTTATTGTGTCTGATAGTGTGTTATTAATTTTTATCTTGGCAGTTCTGTCGTGGAGGAAGCTTGCTGTCCAGCGTGTTATTTTTATAGGTATTCCTAGAGTCGTCATCTTGTAGAGCAGTCCATTGGTCCAGCAGCGGTCGAAGGCAGCTTGTATATCCAGAAAAATTCCTATAGTTGTATACCCTCTATTGATGTTATTCTGTATTTCTGATATTACTCTGACTTGCTGGTCTTGAATGGTGATGGTGGATCTGTAGCCTGATTGGGTGGTCGGTATAATGTTGTGCTCCTCAATGTAGTTTTGTAGTCTTTTAACTATTATTTTTTCCAGGATTTTTGATAATGTTGCTGTTAATGAAATCGGGCGATAGTTTTCGTGGTTGGTGTTTGGTTTTCCAGGTTTTTCGAGTAATATCATCTTCCTTAAGAGTACGCGCTATTTAAACGCATAACCTCTACGTCTATTGTCAGATCTTAATACATATTCTTTTCTAATCAGTATGTTGTATTAGTTAGCTGCAAAATTCCATTCATATGCAATAATAATGTATTTTAGCAATAATTTAATATTAAAGTCATAAATTATTAAGAAATCAAATTACTTACCACAAAATCAAGGATAATGAAGCTTTTTCTAGCTTTTAATTTATTAAACAATCCATTTTGAGGAATTATGGATTGGTTTTAGTGAAGCTCTAATAGTTCAGGTGTAAATAGACAGTTAAAATATGCGGCTGAAACTCTTGATAAATAGATTTGTGGATAATGAACTCACTGAGTCTACTCCAGATAGAGCAGGCTCTCGTAAATAGCAAAATAGAGCCACTTTCAGATGGAATATGTGAATAAGCTATGTACTGTTAAATTGTTGTAGATTCAGATACATTTTTGTAGCAACATGAAAAATCGACTTTCTATTTCTTTTCTGTCTTTCTTATTTCAATAAGTCCTAGTTTTGCCTACATTTAGTATTTTATTTCGAAAAACTTTAGTGGGTTCATAAATAAACACTTTGTGTAACACAACTTCATATGTAATTCCGTCTTTAATAAGACAAATGACTGGGATACATAATGGTAAAATTCACGATAATCTGCAAACTTGAAACTCTCAGCTGAGAATAAAAGCCAGCATTGAGGATCTCCCAGATTTGCTGGTGTGTGGAACTGGATGTTGGTACAATGTCACACACTTGAATGATAAAGTAGCTAGTCCAGTCCTTTCCAAAATCCAGCCTGATACCTCGTTTCTTCTCCTTAGAATCCACTATACATCCTTCAACAATTGCAGAAGAATTCCAGCAACCAAGAAGTCGGTTCCTCTCAGCAACAGTGGGAGGGAGTGTCAATATCGCGCTACTACTCCAAATTACTTTTCCAAAATAATATATTGTAGGTACACTCAGTCTTCAATAACAAATGAATAAATAAACATGACACATCCATTGGACGAAGACGAAGACCAGTAGATTTGCGATGATTTTAAGGATGGCTTCGCCCTCATCTACCACAGGAAACACTTGCTTAGATTCGTCTTCATATCAGAAAGTATAACAATCAAAGATTCACCATTATATATATATCACAGCTACGGAGGGAATACAATTGCATTTTTCTCTTCTGCATGTATTTCTTTTACTGCCGTGAATTTCGCTTACACTCATTTTGTGAAAATACAATATTAATCTCGATAAAAAACAGTCTATGCCGCGATTCTTACAAAACATGTCGCATGAAACTATGGCAATAAATGAAAGGGCACCTAGTTTTCTAGAAAATGAATTTTTATAAAACAAAAGGGGCGATTCTACGAAATTCTGAAATTCTGTATAGCTGAAGCAACTAGCTTGAGTTTTACCAGATATTTGTGATATATTCTAAGAGAAACTCCCAAATTTTAGATCAACTCATTGAGTAATTCGCATGGAAAAGATTAAGATATTTTCAGCTTTGCAATAACTGGCGGGAGTGGCGGTGCAGTTATCCACACTTCGAAAAAAAAAATTAATTTTGTGCTCCAAACATCTACATCTTAGAAACTATTCACATGATTTACAAATAAAATTAAAGCACACTATAAAACAAATTCAATAGTGTATGTTTCTTCGTTTTTACACGTTTTTATGAATGGAACTTAGATCCAAAGTCATATACTTCGTCAGTTTTACTTTCCTGAAAACTTCCAGCAATAACTGCTATTTGTTATCATCTTAATATTTCTTGGAGACATTTTCAAAGTAATTTGCAAAACTTTGCACGCAAAGGAACCATTTGAGTGATGATGGGCATCGAAACAAATTAAGAAAAGGAACTACATTTCGGAATAGAGACATGATTTTAGGCTTCAAAACTGTACTCCTGTGCGGGCTGGTATAGTGATCTTATTGAGCATTACATAGTACTCATTTTTCTCAAAAGCATTTTTCTTAACTTTTGATAATTTTCACAGCTTGTTCTTCTTAAATAACTGAAACATTAACTTAGGGAGCTTCTTAGGAAGTCTTTCTATAAAGCTACCTTTGACTTGCAAACATGACAAGAACGCTTTTTCAAAATCAAATGTATAAGTATAAACTTTCTGCACGCATCTGCTCAACTGAAAATAAAAATTTTAGAACGTTGACTATATGAACTCCCTTGATTTTGTCCTAATTTTAAGCAAATTTGAAAGATCCCGACAAATCGTACCCTAACTCACATACATGCGACCCCGTAAATGCATACGCTATTGGGCTGTTTCATAACGGGCAGTAAAAGTGACGTTAATAGTCTGCAGAACCAACATGTTAAATAATTTAGTCACCTTTCAAAACTGTATTCTAGCTGCGCCACTGGGAGTAAAGGTTTTGAACTTCAGCATATAAAAGTACAATAACACTACATAATAAGCTTGCATGACTTAGTTATCTCCGGATCCACCTGTGGTTATTTTCCCTTCGTGTAGTGTTCCATCACCAGATGGTATTACGTAGATCAAGGATGGCCCACTCTTGAAGAACGGCGTTCACCATTCTGTGCTGGGAGAAAACTTTCATTGTTGCTTTCCGCATTCCTCCTTTATCATAAGAAGACTGGGCTTTTTGTTTTTGTTTTTTTTTTTCTTACTGTTTTCTTTCTTCTTTCTCTTTAGGAAACTAAGCCAATATATTTATCATGCAACATTCCCTTTTCTCGGTAGTAAATATGCTTTCTTTTTGTTTTAAAGGAAACGCACTATTTGAAGAGAGATATGTTCACAATTATAGGATCTTGTGATTGTGTAACGGAGGGGAGACACCTCGACCCACCGTGACCACGACATGGATCTATTGCGGACTACCATCCCTCAGAGGACAGGGATGAGGCGAAGTGAGACCGTAGGCTTGTCAGAGAACGGAGCTAGCGAAGCCCAGAGACGCCGGAAGTCCCTAACAATTACATATATTGACTTCTGGCGCACTACCGAAGTGTTTCCTCTGCCCAGGGAGGGGGCGATTAGGCGACACGTGCGCCCCGCCCAGCAACTTCCAAGAGGGTTTACAGAACGCAAGCACCTGTGCCCTCAGCACAGTACAAGAAAGAGACGCCGCATACTTATCAATATTTTCGTCTGTAAAAAGTCCATGAATTACAACACATTTCGCATTTGCCGCATCTTAGTGTAACTTTCCCATTTTGAGTCAACTTTGTGTTATATTGCATTTTCAAAACACATTGAACACTGGTTCAGAGGTCCTGAATAGGGCTCGGATTATTAGGTGCTAAAAGCTTGGGAAATATTTCTTTTTTATGTACTGAAAATGTAAAAACAAATAAAACACTTCTTTTTAAATCTGAATGGCTAAGGTAATATAAATCTACATAGTATGCAGAAGACATTATTCCTAGAAGGGATCACCAAGTATTGAATTACAGTATACGACCTCATGTTTCCTTAAATTTTCCATCCTGATCATTCTTGCGAAGAATTGACATTAAATTTCGAACGTTTGCTACCACTTAACTGTTGTGTTACTTGTGAACGTTAGTCTGTCGAGCTTTACCACATAGCTGACAATACAGGATTTTACCATCACAAATTAAAATATCCTTAAATTTCGCAACATATTGTTTTACACGGTAACTTGCACTACTTTTCAATCTAAGCATGATTAATCCACTGTAAATTCAAAACTTCGATATGTTACTTCCCAACACCTCAACACAACTACAAGATTGTAAAACTTTGTGGATTCATAAATGAGTAATTGACTATACAGTTTAACAAGTATCACTGTATAAAAGTTAATTTTAAAAAGTAATAACATTAATATACTTAAACCTACTTTAACAGTTTAATGGCCACCTACGAATATCAGTAGCAAGCTGTGAAGCTATAACAAAAGCTTAATCAAGCACATGGTAGTGCAGGAATTCTCCCAGTGATCATTTTCTATCTTTTCTATATATTTCCCAAAACCCTGCCAGCCTCTTTCGGTCGCAAGTGATACGCCCTCGAGCGTTATATCGCGCAATTCCTGTAAGGAAAAGTCACTTGTTACATTTCTCTAACTATTCGCTTTACATTGACCCAAGCTAGTTCTATGGGGTTGAAATCACACGTGCAATGGCGACAAGCAAACGACAGTGTGGCCCGGTGAAACCAAAAATGCATCCGCTTTAGAAACCTCTTTAGGTTTGTTTCAATCATCCTGTAAAAATTTGTTTCACAGATGGAACTGTCACTCTACACTCCTTTGCTCTGCAACCACAATATCATAGCAGATTTCACACCACTCCTAGGCGGGGATTTATGTAATTCTACAATCCTCTTTTCTTTACTTCCGAGATAACGCTAGTTTCTCGTACAATTTTTAACTGAAATTAGAAGATATTAGCGAGCAAACATAGTGGGAGTAACATTGAAGGTAATTTGGCAGCCTAAACAGCCACAACGTTATCTACGAAGTTTACAAAACTCGGTTACACTATCGTGGAATGTCCCTCCTCTAACCCTTAGTCCCCTAAGACCATGACCTGGTGAACAGACAGCATGTAATTGAGCATTAAAGAAGTTGAATGGAGATTTGTTAAAAATAATTCTGCTGCTGCTTTTATGTGGCTATCTAAATATGTGAAAATTATTTTAAAAATAGGTTTCCTTTCTGCGACTTTTGTGCAATTTATGTGAATATCCAAAAATATTTATTTACATAAGAAAATCAGAAAATATGTGTTTTTATGTGCAATAAAATTTAAAATGTTTGCTCCGGTGTGAATGTACAGAACATTAAATTCAGTTTCAAGTTCATATTAGGACGCAAGTCGTGAAGAATTAAAATACGAGAGTATACGACTTGATGAGCTTTTGGTGCCAAATCGCTTTTGTGAAAAATCAGTATCTTTATGCATTGCCAATCTTAGTGACGCATATTACGAAACATGCACACTGTGGTCTGTGGACATCATGCAAGCATACCCGAGCATACATATGGAAGAGACCTTCATTCCACGTTTTTGTAAGCAGCTGTCTCAGCTTTTCAACTGTTTACCTTCTATCAACATGGCGGATATTAATCAGACACAATAAATCCTAGCCAATGTCGAAGTGTCTATTCTGCCAGCTCCTTTTTGTGCTTTAAATGAAACAAACTACTCGTACAATGGATTTCCAATAAGAGTGAGAGTGATAAAGCAGTTCCAGTGAAGGATCTCGGTCTACCCATAACTATAGTCTATAGATGGGGAGAAATGATTCAATGAGTCACTTCCCCATACATCGTAGTTTTAACCCCTTCCACTGCCTCACGGGGTTAGCTAACAGGCCACGCCTTCCGTTATTGTCTGTCTACCTCAGAGAACCGGCCAGTCCTTCTAATTTTGTCAGTAAGCGGAGAGGGTAAATACTCGATTGCTCTGCTGTCACCCCTCTATAGCCGAAAGAACGTATCCTAGCACAAGTCCCGAGAAAGAGTACATGGCCTTACGTTATATAATATATGCTTATTATGCGCGTTGCGTGTAAGGTGGTATTTTTGTTGACAAGCACAGGTATACGTTACTTCCGTTGCCCAAGCAGATTAATGACGTGTTATTCAGCAAGTGCTTGGCTGGAGCACAAGTTTACATCTAATATTGCCCTACGTAATTGCATGAGAATGTGCAGAGCCAGGGATTTCTACACACCATTTGTAAGCCGAGTTGCTGCGTAGCAACAAACAGGTTACAAAGTTCGCTATGTGCTCCTTCAAATATGGTTGACATGTAAGAGTATTTTAGTAGATACACTTGATCTACAGAACGTTAACATTTTGGAAATGTTGGGCATTCTGTAGGGTTTAAAGCAGGGTGGGCAGATTGATTTTATCTATAGTTGCCAAATCTGAACGCTTTTGTAGCCTAATGTCGCCATTCTTCTACTTTAAGTAAAAGTGTAACTTTATACTCTGTTTAATATATCAGTTTTAATTCATATCTAACAAGTAAAGTTTCAAAATTTAGCGCACGCCACTACAGATTATATTTTTCTAACATAAATTACTAGCACAGATGTGTTCGTAACTGGTTGAAAATAAGGACGGCTTAGCTTTTATAAGTTGCAAACGGCCTACAATTTTCACTCCCACTTAAATCATTTCTACTTTTATTTCAACTTATATTTGTTTGCTATAAACCTTTTATAGTAGTGTTAAAGATAAAAGGGAACATTTACTTCCATTTTACTGTATTACACTATAAATTATCAGTTGTTAATGTAATTTATTACAGCAATAGACTATGCAAGTAGTTCACATTATTTAATTATCTTATTTCAATTTATTACTCATGATATTTATTTTACCAAAGATATGTTTTCCTTCCAAACTGGCAAACAACGTTCTTAGCAATATATTTTTCACCGTGTATATGTCGTGTTTAAAATATATGTCAAATCGGCAGCTTTGCTATTGGAACAATTGCTTATAACTAGAGACCGGATGTTAGGAACTTAAAAAGTTCAAAATAGGCAATGAAAAGGCAAAAACAGACAAGAGATAAGAGAAATGAACACTACTTGTATTTATCTTATTACCAATTGAAATAAAACATTTAAATAATGCAGTATTTAATCAAATTAACGTGCCTGACGCATGTAGATTAACATACAAGTCACATAATATTAACACATAATAGCGGGACCTAACCAAAACGCTGTAGGAATGGTAATTTCGAAAATACGTCACTTTTAATATCTACACAATCAATTTTGTCAATCATTAACAAGCACTCTTTTGTTACACATTATGAGATACTTTTTAAAATTGTCCACTTTTAAGTTATGCCTCCTATCAGGTAGTACACTTTTTAGCACTGGAAACGACCTTTCCACTTCTACGGATGTTATTGGAGCGTACGTACTTCAAGTAGGCAAATTTTGTGGATCAATATCACTTGAAGCACTGTTTTCACGCTAAGAGTCATCCCTGTGTCTTTTAATCGTTGAAAGTCACTATGCTCTTGAAGAATCCGCTCCCATTTTTACTTTCTCTACTGGTAAGTAGGGGAACTATTGTATTCCAACCAAAAATTCGATGTCGAGGTTTCACCGGAAATACGAGACCCCTGAATCCAAAAAAAGCATTTTTAGAAAAAGGTCCGTGTGTGTGTGTGTGTGTGTGTGTGTGTGTGTGTGTGTGTGTGTGTGTGTGTGTGTGTGTGTGTGTGTGTGTGTGTGTGTGTGTGTGGACAGCATAACTCAAAAACGAAAAGTCGGTTAAAAGCCAAAGTTGGTCTTTAAGTTTAATGCCTTTCAAGGGTGCGGCACGAAGATTTTGAAGAAAAAAGGCCCACCCTAAACTACCCTTTAAATGGAAACTTTTTCGAAAATTTTGATTTTCTTGAAAATGACTAACGATTTTGATTAAAATGTCATATGTTTAAGATATCTGTATGACAAATGGAATGTATATTTTGAGTTTTCTGGCTATAGCCTATGTGGTCCTGTTTACTCTGGATGATTTTTGAATAGGTAACTCGTAAAACGTAAGAGATAGACAAAATCTTACTGCACAAAAAATGTACGTCTCGCTAAAACACACAATTTATGTCTAAATAATTTTTTTTTGTAGAGTGAACCATTTCGGAGATATTCCTTGATATTCGTGTCAGTTTCTGAAAACCGGGAAATGGAACATCGTTGTTAATTTTTTTTTTTTTTTTTAATATGTTAAGCGTGCAAAGGGAACGGGATCTGAAAGCTTTAAAATATTTAACTATCGCTCAAAGCCTACTGTGTTCAGTATTCCTCTTACACCTACATAGATGTGCAGAAATATTTCCGTCGCCATCTATTTGCTCTCTGGCAGGAATCTTGGGAAGCGTTATCTGGCACTCAGTTACGGACAATCAAGGACACGGTACAACCCTGGCATACCAGCTGCAGGAATTCCAGGCGGGAAGAAGTGGTTTTAACCCGCCTGAGGATAGGCCATACACGAGCCACGCATGGACACCTTTTGCGTGGTGATCCGAAGCCTGTCTGTACGACGTGTAACATTCCAATCTCCGTCGCACATGTCCTTCTTGATTGTCCGCGATACGCTCGTGAGCGCCAGTCCGTTGGCCTGGGCCTTACACTGTCGTCAGTTTTAGGCAACGACCCAGTATCTGTAAATACAGTGCTGCGGTTTTGTTCCACAATTGATTTTATGAAGCAAGTGTAAGGTTATTTTATTTCAGAGATTTTAGCCTTTTAGATTGCCGTATTTTTGGGTTTTTTAACGTTTTAGTGTTTTTTTTTTTTTTTTTTTTTTTTTTTTTTTTTTTTTTTTTTTTACTTCGTAGCAATTTTAAGTTCCTGTTTTTAGCATTTTAAATGAAACGTTTTAATAGTTGTTTAGAGGTTTTTATCTATTTCAACCGTAGATTTTTAGTTTTTAATGGGTGATGTTTTAACACTTGACGGTATGTAATTTTACTTCTGGACTCGGGGCCCTAATGACCAAGTTGTCGACGGGCCCTTAAACCCAACACACTCACTCACTCTTACACCTACAAGGGAATAAACAATACGATAATTTGTACAAATGTTTATCCCAACTAGCACAAAGAATACATAATAATAAGAATTTGTAAGAATGGTTAGTAAAGAGTAGAGAAAGTCATGTGAGTGCAACTCGTCAGATTTTTCTCTTACATGTTGACCTGCATCATCTGGAGCAACTTGCAGTGAATTTACCAGTGTTTTATTTCTATCTTCAAGGCATTTAATGACATCTGGCAACACAGTATAGTGAGCTGCTATGAAAGCCAAGTCAGCGTGCGCTTCAGCAGCAATCGCCTTACAGTCCGTATTGATGCTTTTAAACACTCCCACAATCTTGTTAAAATTGGTTGCAAAATATAGTGGTGCAGCAAGCCAAGTGCCCCATCTTGTTAATATTGACTGTGGAAGTAAGATTAATTCAGGGGCGATTTCTTTGAACACCTCAATTGTGAATGGGGATTTGTTGTTGTTGTTGTAGTGTTTAACGCCCGCTTTTACTACTACGGCACCGCAGGCGGTGACACTGATGATACATGGAATGAAGATGGAGCACCGGTGGAATGAGATGGCGGGGGAAACCGGAGCACCCGGAGAATGGGGATTTAAGAAACACTTGTTTTTACACTGAAAAGCCAGGCGTCAACTTCTGGAAATAGGCCACGAATTTCCTCCCGCACTCTGTGCAGTGCATGGTTGAGGCACGTGATGTGCAGCATTTTGTGGAACAGAATTTTGAGTATCTTGCCAGCTTGCTTCATATGAGCTGCAGCATCGGATGTAAGCAAAAGGATATCCTCTTATTCCTTCAGGCCATAATATTCATTTCTGAGTTGAACTGCTAGTACTTTCTAAGCGCTCACATGCCAATAGATATATCTTAGAGGACTGATCAAAGTCTATACTGCTAATCACTACATTAGCAATGAATTGGCCACAGGCATCGGCGCTTTTATCAACCGAAACCCGTATTTTTTACCATTCATTCCTTCTTTAATTCTGTTAATCGTATCACTGTAGCAAACATCTACATATGATTTACACAAAGTGCTCTCATTAGGGATTTTCTGTTTTGTGTATTTCTGCAAGAAATCCGTGAACATTTTATTTTCTAGTTTAAGTAAAGGGATACCAGCAGCAATAAATGCCTTACAGAGATCCACTAAAAATTGCGACTGGCGTTCGGAGATGGAGTAGGATGATATTAAACTTGCTTTTGGTTCATTTTTGTTTGACTTTTTACCAACAGCCGATTTGTGTTTTGCAGTTTGCACATATTGCAAAACGTGGTACTCTCTTACGCAGTTCACTGATGTTTCACACGTTTTGCAAAACAAGATTGAGCCGTCACTTGAGAAGATTTCCCTACCGAACTCTTTTACTTTTAACGTTGCCGGTTCTTTAGGCATGATAAAGAAACTGCTTTGTAAAAGCGAACAAAACATTATCTCAACACTTGCCGGAAACAGTTTCAATGAATGGGTAAAGTAAATAATCTCAATATATTCGAACTGTGCGAAATGGAAGTGACTCGAGTTGAGGGGGAAAATTTATTAATAACATAAAACATTAGAACTGTATGGTAATTTTCAGCTAACGGGGTGCATTGAGGTGGAAACTACTTTCCGTCCTAATTGTTTGAAACTCCTTCATACTTTCTTCACCAAGTACGGAATATCTGCTCAACCCCTCCCTCTATCTAGGCATGCAAAGGCTGGCCCCATTGTACCTTAATGGTAGACAAGCACTCATTTGTAGATGGTTATAGATTTCCAGGTATGTTCAGCCCTTCATAGAAAAATCACCACTAACTTCCAAGAAATGCTACAGCACATGATCAACAAATCTTTAAACAGGGACACTGGGAGTGAAATTTTGGTCAAAATTGTCAAAAAATCGTTGTTTTTTTTTAAACCTTAAAATGTTCCTGGAACTCCTGTGCATTTGGATCAGCTGACAT